>JAUTXW010001299.1:0-282500 GCA_030620095.1 Kuschelorhynchus macadamiae
CGAACAACCTTCTTCGTTCAGTTACATGACCTGGGATTCTGCAGAGGTAGATCATACATATAGTTTAACATATGATGCGACATTGATTCTTGGAAAATGGGTTCAGCACCGGTTGATTTCATCAAGCGGAGATATTAAATAGTGCAAAGAAGTATAAAGGAACTCAAGGCCTGATTGATGTGATTTATTATTTTTAAGTACCCACTTACATAACACTAAATCAGATGATAAAATTTTTAAAGAGATATTGGAGACAACAAATGCTCACAGAAGACAGGTCAAGTAAAAGGTTCGAAATCTGTTAAATACACAAAGTTTGTAAAGCAACTTCTGGCAGCACAAGATAATTCAATCTCAGCATCCTCTCAGGCTGCTAAACTTAAAAGTCATTCGATTAAGGACACCACCATCAGAGCCAAAGAACTTCTTGAAGTCAATCATCATCATCGAAAACGGGGCAGGCGTTATTAGAATATAATGAAAAACCTAAAGAGTTTGAATTTTACAACGATGTAAATGAATTAGTGGAGAGATTTAAAAAATTAGATGCCTCTGCACAAGTTGGTAATACTAATACTTCAAACGAAATCATTTTACATTTTAGAAGAGTTGGAGCGTTTAGGAGTAATTTGAGCTTTATAAATAGGTTGGTTTAAGTCCTTACATATCGACCAATATTCTAACCATGGATAAGTTTGGACGCACTTTACCTTCTTCATCTGCTTATAAAGGCGTAAAAATTTTACAGACACCTGACATAATCGGTGTCACAGATGAAGTGACTATAATGCCAAAGATCATGAATACTGTAACCAAACCACCAACGAATTCTAATGATGCTCAACAAAAAGTTATGTTGATCTAGAGATGAAGAAGACATGCTGAAGCAAAGATTATGTTGATTCTATTGTAAAACAGATGGATATATCAAACAAAAAAAATATTGAATCCATAGCAGATTTACTTCATTCAAGTAGGAATTATATTGAGTCAAATTTTCAGCATTGTCAAATTCTATAAATGCAATTAAGAATGATGTCCGATCAGCTTCAAAAAACTACAAAAAAATTAGATGCTAAACTATCAGCATTATATATTGTAATAAATAAGAAATATGATAATTCTGTGGTTGATATCTCAACAACTTCATAAATATTGATGTTGTCCAAATGATGTTGAAAATACTAGATATCAGAACGTGCACAAAATTTGTTGGTCTTCGAAATGTTAATATATTTAAATATAAAATATGCGTTTAATGAATTGTGTGACTATTTTGGTTTGATGTCGCGTATAAGAAACAACAGCAGTACAAATGAGAAAAAAATAATAAAAAATAAGAAACCTAAAATTACTGAAGCTGAAGAACAAGTAGTAAAAAGAACACAAACCAGCTAGAACTAAAATTTAAAAGACGTAGATTTATCCAGTTGGATGATACTTTGCTTCCGATCTTGCGCAGCTCCGATCGGTTTTGCTCAGAAAATAGAGGTTATAAATATATACTGGTTGCTTAATTGATTGTTTTCAAAATTTCTATGGACTAGAGCTATAAATCAAAAACTGCACATGATGTTACTAAAGTTATGAAGGACATTTTCAAACGGTCTAGGGAAATACCCAAAAATTTGGTTACAGATAACGGAAAAGAATATTACCGTAGTAGTTTTCAGAATTTATTGAAAAAAACAATATTCATCATTATAGCACGTTCAGTATTTTTAAAAGCCTCCATTGCTGAACGCGTCATACGTACGATAAAGGAAAAATTTTAGTTTAGATTATTCACGTTATATGAAACCACAAATGGGTTGACATGTTGAATCAGGTTACTGACGAGTACAACAACACAAAACATAGAACCATTGGAATGAAAGCGAAAGGTATTTAGCAAAAGAAACGAAAAGCATCTGCTAAAATCTATTTTTACCAATGTTAAGGTTTTCAATAAACCGGGAAATTTAAAATTGGTGAAATAGTACGCATAAGCAAATATAAAGCATGTTTTCCGAAAAAGGATACATGCCAAATTGAACGGCTGAAGAACTTTTAAAATAGTGAAATTAAGATTACAGCTCCAACTACCTATTTGTTGCAAGATATGCAAGGACATCCTATAAGTGGTGGATTTTACGAGCAGGTGCAAAAAACAAAACAGCCTGAAGTTTTTTAATAGAACAAATACTTCGAAAAAAGGCAATAAACTTTACGAAAAATGGTTAGGTTTTGATAAATCGCATAACAGTTGGATCGATAAAACTACCCATGTTGTCTAAGCGCATTACTGCGCATGTATTAGTGATAATTGTTGATTTAAATCATTAAAAGTAGTGCTGCTTCTAATAGTATCAGTAGTCTTATACGTAAAGTAATACGAACACGTTCCCACCATCATCATCATGTATTCTGATAGTGAAAGTGATAGTGGATATCTAAGCCTCAATTCAACTTCAAATTTTTTCCATAAGGAAAACCGTTTGGAAACATAATCAACAACTCGACAATTGTTTAAAGGAGTATGAAATTGCAGCTAGTCAGGAAAAATATTATCTATTACATACCACTATTGAGCCGATGCCTTGGAGATTGGGTGTAGTTTTAAGCCTGCAAGAACATTTGCACCAGTTGTGATTCTTTCTCAAAATATCTTTCAATCAATAGAGTGGAAAACATTGATAGACATTTTTGAGCAAAAATGGAGGACTTTTCATACTTCAACATCTGATCCAGTGATGTTTAGATGTAGTGATTTTTCAGCATGTTTTAAATGATTTACGAAGATGGAAGTGTAAAAGTGCTCGAAGTGAATAAACGTGGTATTAGTTTTTATTTATGTAAAGAAGACGTACTACAAGTTATGCGTCTTAATTCAAATTTAATACAGCAACAAATAGACATACTGAAAAGTGTAAATTTGTGTTTATTTTTTTATAGATAATAAACAATATAAATTCTTGTTGTTATATTAATAATCCTATGTTAAAATTAGAATGTATTCGAACACTATTTGTTACACTTTGTAATGATGAAAATATATTATTGTTAATTCAAGCTTTTAATGAGTATATGTATTTTTATAGAAACAATGGATTGAACATATATTAAATAAATATATATTATGCATATTATTTATTTTATTCATTTAGTACCTATACCTCATCTGAATAGGATCTATACGATACCTTAAGCAAAATGTTATGCAGGCGCAGACTGATTTGATAAAATTTTGACATTCTTTTAATCAGTTTTTCAGTTGTTTCAAAGTTTCGTTTGGTTCAAACGTTTATAAGAAAAAGTTGTTTTTAATTTAAAAAATATGAGCTCAATTGCTTCGTTCATTCTCATAAGAAATTACAAAATCCATCATTGTGAGAGGTGTGTTATACAAAACGCAACATGTTATAAATCTGTTTTAATTCAGATCTGTTCACTAATTCGTTGGAGGAGATAGAACCGTATGCTCGTCAAAGTTATAAAGAGATTTCATATAAATATAGAAGTTGTGATTCATTTTATTATTATCGTCGTGATTTTACCTTCGATATGGGTCCAAAGCAAAAAAAATGTTCTCACTATAATTCCTGGATTTTATTCAAGAGTTGCCTTCGATTTATTGGGAGAATTGATAGTTTTTAAATCTTATAATGAATATACAGAGGGGATAACTGACAACCTTTTGAAAAATTACAATGGTGCCTTCATCCTGAACAGGGGGTTGCGAGCGGTTCGGTGTTGAATCGATTAAATAAAAAATTTAAGGATCTTTTTAAATATGTGAGAAATTTAGATAAATGTATTTTAGTAGCTAAACTTTTATACGCGGGCCAATTGGAAATTAATGAATGTGACGTAAAATGGAAATCATCAGCTATTGATTACTGATTCAACACGTGAGTCTGGTAGATGCAGGCGCAGACGCAGACTGATTCAATATAATTTTAATTATATATTGAACGCTATTAAATGAATATATACTATGCTTATTATTTCTTTTATTCATTTAGTACCTATACCTCATCTGAATAGGGTACGATACCTTAAGCAAAATGTTTACTGTAAAATATTGTTTTTCATTATGTTAAATTGGTTGCATAAATTCTGTAATTTCTACATTGTAGTTTATATAGTAAATGTAGAGAAGATTATGATTATCTGTTGGAAGATTACCACACTATATACAACACAAGTCTACTTTTATATAGTGAATGTACTAAACAGGCTGAGTATTATTTAGAGTTATATGAAAATGAAATGCAGATGACTGATATCTTCATGGAACAGATGCAAAAATGTGAAAACATTACAACAAACTTGAGTAGTTCTATCAATTATACCAGTTACATTTCATTACAAAGACAAAATATTGAATTGGAATCTGCACTGTTGTCAATGAAAAAGCAAAAAGAAAAATGTGAGGAAAAACATAACGTAGGATTGTCTTTAATATCCAACTACAATGAGGAGATTTCAGCTTTAAAAAATAATATATCTAGTTTAATTAATGAGAACAATTTCACCAATATGGAAATAAAACAACATCAAATAAATTTAGAAAATCAAAGAAAAACTGAAAAAACGAAGAAACACTTCAAGAACAAAAAGACCAATATGTAGTGAAATTAACTACGTGCAGAAAAAAATAATAAAAAACTAAAAGCAAAACAATCTGAATAAACTGGATTTAGGCTTATATTTTTTTGTATTTGCACTTAGTAAACTAATAATATTTAACTATTATGAATATGAAATAAAAATCATAAATTTTTTATAGCATTTTATTTACCAATATATTACAAAGTTACAGTGTGGTGAGATAGGAACATGATTTTATCAATATATGTTACAAAGAGTTACATTAGCTACTTAACAAATATTATGGACGAAGATATAATAATTTAAAATTTGACATATAAATTAGAATAACATTAATAAAATAAAATTACAATAATTGGAAGAACCCTTATAAAAATAAAAATAATATAAAATAAAATATGTGGGGCTTCAGTTTTATTACATATCATATATATTAGATCAAATAGTTACCTTTCACATTCGTAGTGATCAATATCAGTATCAGTATCGTATTTACTCTTAAAACGAAACCTTTTTACTGAGTGAATGGCTAAACTTTTTTCATCAAATAGTTCAAACAACACTTCTTGATAACAACTTTGACACCAAAAATATTTATTTTGAAAATATAATATTAACTCATCTGTAGTACATGTAACATGATAGTTAATATTTTTAGCAATAAGACTCGATTTTTTAAGATTTTTCCAACCGTTTTAATGGTATCAAAACATTCTCGGCAAACTAATAAATTATATTTTTTTAATCTGTAATAATTTACCCATAAACAATACTACCCAAATTCAAAAATATCTCCCCAATTGTTGGTACCAAGAACTGCGTTTCTAAGCGAAGGTGAGACGGATTTTTGACAGTGAAGAAATTCTAAACATTTCATATGACGTAATGGATCATTTAAAGCTATTTTATTTATATATTCCCATCTATAATTACAATATTTTTCTAAAATTTCTTTTGTTAGTACCCAAGATAATTCTGAAATTTCTAGAAAATCTGCTATACAGGAGTTATTTTCACAAAGAGTTTTGATGCAAAGACCACTTAGTGTCATCGTAAATTTTGACATCTGAAACAAAAGATACAAACTTTTTATTTAAGACTGTAACGACCCCAAGGGAGAGTATCATAAGATTCTGGTATGAGATGCCGTTTATCATCATGCGGGTTTTAAGCAATTTTAGTTTGTTCTACGCTAAAAACATTATGGGCATAGGAGCGAATACATCGTTGACTCGCTGTTGTTTTTTTAAAATTTTTCAAACATGAAACATGGTCTTCAAATGTGATGTTGTTTCGCACAATATTATATTTTATTCCCTTTGATTTTTAACTACTTTCCCAGTCTGCACTTGAAAACTATACATTTTCGATCGAAGGCCGGTAAAATGAGTTATAATGGTTCCGTTTGTTTCATCTTTCATTAAGCCAAGTACTTTTTTGTTAACCTGAGGAATATTATATGGATTATCAGAGGAATAATCGGATGTATCGAATTTTGACAAATCTGATTTTATAACTTCTTGATAAACATCGTCGCACTGAAGTTCGTATATAAAACTATCTGTATCTGTATACATAAGTTTACAGTGATCAACCCCCATTTTGGGCAACATACAATTATAATGATAATTGTACATTGTTAATTTGGAAATATCTAACATTGCCATCCCCACATACACTGTTTATTAAATATTAGTTCAGTTTTTTTCAATTCAATAGCCATTAAATTATCGTCAAATACTATGAAATCTATGACTAGCTATAAGATTTTTGGCACCATATCGACAAAATTCGGTGCTTTCTTATATTTTCCATGGTTTTTCCAAACACTGCATTATTAAATAATTTAAATAAATTTTTAAGAACATTTGTCTTGGCCTCAGTTCTTAAAGAATTATTTAGTTCAATATAAGATTTTAACCAGGCAGACTGTTTAAATTTCAATATTTTATGTATTTTTGTTACTAATAATCCATTTTTTATTGCTTGTTTTAAATTGCGATAATGTAAAATATAACCCTTTTTATTATATAGTGTACCCATTAGTTTTTGTTGATTGGAAAATGGAGGTTTACGATGCTCGGAACAAAACGGAAAGTCTTTGTGGAATTTATGTTGTGATTCAGGGTATTCTATATCAACTTGTAATATATAACCTTCAAGAGAGTCGTCAGGAATTGACATAACGTTAAAATCTGAGACATTTTCTATCCACTCAAACCCTCCATAGGGTAGAGGTTCTGTCATAGCTTGTCCATAGAGACTATTTACATCAAAATAAGTTATATATTTAGAAGGTTTGGTTGAATCAAAATTGGTCATATATTTGTTATTAGCTTCCGAATATCGGTTGATACAAACAGAAATTGCACCCCGAATAGCATTCTCATTAAACACTATTTGATCAACATCTCGCAAAAGCTCTAATTTGCATTTTGAATGTTTTTGCATGCAGTCCCATTTGTATCCTGGCATAGTATAGTACCATCCTGGATCTAGACCATTGGACGTAATGCAACTACTCCGAAAATTTTCGAAAACATCTGTCAAAAGTAGTATATCAGTCTTTAGATATAGATCTGAATACTCCCCCAAATTTTTAATTCCAAAAGAATTCCAAACATTTTGAGCATGTATATAATCCTGATCACTAATATGGGTATCATCTAATCTATTATAAAACTTTTAATATTTTAAAAATAATTTAAAAATTTAATATTTCCAAATCACTAACATAGTCATAGCAAAAGACACCTTTTCGCGTAAGTAAATTAAATTTTTCCTCATTTAAATCCAAAAATTCTTTTTTCATTATTTTAAGATCCTCTTTTTTCATAGTAGATACTAGCTCATTCATCACATCAACTTTACATCAGTTTCTGTAAAATGATGGGTGAAAGAGATATATTTTTCTTTGTTAGCCGGTAAAACGCTAACATTTTCCCTTTTAGCAAGATTTTTAATGATAAAATGACCATCATATCCAGATAGATTATGAAATACAATGGGTACCACAAATAATTTTAGAAAATTTAAATTACAGATATTATGCGCAAATCCTCTAAATTCTCCCGTAAAGGTGATGGTGATCTCTCACTATTTTATCACTAGATAAGAATGACTTGACAAATATGACAATGTGTTGCATTTTGTGTGCTAGGATTTTCTAATACAGGAACTATAGTCTTAATTTTTGAAGAAACTGTATATGATATGTTTAACATTTCATTTATAAACCATTCAATACAATCAGTGCCTCTATAACTTTTGAAAAAAGAAATGGAATCATCATAGGAGCATTTTAAATGATACCCTGCACTGTGTGCTATATGTTTTTGATACTTTCTTGTTAATATTGGTGTACATATTGATAAATGGGAAAAGTCATTTTATAATCATTTAACTTCGAACATAGCTTTTCATGATCATTTAATTTTTTTCCCTCTGAAAAATAATTTAAACACCTATCACAAATATATCTTTTTCTCACATTTTTATTAAGTTGGGACGATACTAAACGAGAGAGATCTTTAATCCAGCAATAATGGTATTTAATTTCAATATTTTCGTTAACATAATTTTCTAACGGGAAGGCTTCATAATCATTTAATTTTGGAAAATGTTTGTCCTGAACTAAAAGTAAATTGACATGTTTTTCTAATTTATTTTTAGTTAATCTTGCAGGCACTACATTAAATTTATCGGATATTACTAATTCTAAAGCATATACGTTAACTGAAATATTATTAGCTTTCTCAAACTTTGAAATTTGATTTAAGAACATAGGTGCCTGCAAATCTTCTGTATTTAAAACTATACTATAATATGGATATGAACTAGATGATAGAATTAGAGGGAAAATTGCGCTTACTATTGACCAATAAAAACAAGCTTGATCACTATTTTTTATGTTAATGCATGACCTTTTGTTTAAAATTTGTTTTGGTAGCTTAATATAAGAAGATCCATTTCCCATTTCCAACTTATTTATATTAAGTTCTAAATAAATTATTCTATGTAAAGCAAATCCCGAATTTTCCTCACTAAACTCAGAAAGTTTGTTTAATATTATATAACTAACATTTTCAAAAAACCAACAAGGTAAATCTATGCCTAAATCGAGTACTACATTTTTGGTACTAAAGTATTTAAATTCCTTAATTTGTCTATCATCGGTTTGTTTTATAAATTCTCCGCAAAAAGTTGTGTTTATTGTTATCATTGAAAATGATTTAAATATATTTTTTATTTTATTTTTAATAATAGTAAAACAGTCTTGTAAAAATTGATGGATGTCCTTGTGAAGTAAATTAATTATAACCCCCGTTTTAACTCTTCCTTCAAAACAAGAAATTACATTTTCCCACATAACCTTTTTTAAATTTTGTTGACTTTGTCCTTCTCCTCCCCCAAATACAGTATCTTTAGTTTCAATCGACTTTTTAATTGATTTTAAATGACTTTATATTTTTTGTTATATTCTTTTTGTACCAAAATGAAAATTTTCCCTACGAAGTGTTTTGTTGCATAAAACTATTTGTTTTTTCACCCGTTTCAGGCATAGTTCCAAATCTTTTAAAATTAATTTATCCAAAACAATTTTTTTCAATTTTTCAAAAACTCGAATTAGATTTTCTGATTTTGTAATTATATCCATTTCCATTTTTAAAATATATATTTAATATATTAACAATGAAAACTTGAAGCTTACCACTTTGAACAGAAAAAGGGAAGGTCTGGTGGGCCTCACTCTGCTGTGTACGCGATGTTTCTCTCTTAGGGGATTGTTGATGATGAAGTGGGGGTTCTTCCTATATTCCAGCTTTATCAATCCGGGCGGGGAAGACTGTACTGCGCTAATGTTCTGTAAAACAATTATTTTTTAGTTTTGGAACTATATAGAAAGTATAGTTTAAAACTGAAAAATAATGCAAAAAATTTCTTAACCTAATATTGAAAATGAAAACTCACCCTCTCTCACCACAGCTATTGCTCCTCTTCTCCCCCTTTGTGACTCGACAATTTCAAACTGGACTAGCGAATTGTTGTACCCTACGTTTCTAAGACCTCCAAACACTATGGAGTACTTTCCTTCAACCAAAAGCAGTAAGTGTGGGCTGAAAGTATCGGTAACTCTCTTCGGAAGAAAGACAACACAGTCATCCAATTCAAGCAGTATACACTCGCCAAAACGACCCTTGATTAGCTTGGCTCCGAATATTTTTCTACCTTCGCCTATTGTAAACCCGCTTAATTTCGCTCTTGGTTTTCTGTTCTCGTCCTCTTCGGCAAGACAATGAGCATTGATTTCTTTTAAATCCATCTAAACAAAATTAACCTACGTCAGCATACAACAACTTTATGTTTAAATTTCAGAAATATGAAAATAAAATGTAGAAAAATATAAAATAATTATAAAAATAAAACGTAGTTCATTTTGTAAATGAATATCGAAATATAATTTGATGTTAAAAATTATTTTAAAATAAAAAAATTA
This sequence comes from Kuschelorhynchus macadamiae, assembly GCA_030620095.1. NCBI lineage: Eukaryota > Metazoa > Arthropoda > Insecta > Coleoptera > Curculionidae > Kuschelorhynchus > Kuschelorhynchus macadamiae. Next base: position 10,091 of record JAUTXW010001299.1, read on the forward strand.
ATTTTAGAAATTTATTTGCAAATCGAAAATAAAACATAAGTTAATTTCAGAAATAAAAAAATTCAAAATTTTATTAAATATAAAATGTACTTACATTTTAACCCCCTGTAGATAACTTGCACAAAAATGTAACTGGTTTTTATGCTGATTGCTAACGCTCTAACAAAGTTCTGAACAGTGAATGTAAAATGAGTGAATTCCTTGTATTTATTAGACATACCGTCATATGAACCTAACGGATCTTTAACTTGTTTTACAATTTTATATTATACAGACGACATGCGGTTAAAATGAAGAAATTACTAAGCCGCAACATCATGCAACTAACGGAAATTGTGGTAATGATAAATAATGTAAGTTTGCTGTATATGTTGATAAAAGAAACACATTGAATAATACTTTTAAAAATATATATTCAAAATATTATAATTATTATAAATTAATATTTTTAATCTGTCTCATCAACGCCATCACTAAAAAATTAATCAACCGCCTGCTCCCAAGTTAACAGGTCACTTGCTCCATTTAGTTCGTCAAACAGTATATCATGCGGCACTGGAGATTTATAATCATAGTCCCAAATTTTAGGGAACCAAAATATAATTTTAATTCTATTTTTACCAAATTCAAATTTTCTTCTGTAACATGAAATATCTATCTTATCACCGGGGCCTATTCCATATGTCTGACATACTTCTCCATACCATATAAAACACATAGCTGCCCCCAATTCTTTAGAATAGTGTCCTTCAATGCTTAAGCTATTTACCGTAAGCGGAATATCTTTTATGCATATTATATTATTTGGAATTACATTTAACAACTCTGTAGACACTGTACTCATGATACGACAACAATAATCTATTAGCTCAATTTTAACATTGCAAAAATAATCCATTTTTGTTAGTACAGTGTTCACCAACACACCTTCTATTCTAATAAACAATTATCTGTATTAAAGTCTATTTATTAACCTAAATGTGTGAGAGAAGAGGGGAGGTAAATAGTGTCCTAAAATAACTTAAAAGAACCGTTTCTATCTTATCAGTTTATTTCAATATGGCACTCCTAGCAAATAACTTCCTTATTTTAAGCACTATTCTGTAACAAACAATCTACTTCAGTGCTCCCATAGGCGTTTATTTGCATAGATCAAGATGGATCAAGAAACAATACCTGGCCCAACAAATGGCATAGATTATATCTAAACTATACGCAATACCATGGACCAGTTTTTCAATATCAAATTTCAAACGAAGTGTTTTTTGCTCAGGATATTATACAATATAAGTTACGTTTCGTTTTCCATAACAGGTCGTATGGAGATACACCCTACTGGACAACCCCTACTTTACATGAAAAAGACAATATCAACCACACTATTAGCAAAATCAACAATAGCACCAATCAAACAAATTATTTTCCAGAAGATAATGTCTCATCAGTAACATCATTACTATGGTTTATTAGTATCGCATGTATTTTTTTATTACTTAGTAAAATTTATAATATATATAAGAGCCAATGTACGTTATGGTTTAATAAATAACATTAATAAACACAGTTTTCCTATTCCAACCAAAGTCGCGGGGGGGCCCAGCGCGCGGAGCTCTAACACCCCAACCCCCTAGGCGCGAGCATCAATGCGCGCGCATTGGTACTCGCTACACGCGAACCCCCACACCTGCTTCTAAACTTCTTAAAAATACCTCCTTAATTCGTAACTCTTACGTCAACCACTACTATTCATCCACCCTTATGCTCTTTTGTCTCACAACCCTCATGCCCCACACGCAACACCCCCAGCAAACCACCCGCGTCCCGACCACCGCCGACCCAGCCGGGCTCGGAAGGATGCCACCGATCCCAAGCGCGTTACGTCAGCGCCCGCTGCTATTGAAACGCCCAAAACACATCGCTCCATCTCTCTCACACACACACACACAGGAATCCTCTCTCTCATACACACACCTCCAGCGCTATGTCTGTAGAACCGATCTTGTTTAACTACTGTTAACCATATTAACGTCTGTCAACAATTCTAACTCTACCTTGGTCATGCGCAACATACAATCAAAAGACAAACTTGGAAGGCTATAGTACTGCGCCGCATCTAATTTATAAATGTTTAAGCAAGTATCTCGAAATTGCTCGAAAACATCACATAATAAGAGAACATCGGACTTCAAATACAAATCTGAATATTTCCCCAAAAACTGTACGGAAAAATTCCCTTCTTTCACATTAAATTAAACTGTTCGACACGGGGGAAATGTTTTCGTGTCTCTTTGAACTGATCAATCTCTAAACCAGCACTTAAATTTTCCAATGATGCCGACAAAAATCTAAAACTATCAATAAACCTTAATTTTAAGTTTTTTCTTTTTGTTACACCATCGGATTTATCAACATAATCATGCACATAAATGGTTTTTGTGAATAATATGTACTTTTCTTTGCTTTGTGCTATTACCTCAATATTATTCCCATGACGACACAATCACCGTATTTAAACTACGAATATTAGGATTACTCACCGAGAAACTTGTGCGGTGCCGCCGGGACTTTCGATCCGCGATCAGCGAGTTCAGCGAGGCAGTCGGTCCGCGGTCGTTGCAAAATACACAGTGTATCCGCTTCGAAAACTGTACAATTCTCTCGAGATTCTATAGGGTGGATTTTTTTACTTACATGTCTTTATAATTTTTAACTTATTTTTTATGCTTAAAATATCTAGGGGTTCTAAGTATTGTTGTATGGATGACTGTTATAGCAAACAAGGTGGAGGTCTATCTTTTTTTAGATTTCCAAAAAACAAAGATAGGTAAGTACCTAAATGTTATTACACATAATATGTTTTAACTTTAATATAAATTATTACACTAGTGTCTCGATTTATATCGGGCTATATACTTGCATTCCTTATTTCTTTATAAATAACGAGAAAACTCAATATATTTCTATCAATATTTTATGTTTTATTTACCATTACAGATGTAAATTGTGGAAAGAGGCACTCGTATTTTCAGATAATCACAAATATACAAATTTTTTTCAAGAACAATGTCATTCTACAATAAGAGTATGCAGTTTACATTTCACTGAAGATAGCTTCCGAACTAATAAATCAGGTAGCAGAAAATTACTGAACATTAAGGCAATTCCCTTAATATTTAATCAATCAATAGGTACGCCCGACAAAAAATGTAAGTGTTTAAAAAAATATGTATGTATATGAGTATTATGCGGCGGATATGGCGGACAAAATGGCTCAAATGTTGTAGTACAGTTTTCATTAGATGTAACCGATCAATTGAAAGATTTTTGTTTTTAGATTTTGATAACCAACAATGCACTGAGACTGCTTGCCAAGGAAGCGAAAATATTGCTAACACTTTCGTAGATGCAAGTTTCCAGACAAGTGATGTTTCTGAAAAGGGTAAGCATTACTTAAAAAAGTTGTGACCGCTAAATTAAAGAGCATTTTTTTTTTAAGTTTTACAAAAATCTAAGGAGACTCCTTACGTACAAAGTGAAGTTATTATGAAAAAATACATAGACGCATGTGTCCAGACAAAAGGTGTTTCTGTACAGAGTAAGTATTAACAGAAAAAAAAATTCTTTAAATATTTTGACTTTTCTCGTAAAGGAAAATATTATTGTAATCCGTAAAAAAACACCCTTCAAAAAATTTTTCTGATATTCACGTTTCAGGGTCTTTATATGTAGAAAAACATATTTTCTCAATTCCGTCGGTCTGTCTGTTCGCGGCATAGCTAGTTTTTTAGCTATGCCGCGAAGTTACCAGGTTGATTTCAAATTTTTACAATTAAGAGTATGGGGATTACCTGGTAATATTTTGGTAAGGTTCCAATTTGGCGGACAAAATGGCGGCCCAATAAAGTGCTAAAAAGTTATTCCTTAAAAACAACTTACACAATTTACCCCAAATTTTGCATGGGGATGAATTAGTAAAATTTTGGTGCAAATACAAAATGACGAAACAAAACGGCGACTTAATAAATTGTCAACAAAATTACTACTTACTTAATATGCTTTAAATTTAGCGTAAAAGTTACTTGTGAAATAGGGATTATTTAGTAAAATTTTAGTACAACTCCAAGATAGCGGAACAAAACGGCGGCCTAATAAAATGTTTTAAAACTATCAATAAAAAATTGCTTATTCAATTTAACCGAAATTTGTAAATTATTACACATTACCTGTGATATGGAGCTGAACTGGTAACATTTTTATACAAATCCAAAATAACGGAATAAAATGGGAGCCAAATTTAATGTAAAAAAAATATTAAAAAAACTACTAGACCAATTTATCTCAAATTTTACGCAAGAATCAAGTGTGACATATTAGGGATAATAAATATACAATACCAGTTGGGAGCCTTTTTGATGGAAAAAAATGGCGGCCTTATTAAATGTTTAAAATATCAAAACATGAGTATCAAAAATCTATATTTATCATCATGAAACAGCGTCTGTAAAATTTTGTCTATTCTATATGGTGAAATAAAATGACGGCTTAATCGAATGTTTAAGAAGTCGGTAAAATGCCATTTCCTAGGGTAAAATCCTTCTTTTTATGGAGGGAAGTAACAAAAGTAAAAATTGATTTTTATTGTAAATCATCTAAATAAACTTAATCAAAAAAAATGAACGAAAAATACAAAATATTAACAATAGATAAAAAACAAAGTTTAAATGATGGTATGCGTGTATGTTAAACGTAGACAAAGTGAACATGATGAATAAATATTTGCTTCTATTTGAAGGATCGTCAGATAAATAAATAAAACAGATGTATTGTCATAAATTCTTATTTGCTCATGTGCAATATAATTATTCAAACGAACACTAACTTTCGGCTTGACAAAATACAATACAACAATGTAGCAAAAACATTTAAAAATATGTTTAAAATGTATATAAAAATTATTTTAAAAAAATAGTATTAAAAGTGTATATATACAAGTAGTGAGAATATGCGAGTTCTAATTCACCCCCCACCACTACTCCTGACCTTGAGATTAAGCCCCGCCCACCTGTGTGACGTCATTCGACATTGAGATATTAAGTCCCGCCTCCATAGCCCTGGAGAGTTAAGCTCCGCCCCATGACCAATGAGATTAAGCCCCGCCCCATGACCATGAAATTAAACCCCGCCCCACGACCTTGGAGAGTTTTGCATACCACGTTTTCATATTTGTCCTTGAAGTGACGTCATATGACCTTGAGCGCACGTGTTTACAACAGCTATATTGTTTGGCCTTAGGGGTGTGACGTTTTCATGTTTGTCCTTGAAGTGACGTCATATGACCTTGAGCGCACGTGTTTACATCATCTCTATTGTTTGGCCTTGGGGGTGTGTGACGACAGATGGCCTCGAGTGTTAACTATTAAAACCAAATGATATTTAAATAAACAACATTTAGAAATATTTATTTAATTTGGTATTATTTACAATTTTTAAATTTGTGTGTTTAAAATTAAATGTACCAAGCAATAGCAGATCAATATTTAAATTTGAGTGTTTAGAATAAACAAAGGGGGTATGTGACGTCATTTGCAGTAGATAGGTATCTTTTTTAAAAGGCGTGTTGATTAATATGGTGTATTGGATTTAAGCTTACGCCGGACGGTCAATATGACATGGGTGTTTGGGTTAATGTGGAAAAAAGGTTAAATTATGCCCAAAAACCAGAAAACATCATTTCATGAATCCTATTGCCGTAGATAGGCTAAAACATGATATGCAGGGCTTGGGTGTTTGGGTTAATTGCCCCGCACACATAACCTTGTCCCATGACCATGAGATTAAGCCCCGCCCCACGACCTTGGAGAATTGTGCATACCACATTTTCGATATTTGTCCTTGAAGTGATGTGACGTCATATGACCTTGAGTGTTTGCTATTAAAACCAAGGCTGACGCCATTCAAACCTAAAAAGAGGTAAACTGTTTGTGCGGTCACAAGTGATTTCATCATTAAATGTTATTGTGTGGTGTATTCTGATTCAATTTTTTAAATTTACGGTAATACTGTGTTTTTGTATTAAATCTTGTAGATTTTTTCAACAATGAGTGCAAAATTAAACTTGAGTGAAATTAATGAAATGCTTAATAAGGATATAGATTTTGTTGAACAAAGAAAATTTTCACCATTAACAATTGGGAAAGTTTTTATAGTTCAAAATATTGCTTTAAAGATGACACGGTTTGGCAAAGCTTTTCATGCAACGTTGTATGACAAAACGCATAACACAACATTTCAAACTTTTTTACCAAAACGTGTTGTCGAAACCATTTCTGAAGATGTTATAGAAATTATAAATAAGTCGAGTGGGATGTATACTTTAACTTATTTGGGGCAGAGCTTTCGAGTAATCTCGGGCACTAATACTAGCAGATCAATATTTAAATTTGGGTGTTTAGAATAAGCAAAATTTAGAAACATTTTTTTTAATTTAGTATTATTTTCGTCTTTTAATTTGGTTGTTTAGAATAAACAAAATTTAGAAATATTTACTTAATTTGGTATTATTTTCGTCTTTTAATTTGGGTGCTTAATTGGGTGTTGTGTGTAATAATTTTACAAATCAGAATACACAGACATTTTAATAATTAGTGTTTGAAAGATGTGTGACAGCAATAGTTCCACCACACCAAGTGAAGACCTTGACTCTCACATGATGTGTTTGTCGCGTAAGTTAAGAAATGCGGCACAAGAGATATTACATTTTACAACGTATGATGGGTCAGCGGTTGAATCAACAGTCAGTCAATATAGAAAGTACATGAAAGATGTAATTAATTTCATGTCAGGCGCTCATTTGTGTCAAAGATACTTGTATGGTTCCATTAACTTAGACGAGTTTTGCGTGGAAATGATCGACGAAGGTCTCCAAAGCTATATTGTCGAAATACCAAATTTACCCAAGGAATTGTTATCAAAGTATGGTTTGGCCTCAGCGGAAAACATCAATGAAGTTGTGGAAAATGGTGCAGATAGTTTGGATTGTGTAAACAATACCGCAAATGCTACTGAAGAACGGGACACAATAGATGTTGACGATATAGAGAGTGAAAAACAAATAGGAATGTAAACAATTATATGTACCATGCAAACATAATTTTGTAAATAAATAATCATTTTATTAATGTATTTGTGTTATTTGTCTGTTTTTTAAATTTATCAATATAAGTTAAACAAAGTGACATATCAGTTAATATAAAAAAATTTAATAACTTACTACACCACGAAAAAAGCGGAAATCCAGAACTACATTTAAAACACGTAATTGACAGGTGCAACCTTTTGCTGCATATAATACGGCCTTTAATATAAAAAAAAGGGCAATAACTTACTACGCCACGGAAAAAGTCGAATACACCCTTTTCGATACATCCTTTTCGATTTAAGATAAAAGACAATACCTATTTTTTTTTCTTACATGTGAAAGGCATTTTAATATAGATAATGTAAAATATATGAAAATGACATTTCTTCCAAAAACTATTAAGCATTAGTTTTGCTAAAACCCTCAAACCAGAATTTTTTTTTGCTATGCAGGTAAACTCTATTAGAATACCCTCACAGTTTAAAAAATCCCCACTGTATTGTTCTTTTATGGGTTTTTAGTCATTCCCCAACTGATATTTCCAAATTTCAGAAATGTTCAGAATGTTGTCGAAGAAAGATACAAGTACACTGCTGACTGCATGTGATACGGCCTTTAATATAAAAAAAGGGTAATAACTTACTACGCCACGGAAAAAGTCGAATACACCCTTTTTGATACATCCTTTTCGATTTAAGATAAAAGACAATACCTATTTTTTTCTTACATGTGAAAGGTATTTTAACATAGATAATGTAAAATATATGAAAAATGACATTTCATCCAAAAACCATTAAGCATTAGTTTTGCTAAAACCCTCAAACCAGAATTTTTTTGCTATGCAGGTAAACTCTATTAGAACACCCTCACAGTTTAAAAAGTCTCCACTGTATTGTTCTTTTATGGGTTTTTTAGTGGAACAGTTGAAAAAAAGCCCGCTAGCCTCTTGTTTAATTTTAATAAATTTATTTGTCATTTCCCCACTGATATTTCCAAATTTCAGAAATGTTCAGAATGTTGTCGCAGAAAGATACAAGTACACTGCTGAAACATCGATAGATACCCCAAAAAAAAAAGAAAAATAAAATAGTCTAGTCTTCAAATAAAAAAATATTCATTCTTGAAGACCAGAATTTTTCTAGAAATTGCAGTTTTTTTTTTAGCAATTGCATTTTTGTCCTTGTCAGCTGGGACTATTTTATAGATATTTTCGTAGCAAAATAAGCGTATTCGTTAAAAAATTTAACACTTCAGAAATAAATTTGAATGTGTTATTCGAAACTAAATTTAACACAGCACAAGATCGGTACAATAATTTCATCACACGCCCATGGTAGCTTGGAACTAATCAGTGTTTTTATATCCTTCAATTGTCGACACAACAATCTGAGCCAAATTTTACATCTTTTTGGTTCTAGCCCTTTGAAGTTTAGGAACTTTTGTGAAAGTTACTTTCTCAAGGATTGTGTATCGCTTTGCTGTTGATTTTATTATGGACCTATACCTTTTCTCAGAAACTATGGATTCAAATAGGAATGTAAACATTTATATGTACCATGCAAACATAATTTTGTAAATAAATAATCATTTTAATAATGTATTTGTGTTATTTGTCAATTTTTTTAAATTTATCAATATAAGTATAGAGTATTTTGAGAATCAATTAGTTCTAATTAAATATGGACCTTGAAATAAATGTAGTCTTATTTAAAAAAAAGTCTGTGAGAAAATACCACAATAACACTCAAATCCTATTCTCATTCATTATGTATGTCCTTGTAAACGCATCCTTGAAAAATCTGTATGTACACGTCCCCAAACTTTGATAATGTAAAACATATGAAAATGACGTAGATTTAATCTTAACGTGAGAATTTATATGTAATTATATTTGCCGCACTAAAAAGTTTTAAAATTTAAAATTCGAAAACCTTATATATTGCCATAGGTATACAAGAGAAAATGACTAACTCTAAAATGTAAAATGTGTAGATATTTGACAATATTTCAAAATATCGGTAATTAATATTATTATTCATGTTAAAAACACTACATCCAAGTGATCTACGATGTCTAGAAATTTTAAATTTATATAGGGTGTCTCAGATCAATGGTCATTTTTTTAAATTTTCAATTCGCAATATCCAAGTTTTTTTTTTTTTAAATGGATCACCCTGTATTTGGTACTTTTTCTTAAAGACTGTTAAAATACCTATCTATTGATGTATATATGTCCTATACCTAAATATAATGCGAATATCCCCAAATATCTCCAAGCTTTATACATAGAGTAAAAACTAAAATATTAAAGATGGACCTTGAAATAAATTTAGCTTTGTTAATAATTTAAACAATATATTATCAATCATCAATCCATGAATTAATTTGATTTAAAAATCATGTATTTGAATAGCATATTTTCATAAAAAAACTCAATATATCTTCATAAATCCACACTTTATTATTATTACATTTTATCTATATAACAGAGTACATGCTGACATCATTCAATATCAGCGTATATCCATCCTCTTGCTGTACATATACTGGTAATGGATATTCATTACCCACCTCAGCCGGAGGGTTATCATCGGTGGTGTTCTAGAACAATATAATAGAAATTAATGATGCAATCAAATTTAATTAAAGCAGAATCATCTAATTATCTTATTAACAGGTGCATAGCGTCACACAATGGGGTATATTATACCAAAAGTTTTCATAAACTCAAAAACAGAATGATGCAATTGTTGTTGTAAAAATACGTTTTATTTGGTTGAACTTAAACGTTTTTTTCTTAAATCAAACCAACTCATAAAAAGAAAGGTTTGTAGTAAATCTTATCGGCAATACCATAATAAATAATTAAATTTTGTTTTCTATCTGAATACAATAATATATGTTTTAAATAAAGCATGTGAATAATTAAAAATTTGATCTAAAAAAATCATTTTTAACAGTCTTAAACAAGCATTAAAATAACATCTGTTGAATTGTACATAAAATATGTAATTAACTATAATATATATATATATATATATATATATATATATATATATATATATATATATATATATATATATATAATATATATATATATATATATATATATATATATATATATATATATATATATATATATATATATATATATATATATATATATAATATATATATATATATATATATATATATATATATATATATATATATATATATATATATATATATATATATATATATATATATATATATATATATATATATATATATATATATATATATATATATATATATATATATATATATATATATATATATATATATTTGTCAAGGTAAAAAGTACATACTGAATTTATTTTAATAATGACCAAAAATTAAGTGTGGTACCACGTAAAAACAAAACAATTTTACTTAAAACTTCCACTATATAAAAAAGAAAATACCTTTCATGAAATGTTTCGCCACACTGTGGCTTTTTCAGATGATACAATTAGAATGAAGTAAAATATTTTAAACCCAGTGTATAATGGGTTTTTTCCATGTTTACCTAAATCTATTTTGACAAAACATTTTTATATATATATTTAAATATGTTGTGAATGTTTTTTTATTAGGAATAGCGAAGAGTGGCCCAATTTAGTTCAGTATAATAGTCATTACTATCTTTTAAACATTTTTATTGGGTGAAATTTTTTTCCATCATATTGGATTCCTACCAATATTTTACTAGTTTCTACTTATTAATTTTTGGTCATTATTAAAAATAAATTACTTTTTATATATAAATATATATATATATATATATATATATATATATATATATATATATATATATATATATATATTATATATATATATATATATATATATATATATATATATATATATATATATATATATATATATATATATATATATATATATATATATATATATATATATATATATATATATATATATATATATATATACATATATATATATATATATATATATATATATATATATATATTATTTAAAACATATATTATTGTATTCAATAGAAAACAAAATTTAATTATTTATTATGGTATTGCCGATAAGATTTACTACAAACCTTTCTTTTTATCAGTTGGTTTGATTTAAGAAAAAAACGTTTAAGTTCAACCAAATAAAACGTATTTTTACAACAACAATTGCATCATTCTGTTTTTGAGTTTATGAAAACTTTTGGTATAATATACCCCATTGTGTGACGCTATGCACCTGTTAATAAGATAATTAGATGATTCTGCTTTAATTAAATTTGATTGCATCATTAATTTCTATTATATTGTTCTAGAACACCACCGATGATAACCCTCCGGCTGAGGTGGGTAATGAATATCCATTACCAGTATATGTACAGCAAGAGGATGGATATACGCTGATATTGAATGATGTCAGCATGTACTCTGTTATATAGATAAAATGTAATAATAATAAAGTGTGGATTTATGAAGATATATTGAGTTTTTTTATGAAAATATGCTATTCAAATACATGATTTTTAAATCAAATTAATTCATGGATTGATGATTGATAATATATTGTTTAAATTATTAACAAAGCTAAATTTATTTCAAGGTCCATCTTTAATGTTTTAGTTTTTACTCTATGTATAAAGCTTGGAGATATTTGGGGATATTCGCATTATATTTAGGTATAGGACATATATACATCAATAGATAGGTATTTTAACAGTCTTTAAGAAAAAGTACCAAATACAGGGTGATCCATTTAAAAAAAAAAAAAACTTGGATATTGCGAATTGAAAATTTAAAAAAATGACCAATGATCTGAGACACCCTATATAAATTTAAAACTTCTAGACATCGTAGATCATTTGGATGTAGTCTTTTTAACATGAATAATAATATTAATTACCGATATTTTGAAATATTGTCAAATATCTACACATTTTACATTTTAGAGTTAGTCATTTTCTCTTGTATACCTATGGCAATATATAAGGTTTTCTAATTTTAAATTTTAAAACTTTTTAGTGCGGCAAATATAATTACATATAAATTCTCACGTTAAGATTAAATCTACGTCATTTTCATATGTTTTACATTATCAAAGTTTGGGGACGTGTACATACAGATTTTTCAAGGATGCGTTTACAAGGACATACATAATGAATGAGAATAGGATTTGAGTGTTATTGTGGTATTTTCTCACAGACTTTTTTTTAAATAAGACTACATTTATTTCAAGGTCCATATTTAATTAGAACTAATTGATTCTCAAAATACTCTATACTTATATTGATAAATTTAAAAAAATTGACAAATAACACAAATACATTATTAAAATGATTATTTATTTACAAAATTATGTTTGCATGGTACATATAAATGTTTACATTCCTATTTGAATCGTAGTTTCATAGTTTCTGAGAAAAGGTATAGGTCCCATAATAAAATGCCCACCCGGGTCAACAGCAAAGCGATACACAATCCTTGAGAAAGTAACTTTCACAAAAGTTCCTAAACTTCAAAGGGCTAGAACCAAAAAAATGTAAAATTTGGCTTAGATTGTTGTGTCGACAATTGAAGGATATAAAAACACTGATTAGTTCCAAGCTACCATGGGCGTGTGATGAAATTATTGTACCGATCTTGTGCTGTGTTAAATTTAGTTTCGAATAACACATTCAAATTTATTTCTGAAGTGTTAAATTTTTTAACGAATACGCTTATTTTGCTACGAAAATATCTATAAAATAGTCCCAGCTGACAAGGACAAAAATGCAATTGCTAAAAAAAAACTGCAATTTCTAGAAAAATTCTGGTCTTCAAGAATGAATATTTTTTTATTTGAAGACTAGACTATTTTATTTTTCTTTTTTTTTTGGGGTATCTATCGATGTTTCAGCAGTGTACTTGTATCTTTCTGCGACAACATTCTGAACATTTCTGAAATTTGGAAATATCAGTGGGGAAATGACTAATAAATTTATTAAAATTAAACAAGAGGCTAGCGGGCTTTCTTTCAACTGTTCCACTAAAAAACCCATAAAAGAACAATACAGTGGAGACTTTTTAAACTGTGAGGGTATTCTAATAGAGTTTACCTGCATAGCAAAAAAATTCTGGTTTGAGGGTTTTAGCAAAACTAATGCTTAATAGTTTTTGGAGGAAATGTCATTTTTCATATATTTTACATTATCTATGTTAAAATACCTTTCACATGTAAGAAAAAAATAGGTATTGTCTTTTATCTTAAATCGAAAAGGATGTATCAAAAAGGGTGTATTCGACTTTTTCCGTGGCGTAGTAAGTTATTACCCTTTTTTTATATTAAAGGCCGTATTACATGCAGTCAGCAGTGTACTTGTATCTTTCTGCGACAACATTCTGAACATTTCTGAAATTTGGAAATATCAGTGGGGGAATGACTAAAAACCCATAAAAGAACAATACAGTGGGGATTTTTTAAACTGTGAGGGTATTCTAATAGAGTTTACCTGCATAGCAAAAAAAAAATTCTGGTTTGAGGGTTTTAGCAAAACTAATGCTTAATAGTTTTTGGAGGAAATGTCATTTTCATATATTTTACATTATCTATGTTAAAATGCCTTTCACATGTAAGAAAAAAAAATAGGTATTGTCTTTTATCTTAAATCGAAAAGGATGTATCGAAAAGGGTGTATTCGACTTTTTCCGTGGCGTAGTAAGTTATTGCCCTTTTTTTTATATTAAAGGCCGTATTATATGCAGCAAAAGGTTGCACCTGTCAATTACGTGTTTTAAATGTACTTCTGGATTTCCGCTTTTTTCGTGGTGTAGTAAGTTATTACATTTTTTTATATTAACTGATATGTCACTTTGTTTAACTTATATTGATAAATTTAAAAAATAGACAAATAACACAAATACATTAATAAAATGATTATTTATTTACAAAATTATGTTTGCATGGTACATATAATTGTTTACATTCCTATTTGTTTTTCACTCTCTATATCGTCAACATCCATTTTGTCCCATTCTTCAGTAGCATTTGCGGTATTGTCTACACAATCCAAACTATCTGCACCATTTTCCACAACTTCATTGATGTTTTCCGCTGAGGCCAAACCATACTTTGATAACAATTCCTTGGGTAAATTTGGTATTTCGACAATATAGCTTTGGAGACCTTCGTCGATCATTTCCACGCAAAACTCGTCTAAGTTGATGGAACCATACAAGTATCTTTGACACAAATGAGCGCCTGACATGAAATTAATTACATCTTTCATGTACTTTCTATATTGACTGACTGTTGATTCAACCGCCGACCCATCATACGTTGCAAAATGTAATATCTCTTGTGCCGCATTTCTTAACTTACGCGACAAACACATCATGTGAGAATCAAGGTCTTCACTTGGTGTGATGGTACTATTGCTGTCACACATCTTTCAAACACTAATTATTAAAATGTCTATGTATTCTGATTTGTAAAATAATTACCAAATTGTTAATTAACCCAAACATTCAATTAAGCACCCAAATTAATAGAGGAAAATGATACCAAATTAAGTAAATATTTCTAATTTTTTTTATTCTATTAAGCACCCAAATTAAAAGACGAAAATAATACCAAATAAGTAAATATTCCCAATTTTTGTTTATTCTAAACACCGAAATTTAAATATTGATCTGCTAGTATTAGTGCCTAAGATTACTCGCAAGCTCTGCCCCAAATACGTTAAAGTATACATCCCACTCGACTTATTTATAATTTCAATAACATTTTCAGAAATGGTTTCGACAACACGTTTTGGCAAAAAAAGTTTGAATTAAATTAAAAGACGAAAATAATACCAAATAAGTAAATATTCCTAAATTTTGTTTATTCTAGACACACAAATTTAAATATTGATCTGCTAGTATTAGTGCCTGATATTACTCACAAGCTCTGCCCCAAATACCGTGGTATGTGCATTTCTCCAAGGTCGTGGGGCGGGGCTTAATCTCATTGGTCATGAGGCGGAGCTTAATATCAAGGTCAGGTGTTACCTACTATATTAAAAGAATTTGTTGTCATCACATATCCTCAAGGTCAAACAATATAGCCCACGTGCGTTAAACAACAAAAAATTGGATGTGCGCTCAAGGTCATATGACGTCACTTCAAGGACAAATATCAAGAATTTTTTAATAACATATTCCAGAATCTTGTTAAGGAATATAACATTAATCATTATTCGACGTACCGCACAAAAAAAGCTGCGACAGTTGAACGAGTCATACGTACATCATCTAGAGGTTCCTACAAATGGATACAACTTTTTACCAGCCATAACGAAAACCTATAATAATACAGAGCACTATTGGTATGAAACCTATAAACGTTAAATCAACCACACGCATTAATGCATACAATTGGAAAAAAATAGTACCCAAAAAGTTTAAATTTCGTTTGGGTGATATAGTTTGAATGACGTCACATACCACCAAGCGACGAGGGAAAAGAATTTTTTAATATTCAAACCTATCGAAATATGTATATTGGTTAAGGTTACTATTAAAATAAATACCCAACGAACTTCAACTTTGTTTTATTTAAATATGTGTTTATTACAATTATAAACTCGGTTTATTCACAACAATCATCATTCTTGATTATCTTCATGACAATCAGCAATCTTGATTATCTTCATATATGAGTAATCCTCATCAAACTGGAGCTTTATTGATTTCTCATTTTGAAATTATTACCAAAAATGTTTTCCCCAAACATTATTCAACTTATCCCAAAACGATATGAAAATGGAGAATATAATTTTAAAATTTGTTAATTAACCCAAACACCTAAATTAAAAGAAGACAATAATACCAAATTAAATAAATATTTCTAAAGTTTGTTTATTCTAAACACCCAAATTTAAATATTGATCTGCTATTGCTTGGTACATTTAATTTTAAACACACAAATTTAAAAATGGTAATTAATACCAAATTAAATAAATATTTCTAAATGTTGTTTATTTAAATATCATTTGGTTTTAATAGTTAACACTCGAGGCCATCTGTCGTCACACACCCCCAAGGCCAAACAATAGAGATGATGTAAACACGTGCGCTCAAGGTCATATGACGTCACTTCAAGGACAAATATGAAAACGTGGTAAAATTCTCCAAGGTCGTGGGGCGGGGCTTAATCTCATGGTCATGGGGCGGAGCTTAATATCAAGGTCAGGTGTTACCTACTATATTAAAAGAATTTGTTGTCGTCACATATCCTCAAGGTCAAACAATATAGCCCATACAGTGGAGACTTTTTAAACTGTGAGGGTATTCTAATAGAGTTTACCTGCATAGCAAAAAAATTCTGGTTTGAGGGTTTTAGCAAAACTAATGCTTAATAGTTTTTGGAGGAAATGTCATTTTTCATATATTTTACATTATCTATGTTAAAATACCTTTCACATGTAAGAAAAAAATAGGTATTGTCTTTTATCTTAAATCGAAAAGGATGTATCAAAAAGGGTGTATTCGACTTTTTCCGTGGCGTAGTAAGTTATTACCCTTTTTTTATATTAAAGGCCGTATTACATGCAGTCAGCAGTGTACTTGTATCTTTCTGCGACAACATTCTGAACATTTCTGAAATTTGGAAATATCAGTGGGGGAATGACTAAAAACCCATAAAAGAACAATACAGTGGGGATTTTTTAAACTGTGAGGGTATTCTAATAGAGTTTACCTGCATAGCAAAAAAAAAATCTGGTTTGAGGGTTTTAGCAAAACTAATGCTTAATAGTTTTTGGAGGAAATGTCATTTTCATATATTTTATATTATGTATGTTAAAATGCCTTTCACATGTAAGAAAAAAAAATAGGTATTGTCTTTTATCTTAAATCGAAAAGGATGTATCGAAAAGGGTGTATTCGACTTTTTCCGTGGCGTAGTAAGTTATTGCCCTTTTTTTTATATTAAAGGCCGTATTATATGCAGCAAAAGGTTGCACCTGTCAATTACGTGTTTTAAATGTACTTCTGGATTTCCGCTTTTTTCGTGGTGTAGTAAGTTATTACATTTTTTTATATTAACTGATATGTCACTTTGTTTAACTTATATTGATAAATTTAAAAAATAGACAAATAACACAAATACATTAATAAAATGATTATTTATTTACAAAATTATGTTTGCATGGTACATATAATTGTTTACATTCCTATTTGTTTTTCACTCTCTATATCGTCAACATCCATTTTGTCCCATTCTTCAGTAGCATTTGCGGTATTGTCTACACAATCCAAACTATCTGCACCATTTTCCACAACTTCATTGATGTTTTCCGCTGAGGCCAAACCATACTTTGATAACAATTCCTTGGGTAAATTTGGTATTTCGACAATATAGCTTTGGAGACCTTCGTCGATCATTTCCACGCAAAACTCGTCTAAGTTGATGGAACCATACAAGTATCTTTGACACAAATGAGCGCCTGACATGAAATTAATTACATCTTTCATGTACTTTCTATATTGACTGACTGTTGATTCAACCGCCGACCCATCATACGTTGCAAAATGTAATATCTCTTGTGCCGCATTTCTTAACTTACGCGACAAACACATCATGTGAGAATCAAGGTCTTCACTTGGTGTGATGGTACTATTGCTGTCACACATCTTTCAAACACTAATTATTAAAATGTCTGTGTATTCTGATTTGTAAAATTATTACACACAACACCCAATTAAGCACCCAAATTAAAAGGCGAAAATAATACCAAATTAAGTAAATATTTCTAAATTTTGTTTATTCTAAACACCCAAATTAAAAGACGAAAATAATACTAAATTTAAAAAAATGTTTCTAAATTTTGCTTATTCTAAACACCCAAATTTAAATATTGATCTGCTAGTATTAGTGCCTGAGATTACTCGCAAGCTCTGCCCCAAATAAGTTAAAGTATACATCCCACTCGACTTATTTATAATTTCTATAACATCTTCAGAGATGGTTTCGACAACACGTTTTGGTAAAAAAGTTTGAAATGTTGTGTTATGCGTTTTGTCATACAACGTTGCATGAAAAGCTTTGCCAAACCGTGTCATCTTTAAAGCAATATTTTGAACTATAAAAACTTTCCCAATTGTTAATGGTGAAAATTTTCTTTGTTCAACAAAATCTATATCCTTATTAAGCATTTCATTAATTTCACTTAAGTTTAATTTTGCACTCATTGTTGAAAAAATTTACAAGATTTAATACAAAAACACAGTATTACCGTAAATTTACAAAATTGAATCAGAATACACCACACAATAACATTTAACGATGAAATCACTTGTGACCGCACAAACAGTTTACCTCTTTTTAGCTTTGAATGGCGTCAGCATTGGTTTTAATAGCAAACACTCAAGGTCATATGACGTCACATCACTTCAAGGACAAATATCGAAAATGCGGTATGCACAATTCTCCAAGGTCGTGGGGCGGGGCTTAATCTCATGGTCATGGGGCAAGGTTATGTGTGCGGGGCAATTAACCCAAACACCCAAGCCCTGCATATCATATTTTAGCCTATCTACTGCAATAGGATTCATGAATTTTATACGAAAATGATGTTTTCTGGTGTTTGGGCATAATTTAACCTTTTTTCCACATTAACCCAAACACCCAATCCCTGCATGTCATATCGACCGTTCGGCGTAAGCTTAAATCCAATATACCATATTAATCAACACGCCTTTTAAAAAAGATACCTATCTACTGCAAATGACGTCACATACCCCCTTTGTTTATTCTAAACACTCAAATTTAAATATTGATCTGCTATTGCTTGGTACATTTAATTTTAAACACACAAATTTAAAAATTGTAAATAATACCAAATTAAATAAATATTTCTAAATGTTGTTTATTTAAATATCATTTGGTTTTAATAGTTAACACTCGAGGCCATCTGTCGTCACACCCCCCCCCCAAGGCCAAACAATGGAGATGATGTAAACACGTGCGCTCAAGGTCATATGACGTCACTTCAAGGACAAATATGAAAACGTGGTATGCAAAACTCTCCAAGGTCGTGGGGCGGGGTTTAATCTCATGGTCATGGGGCGGTGCCGGTCAGGAGGCGGAGCTTAGTATCAAGGTCGAATGACGTCACATATGTGGGCGGGGCTTAATCTCAAGGTCAGGAGTAGTGGTGGGGGGTGAATTAGAACTCGCATATTCTCACTACTTATACATATATTTATTTAGCAATAATTTTATAGATATTGCATACATTTTATTTGTAATTGCATATAAGATAAGTCTTTATGGATATAAAAAAGTAAAACCCTTTTAACAGAATTTAATACTAATATTGTCATATTGATAATCATAATGCGTTAATTTAATACCAAATAAATATATAGATATGTGAACTCTGTTAGTCTAGTGAAACCGCTACGATGAAAGTTCCGAATAAAGGCCAATTTACTTTTTTTATGATTTTATTTTCCAAATTATTCAAACTAGGGCAAGACTTCTTGAAGAAAAGGGCAAAGATTGTTTTATAACTCTTGATGAAATATCAATAAAATCACATCTGTTTTATGACATTTCAAAAGATAATATTGTGGGATTTGAAGCAACTCCGAACATCACAAGTACCGATCTTGCTACTAGTGTATTTGTAGTGATGGTACGGGGTATAGCCTGTAATTGGAAACAGCCACTCGCTTTTTGTTTTTTTTTGTAAGTCTACAGCAGTTCCTAAAGAAATTAAAGATATTCTGTTTGAAGTTGTCATGAGGTTAAGCGATGCTGGTTTAAATGTCTTAGGCGTCGTTTCCGACCAAGGACCCAATTTTCAAAAACTGGTTACAAGCTGTTTAAAACTTACTGATACCAACTCTTCTTTTTATGTAAACGGCAAAAAACTATTTCATTTTTTATTTTCCTCACCTCCTAAAATCAACCAGAAATAACTTTGTTAAATATAGTTTTTTGTTAGAGAATGGAGAATCTTTTGTGTAAAATGGATAACCATTTTACACAAAAGATAAAGGAAATATGTAAATTTATTTATTCAACTATTTTTATTGAATTGTTAACCTAAACTTTTCTTAAAGACTTGTATTTTTACATATACAATAATGTTTCTTTTGTATAAGTAATATTTTTTGATTAGGTTTACCGATCCAATGCAATCGGACAGCATTAAATTCTTCATATTAATACTATGAGCTAAAGATGAAGGTGACTAATCAGGGCGGTTAACTCACACTGGTAAGGGTGGTGTTGGCTATGTTGGCTAGCTCTGTCGATGAAGACTGAGCGTTAAACATAGATAGTATTTCCGCTGACGTATGTATATTTATTTCCCTAAATTATATATCAACAGTTACCAAAACTCAATTATGCACTAATACGATATAACAGTAAGTTACTTTGGATATCTGATTTTTTAATTCGACTCGGTATTCTATTGACAATTTAAAAAAAATGCAAAATAATGCATAATAAATATTTTAAGTCTAACCTTATATCAGCAAGATTCTGTATACTCTTCGTTACCACAGTCATAAATTTTTTTTCAAAGACTGAAACATCTATCCCCTTTGAACAAAAACTTTGCTGAGAAGATAATTTGCTACCAGCATTCCGACCTTCACCGCCACTATTATTTTTACTTGCGACTGAATAATTATTTTCCAGCCGGTTCTTATCTATTTTAATTTTCTTTTTAATCGCACTACTTTTGCCGTGAGGTATACTATAGTCTCTATCGGAATCAAGAGACGAACTGGCAATGCTTAAATAACTACGATTACTTTCTACACGTCGACTGTGGAAACGATCTTCGGTACTTTTTTGAGATGTTCTGCAGCTGTCGCCTATTCTAGTAAAATCCCTTCTTTTCGATGGATTACTGTCGATTATTGAAAGTTTTTCATGAAGAAGTTTGTGAAAATCTTGTGCTCTTTGCTAAAAAATTAAATTGTAATATACTAATTGTTTTGTTTTTCATTTCACTGAAAAAGAGTGAGACAACACAAAAAATATTAAGAATAATATTTTTACATAGGGTAAATTTTTTAAATCGATACTCGGCGGTTTATTTAGGTGATTATTGAAGGAATCTCAAAAAGCATGAAGCAAGGGAAGACTCTATCAGTTTAGCTTGCTAAACTCATAGAGTACAATTTTTGAAATTTGAATATGTAAAAGTTATACAGCACTTTTTATTCTTTGTCTAATAAGAAAAAATATTCTGCGGGAAAAATGCATGCAGTATTTTAAGCATGCTGTACGATTTAAAGAATTAGAGCTATGAAGTCGTAAATTGTTGAAAATCGATTTTGAAAAGTTTTTATTAGAACCCAATTGATATGTTTTGTCCACTGATCAATAAAATATTATTTCATTTTTTTCCATACAAAAAATAGAAATATATAAAGTTGCTGTTTACTTTCACCTTTAGACACAACGTTTTCTAAATGAAATGCCCTGTATATTATTGCTTTTTTTTATTGTGCTGAATATTCTAAACACTTTTTGTGTTATGTTTCCTATGCTTAAATTCAATGCTTTTCGAGAAAATGGCGCTTGAAGTTGACATTTTTGGCCTTTTGAAGCTCTGTAACTTTCAAACTACAAGCTAAGTGTAACAAAACGGATTGCACTTTCCTATCTTAGTTTTTAGTTATCTATCTGCTACGATCAAATTATATTTTGACAGCAAATGACAAATTTTGACAGCAAATGTCAAATTTTGACACCTCCTGTCAAAATAAAAATTGATGTTAATAGATAGATAACTAAAAACTAAGATAGCAAAGTGCAATCTGTTTTGTTTCAAATTAAGTTGTCTATGAGTTATAGAACTTCAAAAGGTCAAGAATGTCAATTTTCAAGCGCCATTTCCTCAAACACAATGGAATATAAAACTTTCCATACTAAAGCTCTTTTATCAAATAAACCGTAAATGGTTAATTAGTGGTGCAATTTTACCTTTTATTCAGGGTACCACAGATAAAATTGCAAGAATTCTGCGTAGATCCAAGATTCGCACATCTTTAGTACACACAAAAAGATTGGGCAATATTTAAGGACACCAAAAGATGTAGTTCCTTTGCAATCAGAAGGGGTTAATAAAATTCCTTGTTCCTGCGGAAAGTGTATATAGGTGACACTGGACGGTCTATATCTACTAGACTCAATGAACATAAAAGATGCCAAGGTTCTTGCATCTGTCTCGGATTATTATACACGAAAAATTAGAGAATCAACTGAAATTATCAAGCACCCTAAAAATTTCAATATAGACGCGAGCTACGTGCTACACCATGCGTGGAAACCAATCATCACAGTGAGTCACACGCCGATGAGCACAGGTCGGGGATAAATACCTGAACTCTGCCCTTCGGAGCTCATTCAGTGTTTTGATCTTCTGTAGTGAAGATCTTTGAAGCTGCCTCGTGCAATCGCAGGCGAGACGTCGGAAATTAATTCCAATTTGACACGGTCTAAACCCAAGAACTATGATTTTTAATATTAATGTTTGTTACGATTTTAATTTATTTTATGTAGTGTGGTTTCTTTTTTATTTATCAGGTGTTCATTGATTTTTGAGTAAAAGAGTTTAGTTTTGTCTTTGTGTTCTGTAACATAGTCCATTGGTAGCATATGGTCTAAATTTAAGATAAATGGATCGTTTGTACTTATGTGTCCGTTAATTATATCAATGTCTTAAAATTTGCTACGGAATGAAATTGCATATTTCATTTTATAACTTATCCGTGTTTTTGGGAATACTTGATTATTTAATAATTTTATATGCTCCGATATGCTAGAATGGGGCCTTTCAATATTGCCATTTTATTGTGGGTGGTTTGTTGAGCAAAAATGTACTTTATATTTTTTATATGAAGCTGTAACTATGGTGTTCTTAAATTCCGTCTCACTGTCCACGATAATTTTTGTCGCCATTCCATGGTGTGAACAGAAGGATATTAGATTATCCGATATTTATGATGTGTACATAATAGGTAGATCTTAAAACGTTTTTCTACTTCATCTATACCTCGGCGATTCGTCTTACTTTCATGGTAGTTTTGTATTATTTCTGATCATTTTTGTCTTCAATATCTACCTATCTATTTTATAAGACATCGTCTAAATCTCAAGAATGGCTATTTAAAATTCTCCCTTATTACTTCACAAACGGGCCCATATGTATTTGGATTTTCGAAATAAAGTGAAGAAAGTTTTTCTGAGGCAATACATTCTCTACAGAAATCTAAAATGTCGTTCTCGAAATTGTTTTCTGAAACCTGTACTAAGAGCTTTATTTTCTTCTCTTATAGTATAATCCTTCTTGTGTTCGCTCGTGAATGTAATACTTGATAGATTATAACCTGATTTGCACCATAATTGATAGCTGATCCGATTATAGGTACTTCTACTATCGCACCTTGTTCGTTGTTTGTATGAATTGTGTTGTCATCTTCTGCATAAGCTGTTTATTGGCGTTTTTCTAGGTAATTGACATTTGATCTAAATTCTCTTCGTTTTCGTTTCGATTTCTAGTTGTCTATTAAATTTTTTTATGTAGGAAGCAATGTTTGCGAATCCATTTGTTTCTTTTGTATGTAATTCAATGCAACTTAAAGCATCGGCATTGGTGTTTAGTTTTCCTTTTTTGTAACTTATTTTATAGCTGAACTCTGCTAATTTAATTCTCCAACGTACTAATTTGGAACTTGCATCTTTTAGGATGAAAACCAATTGAAGTGGTTTGTGGTCTAATAATATTAAATTTTCTGTCAAACAAATATGGCCTAAAATATTTGGAAGCCCCATAGAGTTATAAAGGGGGAAAGGTAGCCAGAGAAAGAGAGAAAAATTCAGTTAAGATCCTTTCTTCTCCACTGCTACTTGTGTGTCAACAATTGTCAATTCAGAGTTGCTTAGATTGCTTATTTATTTGCACACCTTTTTTTACTTTATTTTTTCATTATAATAATAAAATGTTAACGTGCTTTTAAGAATGTTCTATTATTGCTTGTTGCTAGAATTCTTAAGGCATGAGAGAATATTTCTAAAATTAATAAAACTGAGGTACAGATAACGCAACATGCCGTTTAAATTCGTATATATTATTTTGCATTTTTATCTTCTTAAATGTAGCTATACATATAGATATATACAGGATATCCAGAATAAGATGAGGTATATGGGGACGTTTGAAACCGTTAGAGACACAAAGTAGGTTAAATTAGAAAAAAGTTAATTTCAGTTAAATGTAAGTTTTGGGATGAAACAAATTAAGGTAATACATACCGGTGGTCTTCCAAAAAAATGCGTAATGTTACTTTATGAAACTGTAAATTTTTTAAATCGATTTTCCTCAGTCTAATCATAACAAACTGAGATGTAAAATACTGTTATAGTTTTTTTTCACAATTTAGAAATTTCAACTTGAAAATTGAAACTTTCTATATTTAACATTGATTTATTTTATAACAGCATATATATATATATATATATATATATATATATATATATATATATATATATATATATATATATATATATATATATATATATATATATATATATATATATATATATATATATATATATATATATATATATATATATATATATATATATATATATATATACATATATACAGGGTGTCCCACTAAGGGCGGAGGGGTAGCTTTTCTCAGAAATTATGAAAGCTACAGCTTCGCGAAAAAAAATTTCATGACTAAACTGGCTAAGAGAAATTGCTGGAAAATATGTTCAAGTTTGTAGAACTACCGCAAGATGGCGTACCTGCAATGGTAAATAAAAAAAACACTTTTTTTGCAAAAATACCCAATATGAGATAACATTTTGATAACAGCAACAAAAACTCCAGCCAAATCTGCGTCAGTTTTGTTAAAGGCGTTTTGTCATATTTCCAATAAGAAGGGCGGGGGAAGGTGATAAATAAATCAACTTTCAAAGCGCTCTGTCTCCTACATCTTTTATTTAATGTTATCCAAGTAGGTACTTGTTTGAAAGTATAGATAGTTCTTGGTACACTAACTAGAGGGCGTTGTTTAAACATAACTCAATTTTTAAAGATTTTCTCGAAAAAATCAAATGGAACGGTATGCTTTTAAAGAGGAAAAAATTGCCTGAATTCCGGCGAAAACCGGATAAATACATTTATCCATTTTTTTAGTTATTTGAAAATAACCTGTTTTCCACTGTTAAAAAAAATATTAGATAATCATAGACCTTAGCCAGTAGCAGTGATCTAATCTTGAATCAAAATCTCCTTCTGTCAGAGCTTGGTGCAGAGTAACGTGATATGGATGTAATTTATTGTCTAACAAAATTCGATGTACCGTCGACTTACTAATTGCCAAGTCCAACGAAATTACTCTGGTGCTTAAATGTGGATTAATTTGAACGTAAGCAAGAATGTTGATAATGTTATCCTCATTTCTAATTGCACGATTTCTTCTAGACACTGAAATCGGAGTCACTTGACCAAATTCGCGCAAATTTTTAGATAAACGCATAAATACTCTTTTACTGAAATGTCTTCTATCAGGATATTTAGCTGCATATACCCGCGAGGCTATATTTGCATTTTCGAAATTTTGGAAGTATACGGCTAACATGTCATAAGCTTCTTCAATGGAATAAGACATTTTTACCACGTCAGTTTAAGAAAATTATGATAACATATACTCGCAAATACTAAATAAGCTCTAACAATAAATATGCATTGTTGCTTATTTGAAGTTTGACATACGGCCATTTTTAAATTGAGTAACGCGCCAGCGAACCACGTTTAATTTGCCTTTTTTGTTTTTACCCAGCCTACTGCAATATTTTAACGTTGGCACGTAACTAATAATATTCTTAGTTATTAACGTTATGTCTGTGAACATTAACATTAATACAAATAATGATTTACTTTAATACAGAATAAGCTATTTTTTAAATTAGGAATTAGGTTTTAGGATTTACCAGTTTTATGAATGCTTCATAGGAAATAACTAAACAATGAATAAAGATATCAAAACAGGGTTGAGTTAATTTTTCCCTTCTTAAAATCACTGGGTTTACAGAAATGACAACAATTTTGAACATTTGTAAAGACATTTTGTAATGGTAATTTTTTAGGACTTCAGTTTTACCGTTTTGTTATGATCATAGCACGTTGGACTTTAAATGCTTCAAAATTTTGATAATAAATTTGGACCAGTACCAAGCCTGAATAAAACGTGAGGTAAAGCCAACACTATTGTAATAAGGAGTATTTGCTTTGCTTTCAAGTTGTAATAAAGAATACTTTGTCACAGAATAATAACATTTAATTATGATTAAAAGTTAATTTTTTTTTGATCAGTGGAAAACAGGTTATTTTGAAATAACTAAAAAATGAATAAAGATATCAAAACACGGTTTTCGCCAGAATTTAGACAATTTTTTCCTCTTTAAAATCACACTGTTAAAAGAATACCGTTCCATTTGATTTTTTCGAGAAAATCTCTAAAAAATTGACTTTTGTTTAAACAACGCCCTCTAGTTAGTGTACCAAGAACTATCGAGAGCCAAAAATGACAGTAGTTAAAAGAGCTTTAATTGCTCTTTCAAACAAGTATCCACTTGGATAACATTAAATAAAAGATGTAGGAGACAGAGCGCTTTGAAAGTTGATTTATTTATCACCTTCCCCCACCCTTAATATTGGAAATATGACAAAACGCTTTAAACAAAACTGACGCAGATTTTGTTGGAGTTTTGTTGCTGTTATCAAAATGTTATCTCATGTTGGGTATTTTTGCAAAAAAGTGTTTTATTTATTTACCATTACAGGTACGCCATCTTGCGGTAGCTTTACAAACTTGAAAATATTTTCCAGCAATTTCTCTTGGCCACTTTAGTTATGATTTTTTTTTCGCGAAGATGTAGCTTTCATAGTTTCCCCTGTATATATATATATATATATATATATATATATATATATATATATATATATATATATATATATATATATATATATATATATATATATATATATATATATATATATATATATATATATATATATATATATATATATATATATATATATATATTTGCACGCGCTCAAAAGGTTGTACTCCAGTGCAGAATAGTACTAAAGTTAGTACAATTTTTATTTCTTTAACTACTGTGTTCTTGGGGAAACAGCAGCGAATGTGCGGGAAACAGATTTTCTTCACTGGCTTCTGAAGCTAACTGAATGATATGCTCTATATGCAGGGAAGAGAAAACCAAGGAAATTTTTGGCTGTGATGGTTGCAAGAATCAAATATGTAAGCAATGTGGCAATTTATCTGCTTCAGAAATTATGATACTTATAAACTATTCCAAGAAATAATAGACAGCAAAAACTCAAACATCGAAGATAAAAACGAAATAATAAACATATTAAAACAACAAATTGAAGATTTAAAAAATAACAAAATAAACCCAAAAAGTGAATGTGAGGAAATATCATATGCATACAGGACATCTAAAAGCCCCAATCAACAAGAAACCAAAAAATGTGCCTAATTTAATTATTCGTCCAAAGAAAGCTCAAATAGGTCAAAAAACAAAGGAAGAAATTACAAAAAAAATCAACCCTGCAAGTATAAATGTAGAGATTAAAAACATGAGACTTACACGAAAAGGCAATATGATTGTCACATGTCCAACTAAGGAGGAACTTGAAGAATTCAAAGAGACAGCTGAAGATAAGTTAGAGGGTAATTATGAAATAGTTGCAACAAAAATGCTCAAACCAAAAGTGAAGATACCCGGATATGAAGGAATTGAGACAGAAGAAGAATTGGAACATAGTATTAGAAAACAAAATCTATGGATCACGGAAGACGACGAACTTAAAATTACAAACGTAAAAATAAGAGAAATCTCTCGTCAACTATACTTGCAGGATGCTCAGCGGGGCTTTTTCATAAATTTCTGAAATATAAAAAAATACACGTAGGAGGGAATCGATGCCCAATTTATGAAGATTTAAGCATTATAAGATGTTACAACTGTCAGAATTCTATCATAAAAATAAAAATTTTACATAGAAATTGGTGTGTGAATACTGCGCAGGAGATCACAGTGTTGATGAATGTCCAGGAACAATAAAACATTGTTATAATTATGTACAATCAAATAATAAATATAGAACCAACTACGACACGGTACATGCTACGTCTGATCCGAACTGTCCATGCTATAACTATCATAAAAAAACATTAAAAAGTAAAATTGATTATAATATATTATGTTTAGACCACCACAAGATGATATATTGGAGCAGTTGGACAGCTCGGAAACGGAGGTGGATGGGATATTTGCTGATGACATCTCATTGAATAATCAAATTCAAACAAATGAGAAAATGCTAAATATTTTACACCTTAATATTAGAAGTGCAAACAAAAACTTCGATCAACTGTTATTATTTTTGGAGTACTATAAGCTGTTATATATTGATGTAATTGTATTGAGTGAGTGTTTTCAATTGGTGTCTTACGATATTTTCAACATACCTGGATACATCACGTACTACAATTGTGGTGACTACAATAAGAATGATGGTGTGCTAATTTTTATTAAGAATAATTTGAATGTAAATATAAAGCATAAACAACTAAACTCGTCAAAGGTAACTGTAAGTAGATTTGTCTTTGAACATTATAACACATCATTCGGAATAACCTCGGTATATAAGCCTCCCCCAGTACAAGACTACCCCTTCTTTACTGACTTAACACAATTTTTTGAAGAACACTTAGATAAAAATATTGAAATATTTATTGGAGACGTAAACTTACATATACTAAATGAAAATAACCCTGCTATCAATGAATATCTCTCTACGATGACACAAAATGGCTTTGTCTCCTATATAAATTCTCCAACTAGGGTCATTCCAGAAACAGCTACATGTATTGATTATCAGACAAAAAACTAAAATAACATATATAAAATATAAATATGACACTGACGTCACTGACCATTATCCAATAATGCTGAATATAAATTTTACAAAGATACGAACAAACAAAACAACTTACCCAAATATATCGAACACACAGACTACAACACATTCAAAGAACATATAGCTTCACAAAACTAGACAAACGTTTTAGAATTGGACGATCCAGAACAAGCAACAATACTTTTTACACAAACATTCAAGGAATCAATATATCAGGCTACTTCAAAACGCTTAATAAAAAAAAACAAAACCGAAAAAATTAAAGGAATGGGTTACAAATGGGTTAATAATTTCCATAAAACATAGCGATAAACTGAAAAAAAGATTGATTAAACATTTTACTGTAGAGCTGAATAATGAATATAAATTATATAGAAATAAACTAAATAAATCATTAAAAAAACAAAAATTTAATTACTATAAAAACAAAATTGAAATCAATAGAAATAATATTAAAAATGTATATAAAATTATATCAGATGCAACAAATTCAAATTAAAAAAAAAGTAAAATAAATTACAACTTCTTGAACCAAAATAACACTACATTTTCAAGTAACACAGACATGGCAAACTATTGTAATGAATATTTTATTAACGCTGGCATTGTAAAAAATTAAAAACCCACCACTTAATTCGAACAAAATAACTGAAAATATACAAGACTCATTATTTTTAAATCCAGTCACAGAAAATGAAATAATAAAACAAATTTCTACCCTAAAAAATGAAAGCGCACCAGGAAAAGATGGAATATCTGTCAGAATAATAAAACTTGTGACCTGTGCTATAACTAAGCCACTAGTACACATAATAAACTTAATTTTTCAAACAGGTAAAATACCCAGTTACTTTAAAGAATCAGTGATTGTACCAATTCACAAAGCTGGAGAAAAAAAAATAGAAAACTATCGCCCAATTAGCCTGATAATCAATTTTGCAAAACTTTTTGAGAAATGTTTGAAAGACAGATTAATTAACTTTTTCGAAGATTATAAAGCTCTATCCACTAACTAATTTGAATTCAGGGAGGCGTTAAGCACAGCAGATGCCATGTATTCGCTTGTCTCTGAAATCATAAATAACCTGAATACTAGTAAAAAAACCATTGCCGTGTTTATCGACCTCGCAAAAGCCTTTCATACCGCGCCACACAAAAAATTAAATGAAGTTTTATCGCATTATAGAATAAGGGGACAAGTTCTGGAGCTATTTTCTAACTACCTATCTAACAGAGACCAGTTTTTAAAACTAGACCATACTTTCAGCAAACCATTGAAAATAAAAATAGGAGTGCCAGTTTTTAGTGAAAATAGTTGGAAAGAAGTTAAAGATAGGGTAGCTCACGGATTCAATATTATCAAACAATGGCTTGACTCGTTTAAATTATCCCTAAATTTAACAAAAACTAAATATATCGCTTTTTCATTAACAGGTGCAAATAGGCCCAACTTTAATACCATCGAGATAAATAATAATGAAGATAATGGAAGCAGTATAGAGAACGTATCGAAAATTAAAAACCTGGGGATAATTATAGATCAAAACTTAAAATGGACAGAACATACATCATATCTCACGAAAAAAACTCGATATTTAATTCAAAAATTTTACCTTTTGAGGAAATTTCTAACCGCAAAACTGCTAACAATGGTCTACAAATCCTTGGTCGAATCTTTATTGAGATACGGAATAATCGTGTGGGGTGGGGCATATAAAACAAATTTACATCCTCTATCTGTCATACAAAATACCATTTTAAAAATAATTTTTAGAAGAAATAGATTGTACTCAACTGTATAACATAGACATCTGCGATGTTAGCTGCCTGTATATGCATTCAATATGTTCATACATTCACAAAAAGGAAGCACTAAAAAAATTTGTACATCATCAACACCAAACACGGAACAATCTAAACAAACACCTGTTAATACCAAATAACAGAAAGAACATAAATTTAAAATTTATTGATTATTTAGGTCCCAAATGTTACAATATTCTACCAAATGAAACAGAAAACATAAACAAAATCAAAATATTTAACCAAAAATCAAAAATTTTCATTGATGAAAATCGTCATAGGATACAGAGAGCAATCACCAATAGCTAATTTTAATGTTAGTAAAAATCAAGAACTTGTTTTTTTTTTGATCTTGGCTTATGACTTAATTATTTTTCTTTTTTGGTTGTGTGTGCCAATCATATATATGTACATACATAAGATAACACTATATTTTTTAAGGAATTAGATATTAAGTAATGATACATGCACATACATATGTTACTATTTTCTTAATATCTAGGTGTCTCGGCAAATTATGTGTGAAATACAAATAATGCTCTTTTAAGTTTAAGATATTGTTATGTTGATTGTAAACATTTATTGCTAAATAAATATATATATATAATATAAATATATATATATATATATATATATATATATATATATATATTTATATATATATATATATATATATATATATATATATATATATTTATATATATATATATATATATATATATATATATATATATGTATATATATATTCTATGTAGAAGGCGTTCAAACGAGGACTGAACAGGGGCGTATTTTTGACCTTTCCTCTATTTTTTTAAAAAACCAAAATAGGCTTTTGAGGTATTTTTTTCTGTAGAATTTAAAAATTGAACCAAAAATAAGAGACGCCATGGATGAAGTTTTTTTTAATGGAACACCCTTTATTTAACTGCATTTCTGGAATCAACGGAAAAATTTAAGCACATATCTTATGTGTTATATTGTATACCACAATTGAACTGTTTTTGAGATAACGACATTTGAAGTTTGCTATTTTAATCACCATAACATATCTACTGTAAAATCTAAACGGTTTGACTTAGGGCGAAATGGTTTGCATTTTCCTATCTTTGTTTTTAATTATTTATCACTGACATCTACTTCCGGTTAAATCGAATGTCCAAAAAAATTATGTACGGATTAACTCGAGTTGATGTCAAGTATTAGATAATTAAAAACTAAGACAGGAAAGCGAAACCGTTTTGCCGTAATTCAAACCGTCTAGGTTTTAAATCATATTAAAGGGCTCAAAAGGTCAAACTTCCAACGTCTTTATTTCAAAAACAGTTGAATTTAAGTATAGAACATTATACATAAAATGTACTTAGAGTTTTCCAAAGAATACAGAAATGCATTCCAAACAGGTTGTTTTATTAAAAAAAACTTCATCCAAGCGTATTTTAACTTTTTTTGTTCAATTTTTGACTTCTAAGGAAAAAAATACTGCGAATGATGGATTTTTTTAATACAGGAAAGGTTAAAAATATGCCACTGTTCATTCCTCGTTGGAACGCCGAGTACAACAACAAAAAAAAATATGATAATATCCTATAAGCACTTTGTTAGTACCAAATAAAACAAAAACTGCACAAAAAACTAAAAGAGTTTTAATATCAAATAATAATTCATACACTATCACTTTACTGTCACTAGGATAACATTAAATAAAAGACGTAGGAGACAGAGCGCTTTGAAAGTTGATTTATTTATCACCTTCCCATACCCTTATTATTGGAAATATGACAAAACGTCTTAAACAAAACGGACGCAGATTTTGTTGGAGTTTTTGTTCCTGTTATCAAAATGTTATCTCATGTTGGCTATTTTTGCAAAAAAAAGTGTTTTTTTTATTTACCATTACAGGTACGCCATCTTGCGGTAGTTTTACAAACTTGGAAATATTTTCCAGCAACTTTAGTTATGAATTTTTTTTTTGCGAAGCTGTAGCTTTCATAGTTTCTGAGAAAAGCTACCCGGCCGCCCTTAGTGGGACACCCTGTATATATATACATATATATATATATATATATATATATATATATATATATATATATATATATATATATATATATATATATATATATATATATATATATATATATATATATATATATATATATATATATATATATATATATATATATATATATATATATATATATATATATATATATATATATATATATATATATATATATATATATATATATATATATATATATATATATATATATACAGGGTGTCCGGGAAAATGTGGGAGATCTCTCGGACTCAGATAGAACATTAAAAAATAAGATGACAAGTTCCCATAAATTTTTTTCCTAGCGGCCCTCCCTACGGAGATACGGCCCCCTAAAGGACCCCACTGGAAATCGGTTTTTCTAGAATAACTTTTAAACGACTCAATATAATTTAACGAAAATTTAATATGATAAACAGTAGTAAGGACCTTTAAAAATGCTTCCCTTAAAACATAATTAGCTTGTTTAGTTTACCAGGGACGGACTAGATTGTACATTTTAACGCTCAAATTTTTAACACCCTGTATGATAAGGAGTTAAAAAAAATAAATTTGGATACCTTGAACATTAAGCTAAAGAAAAGGTGCTCTTGTTCATTGTCGATAAAATGAACCGTTTTCGAGAAAAAAAAATAATAAAAGAATACAACTTTGGGAGTTTTATGTTTTGATCTGAACAACCTAATACGCTAAATAGAAAAAAGTCAATTAAAAACTTCATAAGTGGGTTCAACTTCGTGATTTGTGATGCACTCGCGGGCACGACGAATAGAGGACTGCTGTACTCGCCACAACAACCCAGCATTGTTCCTTATCATATCGCAATGAAACGTGATTCTCTGTAAAAGTTCCTCCCTAGTAGCAACCGGAGAGGAATACACCAAGGTTTTGAGATGACCCCACAGGTAGAAATCCATTGGCGTTAGGTCGGGAGACCGTGGAGGCCAGGCAATGGGACCTCCTCTGCCTATCCAACGGTTTCCATAGACGTTATTTGGAAATATGACAGCAACGCTAAAAAACGGACGCAGATTTTGCATAAAATGCATCCTTTTTGAATCTAGAAAAGCGTTCTGAAGGAACTCTAAATAAAGTTATCAATCGTGCCGGTAATACGCATGGTCCAATGAAAAAATGCCGATATTCCTGCCCAAACATTAATGGATTGAAACTGATGTTGATATGATTTTGCAAAAAAAAGTAAATTTACAATACCATCTTTGGTAAATCCTGCTTCATCGGTAAAAAGAATAATTTTTTGCGAACTGGATTCTTCGAGGAAAATCTTCAGGAAGTAGTTGATGCACTTTTTGCAGATGATAAGGGTATAACAACTGTTCTTTAAGTACTTCAGCAACTGTACTTTTTGACACATGAAGCTGCGCGGCTAATATTCGAGTGCTTATTGAGGGAGTATCAGCTACAGTATCCAAATATCTTCCTCCAATTGTACCGTACGTACTGTTCTCCTCACACCAGCATCAGTACTCCTTTTCCCAAAACTTCCTAAAAATAATTAATGAACGTCAATAATGTTACCTTATTAATTGAGAATTGCCCACCAGTTTCTCTTAGACGTTGGTCAATTCGCTGAAATGTTTTCTCATTTGGAATATTGCGATTAGGATATCTTTCTCCATACAACCTTCTTGCTTCATAAGCATTGCAAGATGCAAGTCCGTACATAAGATGCATATCTGCATTCTCACTAAATGTGTATCCCATTATCGAATTAAATTTACCAAGGTATTCAAAATTTAATAAATTAATATCGAAGTAGGTACAAAAAGATCAACGTTCAAGAAGATTTCAAATGCACACGTCAATGCGAGATTATTTATTTCGTACCATAGTAACGTTTGTAAAAAAGTGCATTCTTTAATACTGATAAATAAACAATAATAAAACATTAATACTTTTATTATTTTTTTTCTCGAAAACGGTTCATTTTAGTACCTTTTCTTTAGCTTATAGGTATCCAAATTTATTTTTTTAACTCCTTATCATACAGGGTATATATATATATGAGATATATATATATATATATATATAAATATATATATATATATATATATATATATATATATATATATATATATATATATATATATATATATATATATATATATATATATATATATATATATATATATATAAACTTTTTCATACGAAAGTAGTAAGGCTTGTCGAGTTGTACATGCTTAAAATATTTTATTGTATACAGGGTTTTCTATAAAAACGTGACAACAAAAAGTGAATTTTGTTCGTTAGAAACCGATATCTTTAAGAGCGGAACTGAAATCAGCATAAAATACTACGTATAGTACACTATTTGAATTTGAAATTGAAAATGCCTAGATAATATCGGTAATCTTTGATTTTTATTCGTATAGAGTCATGATTTGGACAAAAGTATACTCGCTACTCATCAAAAATACGTTTATTATCACATTTATTGTTTCGGTTTATAATTATTGCTATTATTACTATTTTAACTTTATAAACTATATGACGTAGAAAAAACGTTGTCAGAACCTCGTCAAGGCAATATGAAAAAAGCGAATACAAAACAATTGTTATAATCAGGTGTTAAAAAAATGTCCAATATTGATTTAAAGGCAAGGAGTGAAAGTAAAAAATTAAGTAATTAAAACAACAAAATGCATAACGTTATAACAAATGTTCAAAGTGGTTACCATTAACATCCAGGCACAACTGTATACGTTCTTCAATTGATCTACTAACTTCACTCAAGGTAATGTTTCTGATGTTTACAAAAACTTCAGTAATTTATTCATATATTCTTTCGTCATTGAGGCAATTTTGTATACTTCTTCTTTCACATATCCCCATAAAAAGAAGTTCATTTTTGTTATATCTGGAGAGCGAGGTGGCCATCCATGCAAACTCCCTCTTTCAATCCATCTGCTAGGAAATTCACAGTTTAAGTGGTCATGAATAGCGGCAGTGTGGTGGACTGCTCCATTGTGTAAATACCACATGCTATTTTTAATATTAGCAGGTAAATTGTTTAACAAGGGCGGTAACTCATTTTGTAAAAACTGTAGATACACTGCTCCTGTTAGTCTTTCTTCAAAAAAATAAGGACCAATGACATAATTTCTCCCTATGCCACCCCACACATTCAAGGAATATGTGGATTAGTGGATGAATAATAGTGGAAATTATGCTGCTCTGGTGAATCTTTTGTTGCGCCTATTGACAGAATTGGACTCTTTTAACATGATCTTCGGGGTATAGTTCTTGCAGAAGTTGACCATGATAGGAATGCACTTTATTCTTAACCAAAATTTTCTGGACGATTGACCAATCGATTTCAGTTTCATGTGAAAGTAACCTTTGAGAAACATGGGGATTCTCCGTAACTTTAAGCAACACCGTTCGACCTTTCATTTTTTTCTCGAATGCTTACTCCTCTGGCTGTCCTCTTTCGGGATATGCTTCGTGATATAGTCGCTGTGCAAGTAAACAGTTTCTGTTACTAGCACCTAATATAAACGTCATGTCAACTAATTCCCCCTTTGAAAAATTCAGTGAAACTTTTTGACACTTGTACTTTCTTAAAACTTGTCAGGAATAAACTATGAATAAGCAAATCAAAATGTACGAAATTATTTCTGACATGACATCTGATAATTTGACATTATTAATTAAGTCATGGCCACCTTTTTAAAAGCGTCAGTTTTGAGCATGTACATGTATAATAAATAATTTCGTACATTTTGATTTGTTTATTCATAGTTTGTTCCTGAGGAATTAGTTGACATAGTGTTTATAATAGGTGCGGGTAACAGGAACTGTTGCAACTGTTTTCTGACTATATCACGAAGCTTATCCCCGAAGACGGCCAAAGAAGCAATCATTCGAGAAATTATGTTAGGACAGCGAGAGTCGATTATGAAAAAAATGGAAGGTCGAATCCACAAGTTATTAGAACTAAAAGTCAAACTAGATGGTCCTTGAATGTGTGGGGTGGAATAGTGGGAAATTTTGTCGTTGGTGCTTATTTTTTCGAAGAAAAACTAACCGGCACAGAGTATCTACAGTTTTTACAAAATGAGTTACCGCGCTAGTTAAACAATTTACCTGCTAATATTAAAAATAGCATATGGTATTCACACGAAGCTCCATGCTCTAGTCAACCACACTGCCGCTATTTATGACCACTTAAACCGTGAATTTCCTAACAGATGGATTGGAAGAGGGACTTTACATGGAGGACCACCCTCCCTCTACAGACATAACAAAAGTGGACTTCTTTTTATGGGGATATGGGAAATTAGAAGAAAGAAAGTATACAAAATGGCCCAATTGCGAAAGAAGATATGAATAACCGTATTAACGAAGTTTTTGGCAACATCAGAAACATTACCTTGAGTGAAGTTAGTAGATCATTTAAAGAACGGATACAATTGTGCCTGGATGTTAATTGTAACTACTTTGAACATTTGTTATAACGTTATGCATTGTGTTATTTTAATTACTTATTTTTTTACTTTTATTCCTTGCCTATAAATGAATAGTGGAAATTTTTTAACACCTGCTTTAATTATAACATTTGTTTTGTTGTATTTGCTTTTTTCATATTGTCTTGACGAGGTCTGATAAATTTTTCCTACGTTATATAGTTTACAAAGTTAAAATGGTAATAATAATAATAGCAATAATTATAAACCGAAACAATAAATGTGTTAATAAACGTATTTTTGATGAGGCGAGTATACTTTTGTTAAATCAGGACTCTATACGAATAAAAATGAAAAATTACCAATATTATCTAGACATTTTCCAGAAAAACTAATATATTGCCAAAACGACTGATTTTAGGACAATGGTCGTAATTGCAATTTAGAAGAACATGATATGCCTTACAAGAAGACCTATTAATATACAGGGCGTTTCATTTAAAAAAATTGAGTTTTAATACAAAGCGAGTTACTATGTTGGGACCGTCGTAAAAAACACCCCGTATAAATTGTGGCCAAATTTTTATTACGTAATTATTTAATCATCCATGATGTTTAAAAGACCAAAGAATATTATTACCAAGTATAAACAGGTATTTTTTTAACGAAATTTTGATTAGCATGTTTTTTCTGAATTTTCTAAAGAAATCTGAATAGCTTGGCAACGCCGCAACGGTGGTCAAATTCAAATAGTGTACTATACTGGTTTCTATTTAAAAAAATACACTTTTTGCTGTCACGCTTTTATATACCCTTTATAAAAGAAAATATTTTAAGCATGTACACCTCGACAAGCCTTACAACTTTCGTATGAAAAAGTTTTTTCTATTTCCCATAACAACAGAGATATTGGATTTTTTGTATATTGTGGTAAAATGATAAAAAATTGATGTTATTGTCGTTGCCCCCCCTGGATATAGTTCTGCGGGCGCCTATGTATGTGTTACCCTATAATTAATTCCAAACTAACTTTTTTATAATTTAATTTATTTTGTATCTTTTCATGCAGTTGGAACTTCCACCCTCAATTTTTCGGACTGCTTTATGAAAGTACGGGTACTTATAAACTGGTTACTTAATAAATGAATAGGAGCGCTATTCTTAGCATTTTAATTGGTGGAAAATTCTACGTAAGTATTATATAATTTTTTAAACTGTACCTATACTTATTGCTGGCCATAATTAATTTTTGGTAATTAAAATTATATGTTCATTTGATAATCTTAAAAACAATCATGCCGAAATTTCATTAAAATAAGAAAAAACATTGTGTTGACAACTACACTTCTGTCTGGCATAATTAGATCTTAAAAACTCACTTACTTAATTAATAAATTAAAAAATAAAAAACATTAGTAGGATCCGCTATATGGGCGTCCAGAAACTCTCTCGAAAAATATTAATGGGTGATTCTCCAAAAAAAAAAAACAAATAATTTCCTGTATACATTGATTCAAAAATGATTCGTTACTGAAAGACAGGGTGTTAAATATTTTAGGATTTTTTAAAATTTTTAAATATCCAGAAAATCGAACATTTTACAACCCCATAAAATATTTCAGAAACAGTATAAATTATTTAGTTTTTTTGTAACGAAGCATTTTGAACCCATGTTTATAGCAATTTTTTTTTTCTTATTTTTTTGTTGAAGGATCACTTCTTATAGTTTGTCTGGAAACTTTCTGGACGCCCGCTTTTATGTTTGTTTTGCTTGGATTTTTATTATTTCATATTATTTTAAATGTTTTCCAGTAATTTGGAAAACTATGATCAAATACACTTTTCTATAATTTTTTGTTACATCGGGATGGGTATGAAAAAAAAATGTTTTTCAGCATATAGCAACCCTGAAATGTAAAGATATTTAGAAAAGAAAAATTCAATTTTTGTATGATATACTTTCTAGCGAAGTGAAAATACTGATTTTGACAGCAGATATTTTATTTCCCAATGAATCTGCCAACGTCGCATCGCCGTCAATTTGTAGGATTACGTTTTGTCAAGAGATTTTGAAAAAGTTTGAATATTTTAAGTAATTTTTCAAAAAATTTGTAACATAGCGAGGCGGAAAATTAGTAAAAAATGTTGAAATACTGTATAGTTTTGTAGATATAAGTCGAAAAAAGCAAAAAAGGGCGATTTTAAGAAAAACGAGATAAAGAATAATTAAAAACCAAACAAATACACTTCCTTTTAAATACCTACCAATCAAATACACATTGTATAATATTTAAAATGGATTTAAAAATTTTTACTAGGGTGATGAATAGTTTCAATTCAATATTTTTTTAAATTTTATGGTATTTTATTTCCTTCTACAATTTAATATACTCAATTAAGTTTCTGTATTGACAACGTAAATTTCCTATCAGGATTTAAATATGTGACCTATGTGTTTACTGCAAGTCTTATTACATTAAAATTATAGTTTTTAGTTTTCCGAGTGAAATTTATCTTAATTCAATATAACTTTTGTAGTTTTCATTTCCTGCCTCCTGACTTATTCTAAAATGATTGTTCATTTAAACGAAAATTAATGAATGGTATCTATTTTAAAGAATAACTTCTGTATATTGGAAGGGTGGGGTACTTATTAGATTGGATAAAAATTGCTGATTAAGATTTTTGATTTCCTGAATCTTGACCAAGATTAGCGAAAATCGTTTACCATTTGCTCGAATTGGCAAACACTGCACAGGACAAAACGCATTACACTAACTCACCAAATTAATGAGAAAATGAGGGTTCTCTAGGATAGTTTTTTCGAAAAAAATTTTTTTACTATTGATATTATTTTTCCAGCCACGATACTATGGTGCATAGTATATGCATGAGTAAAATGCACTTAACTATTCATAATTTAATAATTGAAAAATTTCGAATATATCGATCCAAATAACATAGATTAGATATCATTTTCTTTAATTAACACTTTTTTATGCATACCATTGGAACGATTAC
The DNA here is from genome assembly GCA_030620095.1 of Kuschelorhynchus macadamiae. NCBI lineage: Eukaryota > Metazoa > Arthropoda > Insecta > Coleoptera > Curculionidae > Kuschelorhynchus > Kuschelorhynchus macadamiae. The sequence goes on from JAUTXW010001299.1 coordinate 50,557, forward strand.
CATTATTTGTTTAATTTCCTGCATCCTGCGTGAATTATCCTATATGTCGTTTCAGATATCCTCTATAAGTTGGTTGAAACCAATTCTTATAGGATGAATAGCACTAACTGCATCTTCCCTTTTATAACTCTATGGGTAGCCCACACTAAACAGGGACATTCCTTCTCTATTCTAGAATAGTTTTTTCCAAATCGTTGAGGTTTCGGGACGCATACGCTATTGGCAAATCTTGACCTATGGTACCCTGGGACAAAACTACGCCCATTTGCCTCATAAGTCAAGTTGAATGTTTTTGAAAAATCGGGATATTGTAAGATGGGCTATTGGGCAAAGTGGGTCCAATCTTCTTTTTACTCCAAGGTTCACGATGAACTGGAGGTTTCAATTTTCATAAATCCGTTCTGAGACCTCACAGCAAACACTAACGTAAGTTCATCGATATCAGTGGTTAAAATTTTCAAATTTCAAGTGTCATTTTTCCGAAAACAGTTGAATTTAGGTATAGGAAACATAACACAAATAGTATTTAGAATGTTCAGGACAATATAGAAATGCAATATGTAGGTCATTCCATTTAAAAACGGAAGTTGTCGCTTGTTTGGGGTAGAAGCGACAAGACCGCATAATTAAAAATACATTAAAAAGTATCACACCAGGATGCCGCATCTAATGTGAAGGAAACTGCGGTCAATGCTAACCGGGTAAAGTTCCCTTTGTAACAGTCGGCAACGGAAGGATGCATTTAAAATGTGTTCTTCTTATTTGCTTTACCATTTCTTCCACAACAGTTTTGTAATTATTGTTGTTTACGTGAATACGCGCCATCTGTACAGACATCTGTTCTGCTGTCTTACCTAGCGGCTGCATTACCACGGCATCCTAGTACGATATAGCAGTTTTTCACTTACCTTAGTTTCCTGGCACGCAAATGTTTTTCGAGGCTCGCCATAAATAAGACTAGAAGTGCTCGAAGAAAAACGGGTCTTTATTCTGGGACTACATGAAGCGGTAGTATCAGAGTCACACTGAATCAGATTCGGGTGAGCCTTAAATCTTCTAATTTGCCCCATCTTCTTAGAGTTTAAGGCATTGTCTTCTAGTTGTTTTTGTTTTATTTCTATTTTTTTCAGTAGGTTCATGTCCCTGTTTATTCGGTGCTAGAAAGACATACTACTGTAGAGTAAAAGTCACAAGTAGGAAGTTTCATACTACAAAACTTTTTTATAAAGAAGTTATACATTGGATCTTTTTATAAGAAAAAATATAAACATATATATATATATATATATATATATATATATATATATATATATATATATATATACAATTTCAAAACACAAAACAGACAAGACATGACAATCAGTCCAAAAATATTGACATATATTTTTAAAACGGTATGTTACATTGAATTTGTATACGCTAGAACAGACAGGCATGCACATTATTTGAAACAAACATCAACAACACAACGTTTTTGAGAAGCCCAAAGCCTGATTAACTAGTTTGAAAATTGTTTAGATATATAGATTGTACACGAAGTTTATTGATGACATTTGCCTGAACGCTGGTTTCAGCAATGTAGTGAATTTTACCGGTCTTGCAGAAAATATGTGTTTTTTAAATATCTTACCTCTATACCAACTTTCGTTTTTACCGATATCCTAATTTTGCTTATTTTTTAAGGTAGATGAAAATTACTATGTATAGTCCAGTCATTATATTGGTATATTGTCAAGTTTACAGGTTCTGTAAATGTTATTTTTACTTGTTCCCGTAGTATTATATTATTATGTAGATTACCCCACCCAATATTATTAAGCACTCATAATTTAGAAATCTCTATTCAACATGTTTTTTTGAAGATGTGACTACATATTGTTAATAAAAGTATTAAATAGTGACGGAACTGTTAGATATAGGTAATAAACAATATTAAATTTTAGATGAATTGAAAGAGAGGCACACATTAAGAGTGCACTGCTGTTATGTTTTAATATTTTTATTACTCGCCGAATGCCACCACTGTTATGATTTAATAATTTTAGTATTTTGTATTAGCACTGGTAGTAAATGTAAACACTTCAACTTGTTTCAAATCTCTCTATTATCTTCTGTACAAGAGGGGCACTTCTTACTTCTAACAAATCTTTACTCTTACTGTGTCTACTGACTTAATTCTACTGACAATATAGTACTGACATAATGACTGACTTGCTCTATACTGACTACCTAGAACTTATTTTTATATGAATTCCCTAATTTGAGATGCAGTGGCGTATCTGTAAAATTGATTAAAAAAGGTGTCTATAAAAGTAATTTGGGGAGTATTTGCTACGCCACTGCTTACTGTACTACAATGGTTTCTTTTAATGTTTTTATAGCTGAACCTTCCCAAGCTTTATCGACATAGTGTAAATGAGTTTATGATAGGTTTTTTCGGGTATAATAATATTTGGGGCGGAAGAACGTGCATAAAATAGAATTTGAAGTAGAATTTAAAATACATATTGTTTACTTAGAATTTCCCTTGCAATAAACGACCCTTAAAGCAGCTTTTGTCGGAAGGTTCCGCCGAAATATAATGTATGTCTAAATATTGCATTTACGTGTCAAACTATCTCTAGACTAATGAATATATAATACTTAAGACTATTCACAAATAAAATGACTATAAAATAATGGGGTCACAACATTGCTTCCAAATGGCTAGACACAGTCCGTCGGCTAACCTTGGAGAACAGAAGTGGCAGGTGGAAAATTTGCTATGAACTATGTTCTTATTCTATATTATACTAACCTATATAATATTGAAAACTGTTTTTTTTTTATAATAATTAGGCATTCTAAATCTACTTAGATTCTACTAAAGAAATTTATTACTTATAATAAAACATAATATTATTACTTATCTAATTGATCGTCTTGAGGACGTGTGACCAATAGCTCTGCGAGGCGTGTATGATATACCTGGTTGATCGTCCTCAGGGTGATCATCATTATTAATTCTATTAGAAGTTTCACTAGTATACTGAGCTATATATCTATTACTTCTCGGGGATGGTTCAATGGTTTGATTTACCCTTACGCAAATATTTGGTATTATTCCACAACAGGAAGTTTTTCTTATACATTTTGAATATATTTTGTAAACAATATATAATAATACAACAACAGATACAATGTAAGCTAAAACAGAACCAGTAATATTATATGTTGACAAAAAACTATTTTTTTCAAGATTCTCTGTTAGCTTTTCTATGTCGTCTAGTTTATGGCTAGCGATGTTCAGTTCAGGAATGTGCTTTGAAAGAGTCTTATAATTTTCGTTTATTAAAATTTCTGTCAGGTTAATGTTATTATTTTTTATTTTTTCACAACAGTCCTCACTAATTTCTAATGGCGGAACAAACTCACTAAATATTTTCGACTGAAAGGCATTACCGTGAGGCACGAGCATCGTTGAAACACTATACGCTTTACACTGTTTTCCTATGGTGACACTGCCGCAATTTTTTAAAATAACGTCTACTGGTTTATTTTGATTAATACATGAAATGGTTAATGATTCAGGACAAGGCACTGCAAACAGCCAAGTATTAGTTGTAAGTAACTGAATAAAGATACCTCTATTAGAATTTAATATATGTTTTTCGCATACTTCTGGAATTTTATTTGTTACTTGAAGTAACTTCATTTCACAGTTTTCCACTAAATGAGCCAATGAAACTGGTTTTTGTTGCTGACAAATCATTTTATCATCCGTTATTTTTATAAATTTATTATATTCGAGATCAGAGAAAGTTATGAACTGCTGTTTTGTTTCGTCTATTGCAATGTATTTAGAAGATGGTTGAATCAAAACAAATTGATTAGTGGCTAAATAAAAGTTCAAAAGGTGAAAAGTGGGTTGCAGTATGCGGAGTTGTATTATAAGTAAATGTTGCAAATGGAATCCAGCTATCCCAGTCTTCCTGACTATCTTTGATAAAATGTCTTAAATACTCCTCTAAGACTCTATGAGAACGTTCTAAAGCTCCGTTGGATTCTGGATGATAACTAGTAGTTTGAACCTTTTTTATTTTTAAAAGTTTGCAAGTATTTTTAAAGATTTCACTTAAAAAATTTGAACCTTGATCGGTAATTAGAGTTTCAGGTAGTCCATATAGACAAATTATTTTCGTTACGAAGTAATAAGCTACTGTTGAGGCTTCTTGATTTTTTATAGGGACATTAATATTATACTTTGTCAGGTCATCTTGGAAGGTAAGAATATATTTGTTACCTGCTTCCGTTTCAGGTAAGGGACCAACAATATCGAGAAAACATCTTTCAAAAGGTTTAGTCGAGGTTGAAGTTATGACCATTGGCATTTTTGTTTTTCGCGATAATTTGTATATATAAAGATTCACATTTTTTTATAAATCTTTTTACGTCTTTTTTCATGCCTCTCCAAGTATAAAATTGGGATAATTTTTTATGTGTACGGGCAATTCCTTGATGACCGCCTAAAGGAGAGTTGTGGAATTCTTCTAATAAGGTTTCCTTTTCAGATTCGGAGGGTTTTATTAAATTATTATTGTAAACTGTTATATCTACATTAGAGTTTTTAAAAATATATCTTATCATGGGATAAATAATTTCCCATTTTACTAACGGGTTGTAATGATATTTAATAAATGACAATTTAAGTTTTTTGTTACTTACAAGATTTTTTAACTTTAGTAGACAAGACCATATATTTTCATAATTTGTGTCATTTAACATATTTTCATTATCATTGAGTAAAAATATATTACAGTCGTTGTTTTGGTACTGAGAGACGGAAGGTATTTTTAAATCGTTTTGAACGTTGTATGATGCAAGAAATTGTTTAATCTGATTATTTTGTTCCAAAATATTAAATTGCTCTTTGTTAAAAAATTTGGGAAAAAATAATATTATAGGATCTGAATTATTTATCTGAAATAAATTAGCGTTGTTTTCTTTTAATTTTTTGTTAATAACAATATGTGTTTGCAGATAATTTAAAAATTTTTGATAATCTGTTATCATGTCAGCGTTGTACCGTTTTAATCATTCTACTTAAGGCATCAGCATTTGTATTTAACTTTCCGGCCTTATAAATAATTTCGAAATTGTATTCTTCCAATTTTAACCTAAATCTTGTAAGACGCGACCCAGGGTCTTTTATGTTAAATACATAAAGTAAAGGTTTATGATCCGTAACTATCTTAAAATTTGTTCCAAAAACATATGGTCGAAAATGTCTAACTGCCCAAACAATTGCCGCTAATTCTTTCTCTGTCATTGAGTAGTTTTGTTCGGCTTTATTAAGAGTTCTACTAGCATAAGCTATAGGTCGATCATTATTAACTTTTCCTTGTGATAAAATTGCACCAATCGCATAATTACTTGCGTCGGTAGTTATAATGAATTCTTTTGAAAAATCTGGGTACTGTAGTACAGGAGGAGAAGTAATGTTATTTTTAAGCGTTTGAAATGAAATATCACAAGCATGGTCCCATTTAAATTCCGTATCTTTCTTGAGCAATTTGGTAAGAGGTTTTGAAATTTTCGCAAAATCCTTTATAAATTTTCGATAATATCCGACAAGCCCTAAAAATGATTTTACCTCTTTTTGATTTACTGGTTGAGGAAAATGTAAAACACATTCTACTTTTGAAGGATCAGGTTTGATGCCATAATTTGTTATAATGTGATCTAGATACAAACATTCTTTTCTTAAAAATTCACATTTTAATGGTTGAAGCTTTAAATTATGCTCCCGAAACCGTTCAAAGACCTCAATTAACCTTTCATTATGTTCTTTTAAATTATTAGCATAAATTACGACATCATCTAAATAAATAAAACATTTTATGCCACTAAGACTGCTTAAGACCGCATTCATTAACCTCTGAAAGGTTTCCGAAGCTCCTTTTAGGCCAAAAGGCATCCTATTGTAAACAAAATGCCCCGTAGAAGTACTAAAAGCTGTCTTATTTTTATCATTTTCGTCCATTTGAACCTGATGAAATCCATTGGCTAAATCTAAAGTTGTAAAATAATGCGATTTTCCTAATTGGTCTAAAATATCTGTAATATTAGGTAATGGAAATGCATCCCCTGCAGTTATTTCATTAATTTTTCTAAAATCTATGACCACGCGAAATTTAGGTAAACCTGATGAATCAGTTTTTTTAGGAACTACTAATAAGGGACTATTCCAAGGACTGTAAGACGAAGAAATTATTCCATCCTTTAACATTGCATCGGTTTGTTCTTTTATAACCTCCCGATGTTGAAAAGGTAATCTATAGGGTTTAATATTAATAGGTCCCTTAGTAGGGTCTGTAGAAATTTTATGTTTTATTGTACAAGAGAGTTTATCACCTTCTAAATAAAAAATATCGATAAAATTTTCACAAATTTCTAGAAGTGAGTTAGTTTCGTCGACATTTAATCCTTCTAAGTTGAGAGAATGTTTCAATTTTTCTAAACGTTCAAAGTAATTTATATTCGTGTTATTTTCAATATTATTATTATGACTAAGCTCTATAATGTCAAATTCACCTTTAGTGATAGGTTGTACGTTAACTCTGGGTAACGCAATTGTTAAGGGTTCATTAGATATATTTAAAATACTAATTAAACATTTATGATTATGTACTTTGGTCAAAGAAGAACCTATATAGAGATTTTCAGCAAGTTGTTTCGATTTTACGATACCTTCAGTACCTGAAACGTTGGCCAAAGCATAAGTTATCATTTCACATCTTGGGGGTATAGTCGTTAAAGTCTCGGAAGGCAAAATCTTAAAGCAATTGTCCTCAAAATAAACAGTTTCTTCTTCATAATTAATTTTAGTTTTATATTTTTGCAAAAAATCGCGGCCTAAAATTCCGTCATTTTTTATAGGAATGCTATCTGGTACGATATGAAAAGGATGAATTAATATTTTATTATCTTCTAATTGGATTGTTACATTATATAGACCTTTCGTAAAAACCGGTTCTTTACTTATACCTTTTAGTTCAATAATACAGTTTTGATCCAGCTTTGAATAGTCTTGTAAAATCGACTCCTTTAATAAACAAACATCAGCCCCTGTATCTAACAAAATTTGCAATTCTGACTTTTTAGTGCCCAATGAAGTTATTTCAATTATATCTAACTGTTTACAATTATTAGAGAATAATACTGACTTAGGAGACATATTATTTGAATTATTACGAGTTGGTTTGATTTTAATATGTTCTAGTGGATTCTTATTATTTGAACAGCTACTGTTTATACTGATTGAACTTTTTACGAAGCGCTTGGCGGGCTGTTCACAACCAAGGCTTCGTTGTCGTTTCCCGAAAATTTCTTGGACAGATGTAGTTGGTTGTGGAGGAGAAATACTAAGATTGTGTTGGAGGCTACTGGGGGGTAGAGACGTTATAGTTTGTATTTGATGAGAATTATTGACAGGTTCATTATTATAGTTAGGACGGGATCGTCGCTGTTGTTGAGGTATCTCTGAAAGCATTTGATGTCTGTTTGAACTACGGGGATTGGTATAATTTTGACGATAATTGTTCCCATTATAATTATTGTTAAAATTTCGTGAATTTGTATTTTGACTGTAATTATAATTATCGTTTCCCCTGTAAGAAAAATTACTTCTAGCATTAATAGGTTGTTCCCCGTTATAATTATGCCCATTTGAAGAATTTGCGTTAAAATGTTGTTGTGGACTGAAGCTTTGATAATTAGGATTATTAAAATTATTTCTTCCCATATTTTGTTCATATTGTATAAGTTGCCTACATTGAGAAGTTATATGATTATTTTTATGACAGAACATACACAAAAGTTTAGGATTTTGGTTATTAAAATTTCTATTTCCCTGACCCACAAAACCTACATTTTTAAAATTTGAATTTTTTGCTCTAACGTTATTTTCGAGTTCCATTTCGATTGCTAATGATATTGCCCTGTCTAAATCTGTTGTGTTTTCAGCAATTACTCGAATTTGTATTTTTTCATCATTTAGCCCTTGTCTAAACGTGTTTACTAAAATTGACTCTAAATTTTCTATTAATACCTTAGCAGAATTATGTTCATAATTTAAATGACAAGTTTCTTTATATTTATTATGCAGGTATCTTAATCTATCTCCATATTCGGTTTCCCTAAAGTTTTGTTTTATATTCATTATTTGAGTTAAAAAATGAGAAGCGGTCTTTTATCCGTAAACTGTTCTAAAAGAAAATCTCTAATTTCGTCCCAATTTAAAAATTCTTTATATTGTGTCACCTCTTGAGCTTTACCTTTTAATTTAGTACCAAAAATTAATTTAGCTAATTTATTTTTTTCATTTTCTTTCACAATATGCATTACTGCGTCACAGTTTTTTAGAAAAAATTGAAGAGAATTTCTATCGCCGTAGCCGTCAAATGAATTTATTAAATTTAATACATCAATTGTATCTTTTCCTTCAGCCATGTTTTGTTTGTTAAAATTATAAAGATTAAATACTAATAAAAATTTTGGGTAAAAATTTAAATATAGATAAGTTATACGGTCGATTATTCAATTACTTTTTCAACACACAACATATTTGCAGTACCTTTCACAAAATAAATATATCTATATAATTTCAAAAATGCATAACACATAAAAAAAAACAAATATTGTCACCACAACAGGAAAATAAAAGAAAAAACTTACAGCTTCATCCTTAGTTAGCTGGAACGTAAGGTGAATTTCCTCGTTTTCTTTCTTCTTCTCGAAACTTGTTGCGTACTGGGCGCTCCTCCAAGTCTGTTGAAACTTCCTGTCTTTGGTATACCGATGTGGTTTAACTGGTGTGATTCCTGCTGCGTTCTAGGCGCTCCTTCAGAAAACACGGGGTAGTATATCCAGATCCGCTGCCACCAATGTTATGTTTTAATATTTTTATTACTCGCCGAATGCCACCACTGTTATGATTTAATAATTTTAGTATTTTGTATTAGCACTGGTAGTAAATGTAAACACTTCAACTTGTTTCAAATCTCTCTATTATCTTCTGTACAAGAGGGACACTTCTTACTTCTAACAAATCTTTACTCTTACTGTGTCTACTGACTTAATTCTACTGACAATATAGTACTGACATAATGACTGACCTGCTCTATACTGACTACCTAGAACTTATTTTTATATGAATTCCCTAATTTGAGATGCAGTGGCGTATCTGTAAAATTGATTAAAAAAGGTGTCTATAAAAGTAATTTGGGAAGTATTTGCTACGCCACTGCTTACTGTACTACAATGGTTTCTTTTAATGTTTTTATAGCTGAACCTTCCCAAGCTTTATCGACATAGTGTAAATGAGTTTATGATAGGTTTTTTCGGGTATAATAATATTTGGGGCGGAAGAACGTGCATAAAATAGAATTTGAAGTAGAATTTAAAATACATATTGTTTACTTAGAATTTCCCTTGCAATAAACGACCATTAAAGCAGCTTTTGTCGGAAGGTTCCGCCGAAATATAATGTATGTCTAAATATTGCATTTACGTGTCAAACTATCTCTAGACTAATGAATATATAATACTTAAGACTATTCACAAATAAAATGACTATAAAATAATGGGGTCACAACACTGCTTCCAAATGGCTAGACACAGTCCGTCGGCTAACCTTGGAGAACAGAAGTGGAAGGCGGAGCTTAATATTTTCTAACAAGATTTTCTTGACGACTGCTTTATTTATATTATTTCAATACGTACATCGCCCGGCAAAGTTGGAAGTTGGGAGATTGTATGGAATTTTTCAATGCAGTCTCATTTATTTAGATCTTTTTCAGGAGGAGGTTTCTTAGGGACTGTCTTATTTAAATAATTTTGTCATATATCGTGTCCTAGCCGAAAATATGTTGTAGATGTTATGTTGGGTTTTACGTTTAGATAAAGGTTGGCACGTAAATGCTTGTAATGTGTATTATATTGCATCAGTTTAATTTTTTAAAGAGCACTTTGTATACTTACACGGACTAGCCTAAGAAAAAAGTTATATGACTGAAATAATTGAAACTATTATTCATATCTTAAAAGCCCGTTTAAAAAAACTTTTGCTCCAGAAAATACCTGAAAGCAAATACCGTATTAATTTTAATTTTCCAATTATTTATAAAACCAAATTTAATTTTATTTAAATTATATATATATATATATATATATATATATATATATATATATATATATATATATATATATATATATATTAGTATATCTATATATATGTAAATTTTTTTTTGTTAAAAATTCTTGGGTACTGGTTTATTTTCTTAAAAGAATTATTTATTTCCTTAACGTTTCGCGCTTTATACAGAGCTTTTTCAAAAGGATATTATTGGCCTACAATAAATACAAAACTACACAACATCGATTTACACACTAAAAATTATTACAATAAGATGTTAAAATAGGACGTTACAATTTTTAAAACTCCAGTTTAAAATTAATGTTAAAATACATTGGTATACGCACTTCGGAAATAAAACAACTCACTGCATTATAGTAGCAATGATGTTTCAATTGTGACGGAGTAAAACAGTTCACTAGAACGCAAAATGCAAAAATACAGTATAAACATTTTTTTTCAGTGGTTTTTCCAAGCAAACACATGCTTGTTAATGACTAAAAATACTAAAATAGTAGAAAGGTTTTAAATAAACTAGCATAATAATACACTGTCTACCACTTTTAATTTGTATTTTTTGTATTAGAGTTGAGAAAAAAATAAAATTAAAATGTTTAAAGTCTGCATTTCATTCTATTTAAGGTCTATTTTAAAATATTAAATTTAATTTTTTTGAGAAATTATTTATACCTATAAAAATGCTATATTTTATTTATCTTGATCTGTATATTATTATTTCAAAACATTGGCAAATCTACTTTACCGGGAACTTCCCTCGTTATGATTTTTTTCCATTTGTTAGGAATAGTGAATTGTGACACAATTTAGTACGGTACATAGTCACAGGATATATGTTACCTATACATTTTTATTAGGCGCTATTTTATTCATATTGGATTCCTAACAATATTTTACCAGTTTCTTTAATCTGCCTATGCTACACTTGACTTTTGGAAATAATTTTAAAATAAATTCAATAAGTAGTTTATACATTGAAACATATCGCCTTTTTGTTAAGTCATGTTGAATTCGTACCAATTTATCTCATTTTCATATTTAATTTTTCTGCGAAATTTAAAGCCTATTGAATAAAATTTTTTACGTTGATTTTTCAAAAAATTTAATTTGACCGCCATTTTGTTGTGCCATATTAAATTCGTACCACAACTATACCAGTTTATCTCTACATCACACTCAATTCTTGCACAAAAATTGAAAATAAATTTAGTAGTATTTTCAGGCTGATTTTTTAAATATTTTATTAGGACGTTGTTTTGTTATGCTGTGTTGGATTCGTATTAAAATGTTACCAGTTCATTTCTATTGATTGATTTTTGTGCAAAATTTGAAATCAATTGGATAATTCGTTTTTTTAGTAACAATTTTTCAACATTGTTCCACCATATTGGATTTCTACCAAAATATTATCAGGGCATCCCCATACGACCTCTAATTTTTGACTAAATTTGAAGTCAATCTGGTAAGTAGTTTTTAAGCTGTGCCGCGAACTAACAGACAGACCGACGGAATTGATAAAACGTATTTTTTGGGATCTAGGGACGCTAAAACGTGAAGATATGTAAAACCTGAGAGGGTGATTTTTTATTAATTACAAACATTTTATTTGGCCGCCATTTTATTCCGCAACATTGAATTAGTAACACAGTTTTACTAATTTCTTATACCACAATTAGTTATGGGGCACAATTTGAAAGTAATCTAAAGCAGTTTTTTCAGGCTGAATTTTTAAATATTTTATTAAGCCGCCATTTTGTTCCGCCATCTTGCATTCGTTACCAATTAATTCTAACATAATGCTTAATGTTTGTGCAAAATTTGAGACAAACTGGATAAGCAGTTTTTTAACATTTCACTATGCAGCCATTTTGTTTCGCCATATTGGATTTTTGCCAAAATGTTACCAGGTCATCCCCATATGATCCTTAATTTTTGAACAAAATTTGAAGTCAATCAGCTAAGTAGCTTTTTTAGCTATGCCGCGAAGAGGAAGACAGACAGTTAATTGAGAAAACATATTTTTCGGCATCTAGGGACCCTGAAAGATGAAGAACTGAAAAAATCTCGGAAGGTGATTTTTTTCACGATTACAATTCTTCCCTTTTACGAGGGAAGTAAAAATTTAAAAAATCCTCCGAGGTGAAGAAAAATCCGATTATTTCTTACTAATTCTCCGAGATTTTTCAGATCTTCACGTTTCGGGGTCGGTCTGTTCGAGGCATAGGTAATCACTTAACACATTGATTTCACATTTTGGTTAAAAATTAAATATGGCGGAAAAAATGGCGGCCTAATGAAATACTAAAAAAATATTACTAAAAAACTACTTATCCAATTTACGTCAAATTTAGTATAACAATTAACAATTATATATTACTGAAAATTATATACATTAGGTAATTTTTTTACAGCAATTGTCTCGATACTATATTAAAACAATAACTTTTGTGAAGTGCACCTAACTGACTGAAACAGTTGTATGTGCACAGAATTAACAAAAATATAATCTTCTAATGTATTTTATTTCAACATATGTCTCTAAAATATCAGTAATACATTTATCCATATATAGAAACATGTATAAAATAAAAAAAAACATATATAAAAAAATAAATAAAACAAAAAACATACACATTTCACTAAAATCTGAAATCAGAAAAAATCAATTCCTTAATAATAAATAATTTAAATCAGTAGCTAACTAACATCATATATCTATAAATAAACCTATACAATAGCGGACAATCAAAACAATTCTCAGAAATTGTGATAAATAAATAGTCTACATTCATTGTAGAATTTTTTTAGCCTTGGCAAAGATCTGATTTCAAGAGGTAGAATGTTATACATCTTAGGTGCTAAATAAGAAAAGGATCTAAGTTTCATTGACGTCTTATTTACAGGCATTTTCAAATTCTCACCAACTTTACTCCTGGTACCATGAGTATGATTCACAAATTGTTTTAATTTGGTAATGTTTTTAATATAAGAGCATGTTGTGAGACAATATAATGTACGCACATCCAGAATATCTTTAGAGTACAATAAATTTGTAGAAAAACGCTTATTTTTTCTAAACATAACTTTAAGTATATAATTTTGTACCACATTCAGAGGATTTAAAGAATTCTGGTAAAGACCACCCCACACCACTATGCCATATCTTAACAGAGACTCTACAAGTGCCTTCTACACACCAATAAGCAGCTTTTTGCTAAGTATTTCCCTTAGGATATAGAATTTATGGATCAAATTCTTTATGTTCTTCACAAGTCTAAGAACATGGTGATAAAAATCGAATGTTACATTACTGGTAACATTTTGGTAGGAATCCAAGTTGTCAAAACAAAATGGCGGCCTAATACATTTAAAAAAACAGCCTGAAAAACTACTTATTAGAATAATTCTAAACTTTGTATTCATTCAATTCAAGATGGAGGAACAAAATGGCGGTTAAATAAAATATTTAAAAAATAAACTTTAAAAAACCTTGTTACTCAATTGATTGTGATACACACACTTGTAAAATTTTGTTACGAATTCAACATGTCCGAACAAAATGGCCTCCAATAAATAATGTTTGAATAAATAAATAAATAAATAAATATATATATAACTTAAATGTTAAACTCTGTAACACCCGTTTTTAAAAACAATTTTTATTTCAAAAATTAATCTTAACAGTTCAAAATCTGATTATAAACTAAACTACTCAATTCACACGTAAAAGATATCTCAACGACGGAACACGCTGATGTTGCCTGTCCCCTGGTTCAAGATTGGCTTGCCTACGTGAGAACGATGAGGGTTATTATAATAACACGGATAAGGTGTCCGATAACTCCTCCACCCTTAGAAGGAAGCATCCCCTGGGAGGCTGATTATCTTTGCTACTTCTTCTGACTTGGCTTCTTGTACCGCGGCTGGGTTTCTTCTTTTCTTTCATTTTAATACCAAGTATATAATAGTGGCTGTTATCGAAATATACAGGATGATTGTCCAGATGCTGGGAATGTGAAGTTGGACTGGTTCTTCAACCGCAATTGGTGTAATAGTATTTGCAGGTATAACCTTAAGATCCAATTTTTTAAGGTCTATTTCAAATTTTGGGCTACCATGTTTTTGTTTTCCTAATTGCAGGTTAAAGTCGATAATGAAAGGTTTTCCGTGACTTGCTTCTTGGAATCAAATTTCTTTGCACCTAAACGACTTTGCAGACGTCTTTTTTGATAAGGAATATGTGTATATTGACTTTTCGCATTCGACTTTTTCCTCTATTGGAACTGATACTGGTTTATTTCAAAAATTTGTTCAATTTGATTTTCGGGTATTTTAAGTTTGGCAAAAACGCAATTACTTAAATTTTGATTGACTAGAATATTTTCTTCACATAGTGCTCTGTTGTTTTTCGGACAATGATACCATTTACCTTTAGTGCCCTTGTCGAATAGAGGCTTTATTAAACCGTCATTTAATTTATTTTTAATCTTTAATATTGACTATGCTACTGTTTGTGCCATCCAGAAATATCTAATTTCTATATTCGACTCTTTCGGTCTTTCAATGCATGTATCCTCGCCAACTAGAATTTCAAAAAACTCTTCTTCTATCATCGATTACATGGCGTCTGATTTTTCTCCATCAGAGGTGCAATCACAGGTCTATAACTCAGGTCTTTCCGATCACGAGGCGGTAATTTCCAGGTTTAGTTTACCTATTAGGCCCTTACCAAGATCTCGCCATCGGGGCAGAATTTTCTCGGCCGCAAATTTCTCAGTATTTCATAATATTTGCTTTAACACCAATTGGAATTTTGAATCTGATAATGTCAACACAAACTTCAGAACTTTTTTAAATAAAACTTTAAGTGCTTTTAACAAGGCCTTCCCGCTTAAGAATATCAAACCTAAGCGGCATAAACCGTGGACCACGAAAGGAATACGAATTTCTGCTAAAAATATGCGCTCGCTCTCATATATAAAAAAATTCACCGACTCCTTTCTTATTCTCGACTATATCTCTAATTATAGGAGGATCTACACTACTCTTATTAAGTCAGCAAAAAAATTACACTACCGAAAACGTCTAACAAACTCTAATAACGTTTCAAAAGAAACCTGGTCCATCATCAATAACCTCAGAAACAAATCAAACCCTGTGACTCAGAACTTGCCAGGGGCTAATGATCTAAATGATTATTTTATTAATGTAAGCAAAAATGTTACCTCTAGTATCTCGCCAAGTTTGGACCCTCTTTCGTTTCTCCCTCCTTCAAAAAATTTAGCTGATAGCTTTTTCTTAAGTCCCGTTAGCAACACTGAACTATTGAAGGTAATACATAATATTAAAAGTAAATCTTCGTGTAGCACTGATGGCCTATCAATTAGAATATTCCTGAACTTGCCACTCCCAGTCATAGAGGCCCTTACAACATTAATAAATGAGTCCTTTATAAAAGGTGTATTCCCTGATTGCCTTAAAACAGCTATAATTATTCCACTTCATAAAGGCGGCGAAAAAACTAACTCTTGCAATTATCGCCCAATAGCACTACTACCAGTGCTATCAAAAATCATCGAAAGGCTACTGAAGAACCGTCTTATGCCATTTCTCCTGAAACATCAGATAATATCCCCGGAGCAGTTCGGATTTCTACCCAACAAGTGCACCAGTGACGCCATGTTCACGTTGCTTAGAGGCGTCTACTCATCTCTCAATAACAACCACCCAACTGCCTCAGTTTTTTGTGACTATGCGAAAGCCTTTGATTGTGTTAGTCATGAAATTCTGATAAACAAACTACATTTTTATGGAATTCGTGGTACTTCTTTAAATTGGTTCAAATCTTATCTTGGAAAAAGGCAACAACTTGTAAGGGCTAATGGTTCCGATTCTGATTGTAAGTTGATTACAAGTGGAGTTCCTCAAGGTTCAGTCTTGGGACCTATTCTTTTTTTGTTATACATTAATGATATCACGAACCTTAAAATTAATGGAAGAATCTCCCTTTTTGCTGATGACACAAGCATAACATGGAGTGATTTTGATACAACGTCTTTACACTCTAGTATCTCCAAAGACTTGGTTATAATTAAGGCTTGGTCCGATTCCAATATGCTTTGTTTTAACGTCGATAAAACGGTGGCGTTATCTTATAAGGGAACTTTACAACCACTTCAGGTACATAACAGCAATATTGAATACGTAGAGTCGGTTAAATTCCTGGGTTTAAATATAAATAGCAACCTAAAATGGTCTAATCATATTGACACCTTAACTAAAAAACTTTCTACCGCCTGCTTCGCCATTCGATCAGTTTCAAAAGAACTAGACGTTCCTTCTGCCAGACTTACTTATTTCTCTTTATTTGAATCCCACCTCCGCTATGGCCTTCCCTTTTGGAGCTGCTGTACCACCGAGCAATTTCGTAGTATTTTTATGCTTCAAAAGAGAGCCATTCGTTATTTGTTTGGTCTAAATAATAGAGCTCACTGCCAATACTATTTCAAAAAACATGAAATATTAACACTTCCTGCATTATTTATTTTGGAAACGGTATGTTTGCTGAGAAAACATATAAACACCCTCCCAGAAAGGCCACAACATGTATACCCTACCAGAAACTCTAGGCATGATATTTATCTTCCCATTCCTTCCACAGAATTAATAAAAAAATCAATTATTTACAACGCCATAAAACTTTACAACAATCTGCCAGTACATTTAAAATCTATCCCTATGCTTGCACAATTTCGAAAAAACACCAAAGCATACCTCATTGAGAGACCACTTTACAGCGTTAATGATTTTTTTTTCAGTGAGTAAGTCTCTTTAAATTGTCACTAAACTCGCTTGTTTACTTAAATCTTTTGTGAGTCATGTCCTAACTCATAGCATAGAATTTTGTAAATCATTATATAGGGAAAAGAACTGTCGAACATTCACTTAAAACTTAATTATTTTTGTTAGGTATTGGATTAAAAACAATTTAATTCTTTTTGTATACTACATTCTGCACTAGTTCAATATACCTTCTGTTTAACATCACAATTATTTGTATAACTATAATAACATAGAGTTTAAGGTCGCATAGTTGCAATTTTGATTTCAATGTCATCGAAATTATTCACCTCGTACATGTGTGTTTGTTTACTTTTATAAGGTTATCATGATTCATTTGCTGTTTGCAATGTTATGCTATATTCTAACGTGTGTTTTACGATTTGGTAAATTGATAATTTACATTTTAAAAAAAAAAAAAAGCACTGACTTGTCGAAATTATTTTCGATTAATGTTTTGATATGTCTTATTTTTAGGTATATTTTGCTTTGTCCATAAAATTGTAGAATTTTTCTGCGGCAATAAAGCATACTTTTGTTTGTTTGTTTGTTTGTTATTTTTATTTTGGAGTATATAATAAGTATTTGGTATTATTGTAAAAAATTATGTATGTATGTTTTGAACGAATAGGCAGGATATAGAATAAGTTAAATGTATTATCAAAATCAATAGGAATGGACAAGAAATAAGTTATCTGATTAAAGTCTATTTTGTAATTGATTTTTAGAAGGGATTCGAAATTTAAGATGCTTTCGCATCTTAGGTCGTAAGGTAAA
Organism: Kuschelorhynchus macadamiae; assembly: GCA_030620095.1. Lineage (NCBI taxonomy): Eukaryota > Metazoa > Arthropoda > Insecta > Coleoptera > Curculionidae > Kuschelorhynchus > Kuschelorhynchus macadamiae. Next base: position 68,366 of record JAUTXW010001299.1, read on the forward strand.
GAATTTTTGTAATGAAATGCGATTCTTGCGATTTCATGGAAGAATTCTTGAGAGTTTATTATACTAGGATGTAAGGTATTTAATTTACAAAATGTTATTGAATTTTTGATATCTTGGAGTGTGTTAAATATTGCGTTATACAGGATGTTTAGCTGGTTAAACAAGTCCTTTACAAGTAAAACATTATTATTTTTAGAATTCTCCTTAACAATTTGGTGAAGTTGCATTATTCGTGATTTGGAAGTATTTCGTTATGTTGGATATTTCGTAATGTCGAAATAAAATTATCAATTATTTGTTTGTTTACAGAGTATTGATATTTTAATTGACTTTGTAAATTATTTTCGTTTTTCTCGAGATGATTTCAAATTTTGGCGTCTAGATTTCCTGTAATGCTCTTAATTATAGAACCAAATTCATCGATTAAACCTCTTTTCGAGGTCTTATTTTTTCCGTAAATTCTAATGTTACTTAGTTTTTCTAAAATTAATATTATACTGTACCTAATTATCTTATCGTAGTTTTCTAATTCCTTACTTAACATGCTATCATTAATATAACTAACCCTAAGATTATCATACTGTATATTTAACTCATCAAACTCCTCCTATAATAGTTGGAGATTATAATAATGTACAAAAGTGTGTTCGCTTCTCAGAAGACGTGCAGGGCCCAAATCTATGGGAAGTACGCCTAGGTTTTCGGTTACGTTTCGGATTTCTATCCCTTGTCCGAAGGCGAGGAACCTAAAATAATTCGGGAAAATGAGCTTTCTTCTTTTTTGGTCTTTTGATATTTGAAGCGTTTGATATTTGAAAGCGTTCTGCAATTACTGATTCAGCATTTTCATTTTCCAATACCCTATGACAATTCTCCATATATTCGAAAATATCTTGTATTAGTTTCGATGGTCCTGTTTCGTTTAGATTAAGTTCTATACGTGCTAGGGCATCTGCGTTTTTGTTCAGACTACCTTTTTTGTATGCAATCTCGTAATTAAACTCTCAAGTTTAAATCGCCATCTGACCAACTTGGAATTTGGTTCTTTCAGAGAAAGCCGTCATTGTAGTGGTTTGTGGTCTGTAACGATTTTAAATTTTCTATTGCTAATAATTCCTTTTCAATCGTTGGATAATTTATTTCCGATTCGTTAAGTGTTCTGCTAGCGTACGCCACTGGTAAATCGGAACCAATTTTTCCTTGTGACAATACGGCTCCTAACGAAAAATTACTTGCGTCTGTTATAACAGTATGTCAGTATAAACAATTCTTCGAAATTAGGATATTTTAATATGGATTCATTAGATAATATTTGTTTACATAATTCAAAACAGCTGATATAATCGGGGTCTTTTACATTAATAATAGCGTCTTTATTTAACTGTTTTGTTAATGGTTTAGTGAGTTTTGCGAAATCTTAAACGAATTTTCTGTAGTAGCCTAATAAACCGAGAAAGCCTTTTAATTCTTTAGAATTTTTGGGTATTGGGTTTTTTGTATAGCGCGTATTTCATAGGGGTTTGGTTTTATTCCTTACGGTGTTACGATGTGTCCCAAATATGCCTTCCTAAGAAATTCTGACTTGTCTAGCTGTATTTTTAAATTTGCAGTTCTTAGGCTTTCAAATACCTCTCTAAGTCTTAGTATGTGTTCTTGTAAGCTAGTAGAAAAGATTATGATATCATCGAGATATACTAAACATCTTTCATTTTGAACACCTCTCAAGATGTTGTCCATTAACCTTTGGAAAGCTGCTGGTTCATTTCTCAAGCCAAAAGGCATATGCAGATATTTATAATGACCCTGCTCAGTATCGAACCCTGTCTTTTATATGTCTTCTTCGGCTATTTATATTTGGTGGAATCCCGACGCTAGGTCCAAGGTTGAAAAATATTGGCATCTGCCTAATTATCGAGTAAATCGGCAATATTACTTGCTTACAGCGAGGTTGTGATATGCTGGTATTAGAGAAAAGGTTCCTACTTAGTATAATATTAGCATTTAATAAATTTAAATTATCTGTTCCTAATAGACAATCAAATTTGCTATGAAAATTAAACAGATAAAACTTTAAGCACTTTTTATTTTTCCCGAATATTTTTGAGCAAGGTATAAGAGCGCTAAATGGATCCTTTTTTATTAAACTTTTATAATATTTTTGAGCAATTTCAGGTCGTATAAAAGATTTTGTACTTCCCGTATCGATTAAAACTTTTAAGTTGTTTTCTGGGAAAATAATAAAAGGTAGTTTACTCTCGTTTAGATAGAGGTTCATTAGTTCGAATTTTGAGGGTTGTGGTTCTCCCCAATTAAATACTCCTCTGAGTATTACGCTGGTTGGTCTTCGATATTATACAATTCTTCGACCACGTAATTAGGACTCGAATTTGTTTGCCTAAAATTTTGGGAATTTGTTCTAAAGTTGTGATTGGGTTGTCTAAAATTTTGATTTCTTTGATTTGGCCTGAAAGTATTTACTCTTACTCATGGGTGTTGGTTTAGGTAAATTTAAATTTTTATCTTGGTTTCCACCGAAAACATTTTGATTGTTAACAGGCACACTTGGACCTGGTCTAGGAGTAAAATTATTTTGACTTGGAAACCAGTTTTGGTTATTGCGATTGAAATGAGCAACATTGCCTTGATTGCTAAAATGAGCTAATTGAAACGGATAATTCCTTCGCACAATTTGTATGTGGGAATTAGTATGATTATTATTTTGATAACTTGTAGATGGTTTATTTGGCGCTTTGTTTTTATTTTGACATGATTCTAATTGAAAAACGTTCGTTAACATGCCAAGAGCTTCATTCAGATTATGCGGATTTTGGGTTCTCATTAAAGAGCCAAAGGGATCTTTGAGGCCTCAAAGTAATACTCTCAAAGCTAACGCATTATGGTATTCTGTAAGTATCAAACATGCATTGTTTGCCCTGTGTGTCGTAATATAAGAACAAAGTAAATTAAGTATTTGTTGAATTCTTGAATAAAATTCGAAAAGAGATTGTTGCTTATAGTCTGCCAATTCAAGAGCTAATGTGAATAAATCTCTTTTATCCGCATATGCGTGAATAAGAGATGTTTTCGCCTTTAATTTTTGAAATTATACTAGACATAAGATATTCATTTTGAAAATTATCCTCATCCTCTGTATCGTAAAATTTCGTTATCAATTTTTGACAAATCTCTAAAAATCTAGGGAGAAGCTCCGCTTCACCACATTAATCTGGGATCATATTTATATATTCAAATTTTAATGTAGGGGTGCCATTTTTATTTCAATTTGGCTTAAAGAAGTTTCAATAACATTTAATTCTTAATGAAATTTATTTTCTACAACTTTTTTTGTAATTGGAGATCTCGAACGTGATCTACATTTTCTTGAACGATTCAAGAAGGTTGAGTCAGAATCAGAATTAGATGAACTACTAGATTTACTACACGGGCCTCTATAAGACATAAAGAGCACTTACAGTGTTGGCATCAAAATCTCCATGAAATAATCCAAGAGCATTGATTTTCATCCAGGAACTCTTCTCACTAGGTTACTTATCCCTTTCTCCTAGCTGGATACTTATTTCACAAACTTAGACAGTTCGTTATACACCGCGGTGGTATTGAAAAAATCTCCGAATTTTCGATTGGTCATTTAATTTTTAAAACAAAACGGTATTATGTCCCTTAATGCCGTTTTGACCAATCCTACGGACTGCGCCACTTAAATGTTAAACTCTGTAACAACCGTTTTTAAAAACAATTTTTATTTAAAAAATTAATGTTAAGAGTTCAAGATCTGATTCTAAACTAAACTTTAGTTCACACGCAAAAGGCACGGCGGCGACGGAAAATGCTCTTGCTTGTCCCCTGGTTCAAGGTTGGCTTGCCTACATGAGAACGATGAAGGTTATTATAATAACACGGATAAGGTGTCCTATAACTTCATATTTATAAAAAAATTAATAGTGGAATTTATGGTACGTACTTTAAGACATTAGCTTTAATTTAAAGCCTCCTTACCTTTTTGGGCAAGTTTAACAATTGGCATTAAACAAATTATATTTTTCAAAAGAAAGTTTTACAAATATACATTTTATTTAAATAAATGTTATTTAAGATCTCGAAAGCCTATTGCACTGAACTTTAATTTGCGTTATTAATACGGTAAATGACATTTTAATAAGCAAAATACATATTTGTTTCTACTTTTAACAGCAAACACTGAATCATATTTAACAAAGAAATATTTCGCCAAAGATTTCTTTGAAAATTGATACTCTTTTCAGAATCGCCAACAAAAGTTATGCTGTCCATGGCTTTATTTTGGTAAGAACCAAACTTGCAAGAAACAAAGGAATAAAAATAAAATTACACAAGTATCATTTTTATAAAAAATGTGTCAGATAAACCATTCCAGTAATAAACTGACATTTATCTGAAAAACACACATTTAGCAAACGTGGCAATCTCCGTGAAATTGAACTTTCCAATCAACTACCCAAGTATCATTTCGAAATCAGCCAAAAATCACGAAATAATGGCGAGATTTTACACAGTGGTTGTAAAGTTTAAATATTTCCTTGTAATGGTGTGGAATTCGCCATAGAATTCTTTCTATTTTTAATTAAACTTATAACACTTCATACCGTTTGAAAGATAAACAAAAGAGTATGACTGTTCTGTAATAGTTTTTTGATTTAGATTCATTTTGCGGAGAAAATGAATGGTAAAAATCGTGACAGGAATGAAACCTTTCCACCGAGGTTTGTATACTATTTTATTTACAACCATAACTTTTAAATGCAAATGACGCGTTTGTGAAAAATATAACTATTTGAGAAATAAACATAGTAAGATCCCTGTATAACCCTAAGCTTCACCACCATCAACAAATAAAAAAAATGGAATTTTGACAGTGGTTACTATGGTACTAAACAAGCCAAGCGTACAAACTTAAGTTAAGGGGGAACTGCACGCAGTAATATGGATCATTTGGAAGCCTTCCGCCGCTGCAATATTACGTTAAAACTATAAGAGATATGTATTAGCTTCAATGTGATTTTAATAGGGAAATATGTATAGTTGGGCGCTAAAGGCGAATTTTTATGAAAAAATCAAATCTAGAGTTATAAAATAAAAGTAGATTTGTCCATTTTCGACCATTTTTTGACCACTTTTTGACGCACATGCCTTCGCATATAATTTTTTTTCCTCAAAAGGGCTCTTTACCGCCTTACATTGATCCTTTGTCTACGTAACTGCAAAATTTGAAATGGTAAATCGTACTCATGTCTTTGTATTTCTGCAGCGCGTGAACCCTTTTGAACCCATTTTTAACCATAAATTACCTATACATAACACATTTTTTTGAGGTTGGACGTGCAGGAAGTTTTTTTTAATGCGTACCTTTCCATCTTATTTTCAACTCGACTAGACCTTGTCGCTGGTTTTTCACTTTTTGCAGTTCTCCCTTTTAATTGCATTGTTCATAGAATGTCATAAAAAAGCATTTTCGAAGGCAATGAACGATTTAGAAAAAATCATTTGTGCTTCTCAATTTAGAAAAGCCGCGGAAAATTTGGTAAAAATTTAATAATCGATTGAAATGGAAACATTTTCGTTATTCAATAAATACCGACAATTGCATGGATGGAAAGTGACATTTACCCCGGGTTGAAAGTGATCACTTTCCACCCAGGTAAATGTCACTTTTCATCGGGAGAAATGCCAAAGTAAGAAATATGTTTCTTTCAAACTTTTAAAATGTAAAAACATAACATAATGTAAATAAACGATTTTTTGTCTTATCTTTTTCTTTTCTTCGCCTGAATACAATGTTACCTTTTAAAAAGTTTTGATAATTTTAAACAGCTCATCAAATTAAAAAATTTGAAGAAATATTTTTCAAATAGTTTTAATTGGCAGAAAACATTATAAAAATTGAGAAAAGAAGTCAGTATTGAAAGGTATTAGATAGATAATTAGAAGATATATATAAATGGCATAACATATTACTACTTGGTAATATTTAATGTAAGTTTTTATATTTAAGATATTTTTTTTATTTATATTTTTAACTATAAAAATGACTTAGTAAACATGGTTAAATTTTATATGGTAATGAAATACCCAAACTGGTTCAGACCAATAGACGCGCCCACAAATATGATTTATTTTTATAGTATACTCCTTAATACAGCAGTTGTTACGCCAATGACATTTTTATAAGTAAGCTATATTTATTTTTAATATGAAGAAAAATGACATGCGAATTCTCAGGTTTTTCTTACATGTATGTCTTAAAACAACGAAGTTATAGCTGATAAATAAATTTATTTATATATGTATTCAAATGTTATTTTTACCTTTTAGTTTACTTTATAAAAGCGTAGCTTTTAGATGTTTAATATGTTAATGATTTCCCATTTTCTAGTCTTGGAAATCTTTTAATCAGTTCGTCCGCTATATTGCCGTCACCTTTTGAATATTTAAAGGTTAACTAAAATTCTTAATACCCAACTTCACTCGAATTTATATAAACGGCAAAGTTCGCATACCGTGTGTGCGGTTTGATTTTTTAATGTTGAGTAAAAGTGCCTAATACTTTTAAATTCACCCACCATTTAACTTCGACATTTTAAATTTTTAAACGTTCATTACTAGTTCATATTTTGCACTCTTAAAAACGACCACCGATCTTCTGTCGAATCAGGACACAAACCAAAATTCATCCGCTATCTTCACGACCCCATTTTGCATTTTGAAATATAAGTTTCAGTTTCCCCAAATACCGAATCTACAGCCTATGATAAAATTCGCTCGGCATGTTGGTGACAGACACCATTTTGATTGCCTTAATGTTGACTAAAAACTTGTAAATTTTACTTTTAAACATTCACAACAACACATATACAAACTTTCAGGAAAATCGTCATAAATAACAAAATTCTTCTATTTGGGACGCTATTTCGAAATTTCAAATGTTGTCCAAATATTCACTCTTAAATACCCCTATATATACGACTTGCACAAATACGAACCTTCGTACGGCATCATAACGCTACCATTTTTAATGTTAAAATCTTAACAAAAAAATAATAATTTGCACTTTACATACTTAAAAATTTTCATTCGAATCTGCACAAATTACGAAATTCGTAGTACATATATTTTGACACAGCAGCTTTAAATTTTTGCAAGTAGACTAAATTCATAATTTGCACTTCAATATACCACTTGTCTGCTCTCTTAAATCTTTTATATACGAAACTACGAAATGGCATTTTCACTCGAACTGTATACGAATGCTGAAGTGAATCAAAAAGTCCAAGTAGGAAAAATTCATTAGATTTAAACCAGGCAAACAAATGAAAAACAAACACACCGAGAAGTGAAGCTAATAAGCGTGGTAATATTATCATATAGGGCAAAACAAAATTTATTTAAACATATTGACACTTTAAACTAACAACTGAATTCTCCGTAATACGTTAAGTTCAATTCTCACGCCTCTTACAAAACTGATTAAACGGCTATTATACTGAGGTAGGTACAGACTTCGGTCCTATCCGAGTTAGCGCCTCCCTCCAGACTAGAAATATTAAAAACGCACGTGGTTGTAAAGTTAATATTTCCATCAGATGCTCTCGCACTGGAATGGAATTCCCCATAGAATTTTTTCTATTTTTAAATAAACCTATGAACACCTTATACCGTTTGAAAGATAAACAATCAGAATATGACTGTCGTGTAATACTTTTTTGATAAAAATGGGTTAATTTTGACGGAGTGAATGCCCCCTTAAGTAAAGCAGTCGCCAAGAAAATCTTGTTAGAAAATATTCTAAATACCTTCGCATCAAAATGACGGTAGCGGGAACTGGTTAAGCTCCGCCTTCCGCTTTCTGTTCTCCAAGGTCAGCCGACGGACTGTCCCTAGCCGTTTGGAAGCAATGCACTCTTAATACAGCTCCTGGGGATATAGGTACTGCCAGTTCTTTTAATACTTATTTCATCAATAGCATCCCTATTCCGTTTAGGCAACACTGAATTTATCTCAATCCACTTGAAAATGTGCAAATATTTTACCTATTCCTAAATTGCTAATCCGGGACATGTCAGTCAGTTTCGGCCTACAAGCATAATGCCTGCTCTGTCCAGAATACTTAAGAAGGTAATTCATGAATAACTCAGTAACATAGAACGAAAGCTTTCATGGCTGTGCTCAATTAAGAAATCATGGTTCTTGGGATTAGACCGTGTCAAAATGGAATCGCTTTCCGACGTTTCTCCTTCGATTGCACAAGGTATCTTCACTTTACGAGATCGGAACACTGAATGAGCTCGGAGAGACCTAGGCCGGCTATTTATAAACGACCCGTGTTTACCGAAGCGTGAGTCGGTGTAAAGGTCGGTTTCCACGTATGATGTAGACTGAAGCCCGTATCTCTAAATTGTTAGGATACTTATAAATTTGAATAGATTCTCTAATTTTGCGTTTATAGAATCCCGAAAACGATACAATAACTTTGGTTTCTTTTACATTTATGACATGTCCAGTAGAATGTCGGTATTTAGATACAGCAGATTGTACAATTTGTTTCTTTCTGATACATCGTTCATGTTCCTTAAGCCTATTCGATATGGATCGTCCAGTTTCTCCACTATAGACATCACCACAGGTACAAGGAATTGCATATACCCCTTCCGTTTGAAAAGGAATAATGTCCTTTGGCGATCGCAAATATTGTCCAATTTTCTTGTGTGTGTTAAAGATTGTACGTATGTTGGACCGGCGAAGTAACCTTGCAATCTTGTCTGTGGTTCCATGTATAGATGGAAGAACTACATTTCCTCTCGGTAATTTCTTATTGGTATCATTTCGTGGAGTAGGATTATTGTATTTTCTAATAGATCGTCTAATATCATCAGTGCAATATCCATTACCTCTTAAAGCTTGAGTCAGTTACTCTGTTTCCGATTGTAAAGAATTTTGAGCACAAATCGCGAGGGCTTTGTAAACCAACGAAATAATAACTGATTGCTTTTGTGCTGGATTATGATGGGAATTTACATTTAAGTACCTGTTCGTATGCGTTGGTTTTCTATATACAGAGTGTCCTAAGGAACCATCCTCTTTCCTTTGTACAAGAACAGCTAGAAATGGAATCGTGCCTTCTGATTCAATTTCCATTGTAAATTTTATAATAGCATGTTGTTGATTCAGATGATCAAGAAACCCAGGGAGGTTTTCTACACCATGAGGCCATATTACAAAAGTGTCGTCTACATATCTGAACCCTGATTTTCGTTTTAGTGGAGACGACTCCAAGGCTTCCTCCTCAAAAGTTTCCATGAAGATATGGTTACCACTGGTGACAGCGGAGATCCAATGTCTGCTCCTGAGGTTTACTCATAGAAAGTTCCTTGAAAGACAAAATACGATGATGTAAAACATGCTTCAATTAGATCTAAAGTGAGTTGTCAATACTATTATGGTGAAATAAGTCTTATATTATGGAAATTGAATCATTTATAGGAACATTCGTATACAGCGATTCTATATCGAAAGTAACTAAGATATCTTTGGGATCTAATTGGATTGATTTAAATTTTTCTACAAAATACGTAGAGTTTCTAATATATAAATGTGTTTTTCCTGCAAAATTGTTAAGAATATTTAAAATATATTTACCAGTTTTGTAAGTAGGAGATCCGATTGCACTGACGATAGGTCGAAGTGGTACATTAACATTGTGTATTTTAGATAGATCGTAGAACCGCGGGATCCTTGAGTTGCTTGGCCTTAGCATCTTTTTCTCCTTTGCTGGTAGGTTGAATGCGTTTATAAGGTTGGTTATCCGTCTTTCAATTTTGTTGGTCGGGTCTGCTTGGATCACTCTGTAGATGTTGTCGTCCAAAAGTAGTTGTATTTTCTTCACGTAATGTGTTTTGTCCATGACGACAGTGGCATTTCCCTTGTCCGCTGGAAGGACCAAAATGTCTGAATTGTTGTTTAATGCTTTCATCGCCGTTCTTTCGCAACTGATAGATTCGACTTGGGCGGGTTAGAATTTTTGATAATCTTTGCTGTTTCATACCTTATTGCGTCAGCTTCTTCTGCTGGAAGTCTTCTAATTGTCACTTCAAAGGATGACACTATTTCTTCTACGGGTATGTCTTTTGGCGTAATGGCGAAATTTTGGCCTTTAGAGAAGATGGATTGTTCTGCTTCAGTAAGGATTTTAGAAGATATATTTATAACGGTGTTCTGTGGCGGTTTTAGTGGTCTTTGGCTGTCCAGTAGTCTTTTTCTGTTGCTTAATGGTAACTGCTTGCTGTATCCTTTCTGCTTGCGCATTGGTAATGTCATCGAGAGTTCTAAATGTTTGATATTCAATATAAAAGCTAAATGAATATTTAATAATTCACGAGCGTTTATTCCAAATGAGATCGAGTAGCTTTTATCCTTTCTCTTACCAATGCCATACTGGTTCGTTTGTAGATGTTCCTTGGACCTTTTGATGATATGTGGTGTTTCAGGACACCGCTATAAATTTATCTTCTAAAATCCTTACTGAAGCAGAACAATCCTTCTAAAGATCAAATCTTCGCCATTACACCAAAGGACATACCCGTAGAAGACATAATGTCATGCGTTGAAGCGACAATTAGAAGACTTCCAGCAGAAGAAGCTGACGCAATAACGTATGAAACAAAAATTCTAACCCGTCTAAGTCTAATCTATCAGCTGCGGAAAGAACGGCGATAAAAACATTAAACAACAATACAGACATTTTGGTCCTTCCAGCGGAGAAGGGAAATGCCACTGTCGTCACGGACAAAACAAATTACGTAAAGAAAATACAAAGTTTGGACGACAACATTTACAGACTGATCCAAACAGACCCGACCAACAAAATTGAAAGACGGATAACTAACCTTATAAACGCATCCGATCTACCAGCAGAGGAGAAGAAGATGTTAAGGCCAAGTAACTCAAGGATCCCGCGGTTTTACGGACTACCTAAAATGCACAAGGTACCACTTCGACCTACCGTGAGTGCAATAGGATCTCCTACTTAGAAAACTGATAAATATCTTTCAAATATTCTTAATAACTTTGCAGAAAAAACACATTCATATATTAGAAACTCTAGGCATTTTGTAGAAAAACTTAAATCAATCCTATTAGATCCCAAAGATATCTTAGTCAGTTTCGATGTAGAATCGCTGTATACGAATGTGCCTATAAATGATTCTATTTCCATAATATCAGACTTATTTCACCATAATAGTATTGACAACTCACTTTTAAATCTAATTGAAGCATGTCTTACATCAGCGTATTTTGTCTTTCAAGGAAGTTTCTATGAGCAAACCTCTGGAGCAGCCATGGGATCTCCGCTGTCACCAGTGGTAGCCAATATCTACATGGAAGCTTTTGAGGAGGAAACCTTAGAGTCGTCTCCACTAAAACCAAAATCATGGTTCAGATATGTAGACGACACTTTTGTAATATATGGCCTCATTGTCCAGAAAATCTGCCTGGGTTTCTTGATCATCTGAATCAACAACATGCTAATATAAAATTTACAATGGAAATTGAATCAGAAGGCACGATTCACTTTCTAGATGTCCTTGTACAAAGGAAAGGGGGTGGTTCCTTAGGACACTCTGTATATAGAAAACCAACGCATACGAACAGGTACTTAAATGCAAATTCCCATCATCATCCAGCACAAAAGAAATCAGTTATTAATTCGTTGGTTTACAGAGCTCTCGCGATTTGTGACCAAACTTCTTTACAATCGGAAACAGAGAAACTGAATCAAGCTTTAAGAGGGAAAGGATATTGCACTGATATTAGACGATTTATTAGAAAATACAATAATCCTACTCCACGAAATGATACTAATAAGGAATTATCGAGAAGAAATGTAGTTTTTCCATTTATACACGGAACCACAAACAAGATTGCAAGGTTACTTCGCCGGTCCAACATACGTACAATCTTTAACACACACAAGAAAATTGGACAATATTTGCGATCACCAAAGGACATTATTTCTCTTCAAACGGAAGGAGTACATGCAATTCCTTGTTCCTGTGGTGATGTCTATATTGGAGACACTGGACGATCTATATCGACTAGGCTTAAGGAACATGAACGATGTATCTGAACATCAACATTCTACTGGACATGTCATAAATGTAAAAGAAACCAAAGTTCTTGCATCAGTTTTGTGATTCTATAAACGCAAAATTAGAGAATCTATTGAAAATTAATCCTAACAATTTTAATAGAGATATGGCCTTTAGTCTACATCATACGTGGAAACCGATCGTTACACCGAGTCACGCTTCGGTAAACACGGGTCGACTATAAATAGTCGGCCTGGGTCTCTCCGAGCTCATTCAGTATTGCGAACTCGTGAAGTGAAGATCTCCGAAGATGCCTCGTGCAATCCAAGGCGAAACGTCGGAAAGTGATTCCATTTTGACACGGTCTAATCCCAAGAACCATGATTTCCTAATTTACCATAGCTGTAAAAGCTTTCGTTCTATTTTAGCTAACCTCTACGGGGAGGAAATCAAGAAGGATGACAAAACATTTGGCGATCTCAGGAACAACTTAGATGCCGAGATGAAGACGTAGCACCAAAATCTCTACAGTTGAAACACCATTATTAAAAAGTGCAAGGAACATCTACAAACGAGCCAGTATGGCATTGGTAAGAGAAAGGATAAAAGCTACTGGACGCGATTTGCATATAAACGCTCGTAAGTTATTAAATATTCATCTAAAATTAGCTTTTATATTTATTAATTATATTCAAACATTTAGAACTCTCGATGACATTACCAATGCGCAAGCAGAAAGGATACATCAAGCAGTTACCATTAAGAAACAGAAAAAGTTCGAAGGACTGCTGGACAGCTAAAATCCTTACTGAAGCAGAACAATCCGTCCTCTCTAAAGGTCAAAACTTCGCCATTACACCAAAGGACATACCCATGGAAGACATAGTGTCATCCGTTGAAGCGACAATTAGAAGACTTCCAGCAGAAGAAGCTGACGCAATAAGGTATGAAACAGCGAAGACCATGAAAAATTCTAATCCGCCTAAGCCGAATCTATCAGCTGCGGAAAGAACGGCGATAAAAACATTAAACAACAATACAGATATTTTCGTCTTTCCAGCGGGCAAGGGAAATGCCACTGTCGTCATGGACAAAACAGATTACCACCATCCTCCACTTATAAAAATCTTGGACTAACTTTTGATCTTCACTCTTGTTTTGAGACGCACGTTTACAGTCTTTTGCAGAGGGGATTTGCCAAGCTGCGTACCATGTGTCTAAATCGGAATTATTTATCTTTTATTTGAAAAAGATAAATATAATTTACAAAAACCAAAGAATGCGTGCCTGAAGTATGTACATCGAAAATTTGGCAACATTGATTTTTAGAATTATTGAAACTAAACGACCAGTATATCTGTTTGAGAAACTTATCCCCAGATCGAATATTCACAGTAGGTCGACCCGACATTGTGTCTTCAGACACAGTACTGTCCTCTTTCAGCGTTCGTTTAGTTACAATTCCGTGAAGATTTTTAATTCTTTGCCATAGGAATTGCTGCTTGCTCCAGCATCGCAACTTTTAAAAAACACATTAAAGTATTTGTTCAAACTAATTTTTGATAATATTATATATATTTTTTTTTTGTTAAAGAGGCGTTTAGATGTGCTTAGCTAGATCTCGCCGCCATTTTACTAGTGTATCAATATGCTATGAAATAAAAACATTATTTATTTATTTCCACAGAGGTGGATAGGAAGAAGGGGAGCGATCGATCGTTTAGATCTTAGACAGAGGCCCTCGCATAGAGCTGGCACAAGGTTTTGCGGGGATCAACGAAGTACAAGAGGGAGGAGACTCTAAACACTTAAAGTCCTAGGCCTCATTGATCCTAAATCCAGCCCTGTAAAACGCTTTTAATCTACTATACTACTAAATTGGCAAAGCTTAAAACACTTAATTTATGCAAAAGCAATTCATGATTCACTCTGTTGATTGACTTCGAGAAGTCAGTGTATACACTATCCACACGCAACCTCCTCTCGAATGCACTCAACCAATACTGTTCACAAGTCAGCAAATTTGTGATAATTGAATAAACTCATGCTGTTCCTCAATGATTAGTTCCGTCCATCTCCAAGTTCATTGTAAACAAGTTTGTCCAAAAATTTATGAAAACATGAGTGAATAGATACTTGTTTGTTTCTTGATTTAAAGATTGATGTCAAGAAGCTTTCACACTAATCGTTAGGAAAACATCACACAACAAACACTATTAAATCCGCGTAAATTCAAGGTTAACATCCCGAAAAATCCTTGGAAAAATCTTTTAAATCCATATAAATATCTCATATAAATCTACAAAAATCTGCGATCCTTCTTTAAATCTGTAAATACTTTAAACATTTATTAAAAATCGACAAAAATTCACAGAAAAATCCAATAGGTATGTCTTTAAATCCCCCAAAATATGTTTTTAAATACCGAAAATCCGCAAATATTGTAAATAAAATTGCCACAAATGTGCTTGATTCCTGCAAAATATGTAGCAGGAGTGCGTCTACTGTACCCTTTAAAAAGATAACAATGGCGATTAGAAGCTCAATTTTGAAATAAAAAATATATAAAAAGAACTTTGTTTCAATTTATTATATTTTTTTCTTATCATGCTTCGTCTGTTCAAGCCTTTTCCAAGAATTGCAATAAATGAATTTAACAGATCTAAAGCTATCCAAACCTAACCTCACCACTATATCTACTTTCAATTTCACTATTGTCGGTTTGTACGTCCGCATATATACAGGGTGCTAATTTGACCATGTTGCAACCTTGGGAACGTGAGACCTCTCATTAAATCAGAAAAAAAAGTCCTATTAACTATTGTACTCAAACCCCTCGTTTTCAAGATGTGAATATTTAAAATATGTTTTATTTCAAATATTTTTTTGTAATTATTTTACAAGAAATATGGTTATTATTCGAGCAAATAAGATCTAGTACAGGTGTTAGACATTGTTAGGTATATTAGTAGTTATTTAAAGAGAGAAGCCCCTCGTCCTCCTCCTCATTACGCATCTACTCCTCCTCCTCCCTATCATTTTAAAATTATATCTAGTCCTCCTCCTCTCTTATATTGAAAACTATTTAATCGAGTTCGTTGATTTAGCCTTGTCGCCGAAGGTTAGTTCTTTAAGCTATGACCAATAATATAGTATTACTTCGAGAGACTCCCCTCTTAAAGTTAAAGCTTAAAAGGGGTAAATACGATTTTGCTGCTTCAATTTAAAGTTGCAAATGTAAAGTAACAAACATTTCTGAAACTTGTCAAATGTCTAAAAGAACTGCTCTCGAAGAGTTTTAAAGCAAGTAAAATTAAAAAGAAATAAAAAAGAAAATAAGGTGACAGAAGAAGTTTCCGATGAATGTCCTATTTGCTATATGCTTTTAAAAAATGAACATGCCGACTTAGTGAAGCGAAAGTTTATTTTAAAAACCTTTTAACTCTATAAACACGGCTAATATGAACGAAATTTTACCGGATAAAGTATTGAAAGTGGTGAACATTTATGACTGTGTAAACGTCAACCATGCTGAAGGATAACATTTGGAGCTTCAAGATGTAAATAATTTTATTTCAAATGACATTGAATCGGGTGATTTAGATCTAGAAATTGACCAAGCTGATGAAAATGCAACGGCAAAAAAGGCGTTAGTACCGATTTTTCGTGAACATTTCATAGATAAAATATTTTGTATTGTTCAAAGTTATGTGGTAGTTCGTACGGTATTAGACGTAATAAAGAATACATTATGTTATTTTTGTTATTACATACATCAATTGTCTCTTGGAAATGATTCTCACGAACATATAAACATAAACACTCATTATAAACGAACTGTTAGATATTAAATGTGCCATTTGTTCGAAATCATTGTATCAGATGATACTTTCAGACACTTGTATTTTTTGTAATGTAAATACATTTCAAATAGAAGTTGACGAAGTTCCAAAAAGTAATTTATTTTTTAGTTTTAACATTAAAAAGTATTGCCTATAATCTGGGCTATTTATATGTTTATGGGACTATTATACTAAGTGCTGATATTTTCATCTCCGTATAATTCTATTCGATAGATATTTTCCATAGTTAGAATTGTACCAACAATCGTTTCCACGGAAAATATTCGAAGAATAAAGTTATTTGGGGATGAAAATATTGCCCGTAAAAATAGGATTTACAACTTAAGACATGCTTGTAATATTACATCTACAACTTTAAATTCACTTGCAGCTAATACAAAATAAAATATAGAATGTTAGTTTGTTTTTTATTTATTTGTATACCTATGTCAGAATCCAGACATTCGTAAAAATACAGCTAAACGAAATGTATAACATTTGGATATTATTAAGGTTATATATTGGTTCTCCGAATTTCTTTAAGAGACTATAAATTTACTAAAACGACATGTGCATTTTATTAAAGATTACAAAGAAGACAAATTTGGAAAAAACGTACCGGAACATACTCTTAAATTTGAAAATATTGAAAATCAAATGGAAGTTCCTTTTGTCATATATGCCGATTTTGAATGTGTACTTAAACCTATTGATAGCACCGAAGATGTAGAGTTAGGTTTAGATAAAACTTACTGTAAAAAAATTTGAACATGTCCCTTATTCATTTGCATATTACTTAAAATGTTCGTTTGATGATAATGTTTCAAAGCTAGAATTATACAGACCTAATTGTGCTCAAGTGTTCATAAATTTTCTAGAAAGGGAGGTTCATGACTTATATATTAGGTATTTAGGAAACTTTAAAAAAATGGAAGAATTAACTGAACTAGAAAAATTGAGCCATCAGTATTCAAGCGAGTGTCACATTTGCAACACACCATTTGAAAATGATGATTGTGCAACTTAAATTATAAGCAACCACATTTTATTCCAGTTGTCGTAATATCACACCTTTTGACAAATAAATCAAGAAATATACGTAAAACTAATAGGAACCAAGAAAACAGGCCTTGGACACAGAGCACCAGGTCCTGGTGAAAAGTTCCAATATCTAAATAACTACTGATAGAAAAAATCCCAAATTTTCGTGAAATAATTATACACATAAAAGACAACTATTTGTGAACTTTCAATTACGTACGAATTTTTTCAACAAAAAAATAAAAATCTGAAACTTTGCCAAAATACACGTAAAGTAATGTTATTACTGGGAAAAATAGCACAACAGCAAAAATACTCAAAAACAACGTTCTCACGGGAGTTCAAAGTTTCCCGAGAGATGTTATCCCTAAAATAAGTTGCCATAAACTGAAGAAAATTGTCGACAGTTTCGTTCACGGAACTCCGCCCAAAATGGCCACGATTGGTCTAGAGCTGACAAGAGAAGGATTGTTTATTCTAAGGGACACTTAGCAAAACCGTGCCTTTTTGATTTGACTGATTATTGATTTTTGATATTTATATTTTTGCGAATTTTTATATAAATGTATAAAAATAAATGTTCATGATGAAAAAAATTTAACAAATATTGGTGATATAGTTTTAATAAAATATTTTAAACCAATATCAAAAACTATATATATATATATATATATATATATATATATATATATATATATATATATATATATATATATATATATATTTGATATCATAAACTGTTAAAATATTTTGCTAATTTTTTAAAACTTGTTATAAACATTTAATTATTTTCTCGTCTAATATCTCAAGCGGAGTGACCCGGGTGGATAATGAGATAGGGTTTTGACAAGCTTGAATTATAATATCTTTTTCAGTTTGATTTTTGCCTTTTTGAATTATCTAAACATTTTTCTGATTTTTTGCTATTTTAATTAATACTTATTTTTGAATATTTTTAATCACTGATTTAGTTAATTGATATTCGCATATTTATTCTCATTAATAAAAAGATATTCAGTTAGTTAGTTCGATTTTTGGCTAAGTAATTGTATTTTGATTCCAAAGTTGTTTACGTAAAAAGACTTTACTGTTGCAATCACAGTGTTTTTAAAATTTAACAAATACGAGAATTTTGTTAATTTGATTTGTTTAAAGCATAAAATTAGTGAGCAAAGACAGTACACAGGTATTTGCTGTCATTTATCTGTTTTAGTGGAAAACTGTTGAGGGAACTTTAACAAGACTTAGACTTAAAAAACTTCAAGTACTTTAAAGTGCAAACTGAACAATTTTGGTGACAGTGCATAGTGCTTTCTTAAAGACGTCTCGACTTAAAATAATAATAATACATTTATTTTGCACTCCAAAATTATTACAAAGGTACCATTTATATTACAACTCAATAATGAATACAAAAAAGGGGATGAAAACAATTTGCAAAAGTTCAAGTTCAACCCCAGTAACAAAAAATTGGAAAAAAAGATTATTGTTTATGTCGTTCGCAAAAAGTAGCCGGAAAAAAAAGTTCGTTAAAAACAAATATATAACATCATGAAGAGAATAACCGAGGGTCTCTGTCCAAGCACTGCATGGAAAAAATCATTCTACCAAAATTCTTTTTTTGCATACCTTTTTGAAGGCCGGTACGCACAATTCTTTATCTTCGTGAGGAATTCCATTATACAAGAGATATATGTTGTAAGTGAAGCAACGCTGAAACACGGCTGTTCTATGATATGGAGGCGAGATCAAACCTTTAAAACGCAAATTGAGATTATGTACGCCGTCCGTTCGGTAGGTAATATTATTTAATCGAAAGGTGACATTTTTAGTGGTGTATGGACTTAGCAAAGCCTGCACACGGCAGGAGCCATAATTGGATAGGACTTTATAAGTAAATAAATCCTTAAGATTTTTGTAATAATTCTTAGGCTAAGAAATAGGTACCCTCTAGCGTTTCTTAGTTTTAAGATTGACAAATTCCCCGATTGACTGCCCGTTGCTCCTTAAATTTGTTTGTTCAGCAAGTCTCAACTTTGATTTTTTAAATACAACTTTTTCAACTGTCTACCAATGGCCACTCCAACTTCTGTGGTGATTCCCGAGGAAGGTATGACAGATTTCAATATGCTCAGCAACACCGTCCCCCTCTCTGAGCATAAGCTCACACGTTTATCTGGCGAGGTGAACGACCATTCTAATGTTCCTCGGGTGAATGGTGGGTGCCTGACAAGCTTGTCAAGAACTGCCCCTGGACATTACAAAAAACACGACAAATCATATAGAACATATCTATACAATACCTTCTCCGGAACTACTGACATTGAGGACCTCTCCATGGAGGGACCCCGAGGAAGAGAACATCCAATGTTCACTTCTCCCATAAATAATGAATTTAATACTAAAATGAGACATGTTAACTATGAAAAAGATTCATTAGAAGATTCTTACGATAATTTGTTGCTCGATAATGATAGCCGCCCCCGCGAATCTCTGCGGACATTATTTAATAACAGTTCTCTGGAATTGAGAAAACCTGTAAGAGACCTTCAGTCTCCAATTTCACTAATTAATTTATCTCCACCCAAACAGAATAGAAAAAGAGATATTGACCTCAGCTCCATTTGAGATAGAGACTCAGACTATGGCATGAACCGCAGATCCGGACTAAGTAAAATTTCTAAATTAAAACTAGCTACAGAACTTAATGTTAATAATTTTTCAAAAATAAAAGAACATCGTGTAGAACACAGTCATATTTCATAATTTAAAAAATTACGATTCCCATTTATTTATAAAAAATATATGCCACAGTCAAGAGCAATTGTCGGTAATAGCACAAAATAAAGAAAAATATGTCCTTTCAGAAACATATAGAAGTAGACAATTATTATGACCGAAAATTTGGATTAAAAAAAAGAAAGTATATAAATTTAAGATTTATTGATTCTTTTCAATTTTTACCTTATTTCCTAGCAAAATTATCTGAAAAGCTAAGTGATAATCAGTGTAAAGAAGTTCATAAATATTTTACTGATATTGAAAAATTTAAATTTATTCGACTAAAGGGGTATTTCCGTACAGTTACATTAAAGACCTCACAAAATTAAATAAAACCGCATTACCTGAACAAGAGGAATTTTATAATGACTTGACGAATGAACATATTAGCAAAGAAGAATATGAAAGGGCAATACTTGTGTGGAAATTATTTAACTGTAACACCTTAGGTGATTATTCTGATATTTACCTAAAATCAGATGTTTTACTTTCAGCAGATATTTTTCAAAATTTTAAAAAATTGTATGAACGAACACCTATAAATTAATAAATTAGACCCGACACATTACACATTTCCTGTTTTGAGTTTTGATTCATCTTTACTCTATACAGGTGTTCAATTAGAACTTCTGACGGACCCTGATATGTTACATTTTTTAAAAGTAGTGTGCGAGGTGGTGTTAGTATTATTTTTAAATGTGTTCAGATTATTTGTTGCGTTTAGATTGACAAACAAAAATCTTTTTTGGCTTTTTCGCAACTGAAAAAGAATATTTAACTTTAAATTAATTGAAGCAGATATTTAATATAATTACATACCTCAACATGTAGACTAGTCTGTCTACGGAATGTTGAAGATTATTTTATTAATATTAATATTATGTATCGAAACATTCCGTAGACAGACTAGTCTACATGTTGAGGTATGTAATTATATTAAATATCTGCTTCAATTAATTTAAAGTTAAATATTCTTTTTCAGTTGCGAAAAAGCCAAAAAAGATTTTTGTGGTGTTAGTACTTGCGCATGTAGAAAAGCCGTTGCCAATAATTTATTTCTTTCTGATTTTGATCCTTTAAAACCTACTAATTTTATTATGTATCTCGATGCTACCAATCTTTATGGATACGCAATGTCTGAATATCTTCTACAAAAAATTTCGTATGGCTTTTAAAATCAGAAATAAATAATTTAGATATTACAAACCTTTCCGACTCTTCTGAGAAAGGCTATGTCCTTGAAGTTGATTTGGAGTATCCCATGGACTTACATGATACTCATAATGACTTTCCTTTTTGTCCTGAAAATTATAAACCCCCCAATTCTAATTTCACAAAGTTAATACCAAATTTAAAAGATAAAGTAAAATATGTAATTCATTATACACTTTTAAAACAGTGCATTGAACATGGATCGAAATTAAATGGGATACATAGAGTTTTAGGGTTTACTCAGTCACCGTGGTTAAAACCGTATATTGACTTGAATACAAAACTACGCAATGAGTCTAAAAATGAATTTGATAAAAATAATTATAAATTAGCAAATAACAGTATACATTGAAAAACTGTGGAGAATGTCGATAAAATAATTGACATAAGGTTAGTTACACAGTGGTCAAAAAATCACAGAAAAGATGGCGCAGACAATCTAATTGCCAAACCGTATTTTAAAGATTAACTGTGTTTTCTCAGAATTTAGTTGCTATCCAAATGCAAAAAGTTTTAGTAGAATATAATAAGCCAATTTATGTAGGATTTTCAATTTTAGATATTTCAAAAACTGTAATGTATGATTTTTTTATAACTTTTTGAAGCCTCTTTATGAGAATAAAGTTAAACTTTTCTACATTGACACAGACTCTTTCATATTAGAAATACAAACGCAAAATGTGTATGAAGATTTAAAACGTAGTATAGAAAAATTTGACACATCAAATTATAAACCAAATAATATTCATGAAATGCCAATAACCAAATCTCTAGTAGGGAAGTTTAAAGATGAATATGCTGGTATGGTAAAGTGTTTTTACGGCACTTCAGACAAAGCATATTCTGTCAAAACGGAGAGTGATACTCTTAAGAAGGCCAAGGGAATTAAAACCAGTAGTATTAAAAAACAATTAGATTTTGTTAATTACAAAGATGTTGTTGAAAATGACTCAAAAACCTTCTATACAATGTATTTATTTAAATCTCGTTTACATACAATTTACACCGAATTAGTAAGTAAATTGGCCTTAAGTTCTTCTCATGATAAGAGATTTAAAATTCCTAACAACTTCGACACACTTGCTTGTGGAGTCACCAGGATATTCCTTTTTACGAATGGTCAATGAACCATGAAGACCTTTCAAATTTGTAAATTCAATTTTCCCTTCCTCTTTTAATTTTCAAAGTTACAGGTTATATTAAATAGCAGAAGAACTCAGTTGTTTCTTTAACTGCTTTAGTACATGAAGTAAATATGTATTTAGAAAGCTTTGACTCTGAAATTTCACAACAATTTCTATAGAAATTATGAAAAACGACTTTCCTCATATAAAAATTGGAACGGAAAATTGAAACCTGAAGTGTTAGCAAGAGCAGGATTTTACTACACTTCATATAACGACAATTGCAGATGTTTCTACTGTGGTGCAGAAATATTTGAGTGGACATATGATAACTGGCGTATTGAGGAACATTATAAATATTTTAAAACTTGCGACTTGGCTGTATGTTTGAGGTTTTCGAAAAGTAAAAGAAAAACGAAGAACAATATGTATTTAAATGCACTAATGACAAAATAGGCATCTATAAAACGATGTTTTGTATATTGACTTGTGTGTACAACATTTTTTGGATCAATCAATATTTAAAGTGTTAAGAATAATTACTTATTTTCCCAGAAGCATTAATTTGTTTATTTTTTACTATTGTGTCCGTATTAAAAAGTACTAATGAAATTTATTAGTTATAAAATGATTTTATATGTTTAAAAGGTAAATAATAGAATTTATGACAATTAATTTCATTATTTAATGTATCTCTCTTTTTCTATATTTTTACCATTTTGTGGCTTATTTATTAATGTGTGCTAATAAAAATTGTCAATACTAATATTTTTCTCTATAATTATTTATTTTCCAAAAATAGTTATTAGTCATTATTTAAAATGTAAAAATGTAAAATGTATTTTGTATTATTGAAAATTTTTGCAAAAGTATTTAAATTTACTTGTTCTTGTATTATAACTATTTTCTTTTTGGTATTATATTAAACACATTGCCTTTATTTAATCCAGTTTGTTTTATTATGCATACCCATATTTTACTATACGCTCTTGTAGCAAACTCTATGTTTGTTTATGATCCATGTAAGGTACTTTAGTCCTAAGTGAAATATGTTTTAAAAAAACATTGAAACAGCATGGCTCGAATCTTGCCATTTCATGACAACTGAAAAAATTAACAATAGTACAGTAGTTTTTTCTTACCAGATAAAACAAGCTGATAAAGACAGTAATTTTTTCAAAATTTTATATTATTATTATAATAATACGATTTTTGACACTAACCGGCTTCAAAAATATGTAGAAAACACTTCATGTGAATTTAATTATAATTCTACTCATTTTCATAGTAGAAACTCCGATTTTGGCATGTCATACATATTATATATTATAATAATTTTATTGATATTTTTAACATTAACTTCTCTGGGGTGTATTTATTACCGATATAAATTAAATTAAATTACTATTATTTTCAAGTTCTTTGTATATAAAACATTTTTCAAAAACCTTGAATTCTAATGCAGAGTAGTGGGGGAATTGATATAAAACCGAGAGATATTTTAATAAGTATTTAAATATAGCAACCACAATATTCAGTAAAACTGCCCATGCAAGTGTATATTCGTTAAATTCTAAAATGAAGAGTGAAAGTGAAGTTTGTAAAAAATTTACTGAAAAACTTATTAATTTTAAAATTTATTATCTGAACAATTGTGCCTCAAAGTTTCTTCGTGTTGGATTGCGATTAGATGATTTTTCACCAACAATTCAAATAGGAAGTCAAAATGAAATTTTTATTAGTTTTAATGAAGAAGATTAGAAGAAATTAGCGATATATCAGGGAGTTATAACAAGCTATTTTTATACGCCTGGAAGTGACTCGTTTCCGGTTATTATTGGTGACATTAGTTTATATTTTGATAAAATTAATTCTACTCTTATTCTATGAATTCAAAAAGTGGACGCAGTTTATGTTTGCCTTGCGTGTGATTCCATGGATAAATTATGGGAACTGCAAGAACTTATTGAATATAGGCTTAAAATACTCAGAAACCAAGAATTCGATAAGTACTTCAATATGTATTCAATTTAGAATCTCAACGATGGAGGTAAATTGTTAACGAATGTGTATAACGTTCTCAATCCAAGCCAGAATATCAAAAGTGAAAATGTTAGTACAATGTTGGAAATGTTAATAATGCATCCATGCGAATTGCAAAATAAGCTAAAGAAAAATACCGTAAAAAGAAAATATTATGAAGAAATCAGTGCATATTAATGAAGCTAACAATAAAGTTCATTTATTAGTAAAGTAGAAGTTTCCATAAAGGCATGCTCGAATATGTGAATATCAAAAGTTTTATTTAGACACGATGCGATTTGGGAATAGGATTTTGCAGTACAAAAAAGTTATTAGCGATATTTTGGATAAAAAACAGAAATATAATTTATAAGGATAGATTTAATGTATTTAAATATTTGAAATAAAACAATTAAGTACGCGTTAATCTTTTATTTGTATATAAAAATCAAAACTATATAAAAATATATTACAACACATCTTTTTAAGGAATCCAAGAATTACGAGTTTTATCTAATCCTAACCATTTTACTAACACTTTATTTCCTTTTTGCCTTAAAACTTTTTCAACTAGATACGTCAGGATATTTGACCTTTTGTAATTCCTGCTCATAAAAGGCTCCTTTAATTTCTAAATTGTTTTCATCTTTAATTAAATACGTTCTAGGATTTGTTAATTTAACCTCATATATTTTAAAAATTTCATTTGACCAATTAGGATTGTAACCCTTTGTAAAAGCTTCTCTTTGTTTGCTAATTCGGACATAGTCACCAATTTTAAATTTTGGTTTTCTAAGATCAATTGTTTTCTTATATGTATAAGATAATGTCAGAACTTCTTTTTCATTGTTTTTATTGATTTCAGATGGTTTTTTTTCCAGTAGTGGAATGAACTGTATTATTGTAGGTTTTTACAATTTCGTGTAAAATGTCTACCCATTTATAATTTCCACGTAAACTAAACTTTTTCCACATTAGAGTTTTTATGGTTCTATTTACTCTCTCCACGACACTAGCTTTCATGTTTGAGTAAGTATTGTTATGTTAAATTTAACCATTAAATTTTTAAAATTTGTATTAAAAAACTCTTTTCCCATATCAGTTTGTAGATTTTTCGGTTTATATTTTGCTCTCTGTAATATTTTTTGCATCGCCAAAGTTACGTCATTTGCAGACTTTGATTTAACTGGTTCTACTCACAGAAATTTTGAAAACACATTGATAACTACAAGAATGTATCTGTATCCTTTACTTGATTTCCAGTATGGTAACATTTCAACTAAATCACCTTGCCATAGATCATTTATTCCTTTTACAATAACCCTTCTTCGTCTATATTTTTTCCTGCTTGGTCTATGAAGTTCATTAACAACATCTTTAATTCTATTGCTCATGACTGAAATTGGACAATGATTAAGTTTCAATAATTATCGGACATTTTATTACTAATTCACCATAAAAAGTTGGTATAGTCACACTATCTTGAGGATGAAATCTAATTGCATCATTCTGGCTGACATATATTCGCTTTCTATATGGAATATTGTTTATTTTTAATAAAACCGCATCTTTGGGCTACTCAACTTTGATTATTTCACCTGAAGTAAATGGAAATTTATATATTAATCTTGCATCTTGAAGTAGTTGATAACTTCTTTTAGATGCATCATAGGTTCCAATAAAGGGCATAACAATGTTATAAAACAAATCTGTTTTGGAGATGTTGACAACGTTTAAAATTTGAGAAGAAGCATTTATGTTTAATTTATTTTTATCTCTATCTA
The DNA here is from genome assembly GCA_030620095.1 of Kuschelorhynchus macadamiae. Classification (NCBI taxonomy): domain Eukaryota; kingdom Metazoa; phylum Arthropoda; class Insecta; order Coleoptera; family Curculionidae; genus Kuschelorhynchus; species Kuschelorhynchus macadamiae. Next base: position 94,312 of record JAUTXW010001299.1, read on the forward strand.
ATATATGTGATCCAAATTTGTCAATAGACATATTGGCACGAAGGTCCTACGAGGAATAAATATTTTGTTGCAATACAGTGTTTTTATTTAATTACTTTTGCCTCCCTAAGTTCTTCTAAAATTGACACAATTTCATTTTGATGACCTGTATGACTCGCCATTTGCGATGATACAAGTAGTGTCAATCTTTTAACAATTTCATTAATATTGTCGAAATAAATGTAATCAATTTTTTTGTTAGATAAGTTTAACATTGCTCCACCTTTTTTGATGACGAGGATCGTGGTCTCTGAGGAGGCCGTAACTTGCTTAAAATACTGAAACTAGAGATACTTGAAATACTAGATGCAGAAGATCTTGTAGGTTTAATAATATTTTTTCTATTAAATATGGTTTAATTATTGTTATGTGTTTAGGATCTGTGGTTCCTTGAACTTGCTCTTTGGGGTCATAATTTCTTTTGTAAGCATTTGTTCGTTTTAATATGTCCATATAATTTTCTACATGATCAGGTTTGTAACCTTTAGGATCTTTAAAAAAAAGTTCGTACAACCTAGTAGTTCCCTTATAAATTAGATCTTTAAGTTTTAAGTTTTCGTCTTTAAACTCACCAGTAGAATCTCCGATTTTCCATTTTTCTAGTAAAGGGTCGTGAACAAAACCATGTGCATGATCTAGTTCACGAGTTCCCTTAATTGAGTCATCAACAAATGATCTTACGAGTGGGTGATACACTTCGAGATACGTATCGTAAACGCCACCTCTTTTAGTTAATTCGAACATTTCCTGTCTTATATCTGCTGTCGCGGGTTCAATAAAAGATGATTCGGATGGACGACTGGGTTTAGTACCAGTTGGTTCATCTAAGAACACATCTTCATTATAATTTTGAAAAATGTCTTCATCTTGCAGAAATGATGGAATATCAGCAGGAAGATATTTATTATAAATATTCGTTTCTCTTCTTCCTGGTCTTTTTTTTTGTAGTTGAAAAACTGCGTTTGCCGATTTCTGGAGTTAAAAAAAGTCATGGTGAAGTAAGTTCTCGTTTTACCAAGTGTTCTGTTTTTGTTGTTTTAATTAATTTTAGCAAAGGTTCACTTATTGGTTTTAATTCTTTTTCTTGTCGAACTTTACTCTCTGGTAAATCTGATTTTAGTGCTTGATATTTTCGTTTAACAGCTTTTCAAGCTTCTCTCAGTTCCTTTGCAACTTTTACATTCAAATTGACTAAAATATGACGAGTCATAAACTAAAGTCGATTCTGAAATCCTTTTCGATATCTCCCAGATTTTAAACTGCAATCCTTATCAATAACTAAAAAATCATAGTTAGATTTCCAACACATTCAACACATTTTTTTTAAAATATCGAATGACATATCTGAGGTGACATGATCATCACATATTGATTGACATTTGACACAAATAAAAGCAATCGGTGTTTTTATGTCGTCCAAAGAAAAAGTAATCTCGCATAATACTTTGATTACAGCAAACAATATCATCAAAAATTATTACAGAGTTGGGTTTTACCTTGTCAGGTGACACAATGTCTTCTTCGTTTGTCGACTCAAAATATCCTATTTCTTTATTAGTCTGCATTATGTTTTTTAAAAACTCATATTTCGTTTGATACAAGGATTTTGAAAAAATATATACATTCTCAAAACGTAAACCATTTTCTGATATTAAAAGAGCAACAACCACATTGGTTTTTCCTGAACCAGAAGGTCCTATAATTAAAGCTCTTTTCGAACACCCCCCAAATAACTTTCCGTGCTTTTTAAAATTATTTAAGTTGACATCATGATTTTTGACTGGCAACGAGAAAGATTCTTTTTCTAACCACATTTTACGAAAATCAATGTATATCTGAGAAATATCTTCAGGTTTTCAATTTAAGTATATAACCTCAATTAAGCTTCAGTATATACAAAATGGGAAGACGAAGTAGATGAAGACATATTAGGAGCTCAAAGCTCATGACGAGAGGTGGTTCGTTAAAAACTTTAATTAACAAGTTACCATTCGAATTACACATTCCATCATACAATTATTGTTGTCCAGGAACCAAATTAGGTAAACGGCTTGTTAGAGGAGATAAGAGCAAAAATCCTTTAGGCGAAGCTTGCAAACAACACGATATTGCTTACTATAAATTTTCTGATTTAAAACATCGCAACGAAGCGGATCAGGTATTGGCCTCAAGGGCATTTGAAAGATTCAAGTCACCTGAGGCACCAATCTGTGAAAAGATTGTTGCTTTAGGAATAACTGGAATTATGAAAGTTAAATCAACGTTGGTAATGGGGTTGCGAAAAGGAAGGGGAATAAAGTTAAAAAAAATGAAAAAAGGTTCAATCAAAAAAATGTATGTTCAATCTGCAGTTCAAAAAGCTAAGAATGGAATAATCGAAAAAAAAAATAAGAATGTACGTGTTACAGCTCAAGATGCGTTGCCTTTAATCAGCAATTATAAAGGAAGAGTAAAAAATCCCACAAATCGAATTATCCCAATTCCCAAAACCAGCGGAGTTTTACCATTAGTCCCTTTTTTTGTAGGATTATCTGCGTTAGGAGTACTTAGCGGTGGGGCTGCTGGACTTGCTTCAGCCGTTAATTCGGCGAGAAGCGCTAAAAATAAACTTGAAGAACAAAAAAGACATAATAAAGCTATGGAGCAATTATCTATTGGAAAAGGTTTATTTTTGCGTCCATATAAACAAGGGTGTGGATTATATTTAAAACAAAAAAACTGTTAAAGATGCTGTCTCGCAAACCACTAACTAACATTGATTTAAGAAAGTATGTCAAGAAATTACAAATTCTAAACTTTCGTGGTGTATTTATGCGGAATAATGTACCAAACGTTATCGGTAACTATAAAACTGGTATTATAAATTTAGATAATAGTAATGGAGTAGGTACACATTGGACTGCGTATATTAAAAATGATAAAATTATCAATTATTATGATAGTTTCGGCCTCCTTGAGAGATTATAACCTATATAATCATAACTCTTGCCAGTCTTACAATTCTTCAAATTGTGGTCAACTTTGTTTAACATTTCTTTATAAAAACACACAATAGATAATCTTAGAATCATTTAAGAAGACAATACGTTAGAATGTCGTTCACAATAGCGCTCTCTGCTTAAGGCGCAACATTGCATATGGATTTTAACCCTCCAATTTATTTAAATGTTGACTCAGTATATGTTATAGGTTTAACTAATTTTGAAACTTTTAATGCTATTCCAAATATTGATGAAAAAAATAATAATTTTTTTTTATGGGGATGGTAACGATTTTATTGAAATCCCTCCCAGAAGCTATAAAATTCAAGATATTAATAAATATTTAATACAACAATTTGATAAAATAGGGATTACCTCTCATTTATTTGCAAATAATAATACTCTACAATCGGTAATTAAGTCTTCTACAATATCACATTTAAAAAGGGTAGTATAGGCAAAATTTTAGGATTGAAAGATCAGGTTATCAGAGGTGATGCAAAGAGTAAACATTCAGATGTTCCTGCAGAAATTATAAAACTTAATTCACTATGTATCGACTGCAGTATTGCCGAAGGTTCCTACTTGAACGTAAGACCCGTTTATATTATTCATCAATTTTTTCCAAAAGTCTGTCCTGGATTTAAAATAATTGAAAGTACACAAAATACTCTATATTTTCCTGTAACCGTGAAAGTGATAGACAAAATTACTGTAAGAATATTAGATCAAAACGGGGAAATAGTGAATTTTCGGGACGAAACAGTTGCATTTAGACTGGACATTAAAAAACTAGATTAAAAATGGTTATATTATACAACAGAAATTTTAGTATTCCAAATAAAATTGTTCAAAAACCATATAAGACATAAATTAGTCAAGAAAAAGATTAGTAGACGTGTTAACGTTAAAGAGCTAACATCTGCAAATAAAAAGTTTCTGGAGTCTCTAGGACTTAAACTTTTAATATGAATATACTTAATGTTACAGAAAAGCTTTTAGTTGATAATTCCATCACTCATTCGGAAATTCATTCTTATGAACCTTATTTACCCACCAAATTAGGAGATAATGATGAGATAATAATTCCTGTCCATGAAATTGAAAAATACACCCTTCCTTGTGAGAGTTTTCTTTACATAGAAGGAAAGTTAACTAGAGAGGACGAAACGGTTTCTAAAACGTTGAGTTTAATAAATAATGGAATTGCCTTTCTTTTTAAAGAAATAAGATACCAATTAAATGGTGTTACTACAGATTCGGTTAGAAATGTTGGTATCAGATCAACTCTAAAAGGTTATCTTTCATTTAATGAAAACGAGTCAGCTAAATTACGAAATGCAGGCTGGCATCCTGTTAAAACTCTTCAAACAGGTGCAAATACGACAACAACTGTATCTATCGTCGATGAAAAAACAGGATTTTTTTAATGTTTGCATACCGCTTAAAACTTTAATGGGATTCTTCGAAGACTATAAAAAAGTAATACTAAATTCGAAACAAGAGCTCATACTTGTTAGGGATAATACCCTTAACAATGCCATTTCAAACAGAGATGACAAGAAAAATCCAAAAATTATAGACAAAAATACTGATATAATAATAGCGTTTAGAAGTTGGGAGTTAATTGAATATCCAGAACTATTAAAAACTAATAGACACAATTGGCCAGTTAAAACCTCAACCCGAATTGAAACCCCCCGTTATGTTATACTTGTATTTCAACAAGAAAAATGGAATAACAAAAAGAGTAATATGAGTGAATTTAATGACATAGACTTAAGAAACATCAAAGTATTCTTAAATTCTGAAAAGTATCCTTATAATGATCTCATATTAGATATGAGTAAAAATAAATTCGCTATCTTGTGTGAAATGTATTCCAATTTCCACAATACTTATTATGGAAAAACAGAAGAACCATTATTTGATTCGCTCATATTCAAGAAGGCCCCCATTGCATACATTAATTGTTCTTATCAAAAAGAATCTTTGCAAGCAGGACCTATTGTAACGAGGGTAGAATTTGAACTAAATAAAGACGTAGAAAAAGGCCAGCGTATTGTCTAATATTACATGATAAAGTTTTTTAGTTACAATCCACTTACTAAAATTGTAAACCAAGTGTAAATTAGCTACGCATGTGGGATTTTTACATCAAAATTAAATTTAATCCCTAAATATAACTGATAATGTCACTTCGAGTAGGAGAGGTAGAAACTTTTATCAGAAAATTAAGAAAACTCAAACAGAATATTGAAGATTGCCCCAAAAAAACATTTATTTTAGCAAAAAATTGTTTTGTTTTCTAAAAAGTTTTTACACACTTGCACTATTTTTTTTACAAAATTCAGCATGTTTTAAATATTTGTGACTTTTCATTAAGCATTCACGTTATCATCATTACCAGCAAATGCTAAATATCTTGAGCAAGCTTCTGGCATAACAAACTCTTCAAGCACTTCGGTCACTAGTTTTCCATCACATTTACACAATTTCCTAGACTAAACCTTCTTGAGATATTGACAAGTAAAAATGTCTTTCAGCTTCTGCTGCTGATATTTCTTTCAAAACTGTTGAATTTTGAACAATTTTTTTTTAAACTTATGACCTCACTATAAAAGCCTAACTTTATCAGTTCACGTACAAATTCTAACAAATCAAATTTTTTTAGATAGTCAACACACGACGATACTGCTTTTGAATAATCTTCTGAAAGTTCGGAAAAAAATGAAGAAAAAGATGGTCGACTTCTCATTTGATGCTCATTAACTTCAAATAGTAATTTGCTAAATTCACTATGCAATTCTTCAATTGTTGATGTTATTTCGTTATTTTCAGTATTAAATGCCATGTTAACACTGAGCTTAAGTGGTGATTCTTTCTATTTAATGTTTCCGCTAGGCTACTATTTTAACAGAGCAGAAGGTTATCCCTTCTGCGACGAGGCTAAGTTAACCCAGTCGTTGCAATAATTTCCAATATTAGGGAAGAGGAGGAGAGATGCACAATGAGGAGGAAAGGGAGGGGCATCTCTCCTTAAATAACTACTTACATGGAAACAGACTTCAAATTCAGTGCCTTTTCTGAAACACTCTTCTTCTGCACACAGGGCAAACTTGAACTTTTACTAAAACACTTTCCTCTATAATATATATGTTATACAAAATTCTGTTTAAAATACTCGAGAGTATATTTACAAATAGTCTTGTAGCGAAAAGATCGAGCTTTTGCACTGCCTAGTAGTTTTAGGTCCCAAGAGGTAGCAATACGTCGTTACGAAGGCTTAAAGCCGGACAAACAAATGTCTTGCACACTACATTTCAAAAATGTCTCAAAATTCATCTTTAACTCCGATCAGACTGAAATCTGTAGAGAAAACATAGACCTTTCTCTGGTGGTATTACTCAATTAGTCTAGAGTCATCACTTGATATGTTACAGTGCCAAATATAAAACACTAGTGAAACAAATTGTTCGTCCTGTATAAACCGGAGAGCAATTTGCTTTTGTTTTTGATTGTTCAATCACCCGGGGGAACCTTAGGGTTACCTAAACTATTTCCTACTCTCATTGCTCTTTTCGAAAAAAAATAGTAAAATATGTGTGTAAATGTGAGCAGGGCCCGAGGCGCCACCATCAAGGGGCGCCTCCAAAGAGAGAGTCATTTATAACAATGTTTACGAAATAAATTTTACTCATAAACTCATTTCGCATATTTTTATTCAGTTCTAGTACAGTTCAACCAATAGCATACATTTTTTTTATTAACAAGGAGATTTCTGCAATTAATATTTCAGTTTTAATAATATATTATCAAAATTACATGAAAATAAGTTTTCTTGGAAATTTGTCTTTATTGAGGTATCGATATTTCTAGACTAAAGCTTTATATGAATGGGCAGCGCAATCTAATATATTATCCATTAACTTCCAAGGCTCAATCGGTTTGAGGGTAATCGATCTATTTATTTATTGAACAGTTCCAGTGACTGTGGCTAGTGAGGAACGCAGCTTTAGTACATTAAAATTAATTTAAACTTATCTAAGGTCATCAATGGGCCAAGAGCGCTTAACATCCCTTGGAATGATCGCTATAGAGAATGAACTTCCACATTCTATTGACTTCAGTGAACCTATTAAGCAATTTGCCTTGCAGAAGTCCCTGCGAGACAAATTCCTTTAATTAGTATATTATTTTTATAGTTGATAAAACATTATGTTAAAACTTACTTAAATATACTAATTTCCAAAAATTATGTTATTTTCTATTGAGTTAATTAGGTAAAACCGGAGGCGTCAACTTTTTGTGGGCCTGGAGCGCGCCAGCTCTTCGGACCGGCCCTGAATGTGGGCACATTTTAAGGACCAAAACAGTTTTTTTTTAATTTCGACCACTTTCCCCGCATTTGAGGACCAGGCATCCTATTTCGATTTTGAATCTCCTTTATAATCCCCATTATACCCCAGTCTCAGCTTGGCCAAAGTGGTAGGGTTTCAGCTCCGCAAAATGTCCCCGAAGTTACCCCATTTTTATTTTCTTAAGCGACATCCCGCTCTCCGATGTCGCCCGTTGGCGAACTTATCCGAGATTTTTGGACGTCAAATCCGAAAAAAAATTTCCCACCTTGAAAAACTAACCATAACGACCTTCATTTTGAATCATCGGGATATAAAAAAGCCCCTATCGGACACCACTGCTAAGATATTATATCCCCAAAATTTAATTTTTACCAAACGACGGGTCCATTTAACCACTAAAATTGCCCCTTTTTCCCAGACGTACCGTTACCGCGGTGGAGTGTGCCGAATGTCAAAAAACATACATTTCTAAAAATGTTCGGTCCAGGAACCGAGAACTAAGCCTATTAACAAGTAATATGACAGGTTGTCCCTGTAGACTCTGGATGCATGTATCAGTCGTGTGCGTGACCTTAGATGTCTAGTTCTACACACTTATTTTAGATCCTATTTTACTATTATCATAACCTTGACGGCTATTTTTGATTAACATTCGTTCGCTAATCTGATACGTCCGGTTACGGATATATATATATATATATATATATATATATATATATATATATATATATATATATATATATATATATATATATATATATATATATATATATATATGTATATATTAGATAATGTGTTTTTGAGTCCGGGTGTACAGCCGTTCTCTGCTGTCGGTCTGAAAAGAACAGTTTTGCGGACGTTTCGCCAAAATCCCATTTGGCATTTTCGAAGTTTTCTTTCTCGCGTCCGAATAGAGACTCTTTTCGGACGCGAGCAAAAATGTGATTCGCCCAATCAAGTGTAGATCACAAAAATATAGTAAAAATGTCACTAGATAAATGCAAAAATATTACAGTCAAAATCAGTAATTATTAAGTCACAAATAATCAAAAATAAGAATTTTTAATAATAGTTATTATCAGTAAGAATCAAGTTTCAAAAAGTCAAATATATTATGAGCAAATCAAGTTAAAAATATATGAGCAATTAATTTCATAATCAATGATAATTATACCAGAAGCACAAAATTTTTAAACAGTTACACTTCGAACAGTTGTTGAAAATTCAATGAGCTACTTAGAATGAAGTATGTATCTGGAGATTAACTAAGGCTTGATGAAGGCTTAAGAGAGGGAGACCAGAGACTTAGCTTACCCAATCTTCTTCGCGCAATTTTGAGAGCCAATTTTCATTTTCTTCCGGATACCCCCTATTGGAGCATAGATTAAGAGAACCAGATCTAATCTCCGAGGACAATCTTCACAATCTAAGCCCTACTCGGAACCTAAGTGCAATGGAACCTTTCAGTACTAAGACCCGGCGAATTCCAACGTTGGGAGCGTAAGTGCAATGTTCCTCTATGTTGTCTTCGGCTGTATCACTAGGAATAACAATTAAGAAACGCACAAACTCCGTTTGTTAAGGAGGGCTATTGAATGAAGTTTCACTAACGCGATACGCTTTTGATCTGCTCGTGATCTGCAAACCAGCCAGATTTCTGTCTATATTTATATGAAAATCCTGCCGACGTCACGGTTACACCTTTTTGACAGCTCTGAGCCAATGGCAGGCATTTATGGCGGAGTTCCGTGAACGAAACTGTCGACGATTTTCATTATTTTCTGACAACTTTTTTATTTCTTCTAGAAAAAATTCGTATGGGAATATAAGTCGGTGTAAACGTTGTATTTTAGTTAAATAATTAATCTGTGAAAGTTTGGGATTTTTCCTATAAGGGGGTAGAGTGATTTTTTTGGTTCTTCTCTATTATACAACTAGGTATGACACAATTTGAAATCAAGCCATTACTTAAGTAATTTTTCGAACCTTTAAACCGTGAAAAATGTATTGTTATTTCACATATTACGGGGTTGCCAGAGTTACAATTTGTATTCAATTCGCTAAATACATATATTTATATTGTATAAAGACCATCACAGTGATAAAATTTGTATAATTGCAATTTATAGTTAAATAAACATGATTGGCAGGTGGGTTAAGGCTGTTTCATGTAGACACGAAACACGAATCCTAGATTTTAAATTTTATCATCTACATTCCTTCATAATACATTTAAGAATATTTATTTTTAAATTCGATCAGCAAGTAAAACTTAATAATAATTTCTGTCTATTTAAATAACATTTAAAATTGTAAAATGTAACTAACTAACTAACCCCACAACATTATTTCAATTCAGTAGATTTTGCCCATAATAATTAGTATATATATACTTTTTGAAATTACCTGGTATAAAAATATTTCCGACGAGGAGCCAAACTACTTTTAATAAAGCCCGGTAACAGCAGAAATTTTACGACCGGCCTGGAAGGCGCCGGCACGCTTTAAATTGCGAATATCAAAATTCCGACGTCGAGTGAGGCAACTTATATTTAATTCAAAGTATTATTTAATTCTGTAAACTTTGATTTCATATTCCTATCTTAGTTTTTGTTAAGCTATCTTATGACGCCAGTCAAACAAAAAACCGGAAATTATTTTGCTCCCTATTTAATTGAATATCATATGAAATGTAGGTGATGCAGGTGATCACTTAACTTCAAAATCACTGTAATTTTGACGTATTAGTAGATATTATATTAATTTGCCGCAATGAGACATTCGTTAAATGAAAAACTACATATTGTAACGCTGTATTATAAGTGTCAAGAAAACGCCAGTGAAGAGAGAACATATATTGCCAATTTTCATAGAAATATACCCGTAAAAATAATTATAAGAATTAAAAACCTATTTGAAGAAACTAAATCATTACATAACAAAAAAACAATAGTTAAAATTATCAATAAAGTAACAAAACATAATAACTAATAATTTGTACCCCATTATTCTCGAAGCGACATTAGTATCCTATTTGCAGCTTTTGCAAAATTGCAGTTATAATTTCATTTTCTTGATTAAGTCTATTAATTTCGTTCACCATATTTTCCATAATTTCGTCAATATTTTCGTTTCTACTTTGGTATGCCACGTTTTTGAGATGCCCCCAAAAAAAGGTATCCAAAAGTGAAAGATCAGGGCTATTGGCTGGCCAAGCGATGGTTCCATTCCAATCCATTCATTATGGCGTCGGTTCAAAAAATTTCTAACATTACGCGTGACATATGGAGAAGCTCCGTCTTGTTGCCAAATTAAATTGCGATATTCTTCCAAGGGCAATTCTTCCAAAAGGTTTTCAATTTGGTTTTGAAGGAAATTATGATATCGTAGACCACTTAGGATTCATTATAAAATATTGGACCCAAAATTGTATTATTTTTAACACCACACCAAACATAAATGGAACTTCACCCTTGAAATTTAATGTTTTGAAATATTCTCGGATTTTTTACAGCCCAGTGATGCGTATTATGTCAATTAAATATTCCTGAGGAGGCAAATGTAGTCTGTCCAAACAATTTTTTTAAACAAATCAGGGTCGTTTTGTTGCCGTATTATAATTTGAGACACAAGTTAAACTTTCTTTCTGTGCAGCTGTTAAATGCTGAAGTGGAAGTATGTGCAAAGGCCTGAGTTTATACATTTGTAAAGTTCTGTGAACGGTTCCCTGACTAATCCTTTGTCGTAGAGATAGACGGCCATACCGAATGTCCCAAACGGCATCCAAAATTGACTTGCTGGGATTTTTTATAAAATAATTTAAAACACTTCTCTCTCGATATACTTGTCGTCCTGAGTTTCTTTTTTGGTTATGTAATGATTTAGTTTCTTTAAATAGTTTTTTAATCCTTATAATTGTTTTTACGAATATATTTCTATGAAAATTGGCAACATATGATCTTCTTGCCTCACTGGCGTTTTTTAGTATTGTAGTTTTTCATTTATCCAGTGAATATCTCATTACGGCAAACTAATCTAATATCTACTAATATGTCAAAATTAGAGTTATTTTGAAGCAAAGTGATCATCTGCATCACATTTCATATGAATATATTCAATTAAATACTATAGGTAGCAAAACAATTTCCATTTTTTTTGTTTGATTGGCATCATAATACAGCTTATCAAAACCTATAGATAATAAAAGATAGGCATGTGAAGGTTATTTTGCTCTAGGTCCAATCGTTAAGGAGCTATGCTCAAAGAAGCAAAAATGTCAATTTTGAAACATCAATAAATCAAAAACAGTTGAAGATAGACATATAGTAACCGTATTAAAAACAATTGGAATTGACCATAGAATCCAAAAATGTAATAATATATAGGGTCTTCCGTTTAAAAAACGCAACATCCTTGGCGTAAGTCTTGTTTCTCATTCAATTTTGTCGATTGGCTATTTTGAATTTCTTGAGAAATACGAGGGAAGTAAAAGACAAGTCCGTTTTTCCTCCTCAATGGAAGAACCTGGAACATTTTCCGAGAAATTTTGTTTGATTTTTAAATGTAAAAGAGAACCAGAAATAAACGAAACCTTTAAAATTAAGAGATCAAATGCAACATTTAGATTATTGTCTGGGTAGCTAGACGTACGTACTTCGGACGTAACATTACCCTTGCAAAACTTATTTTTCAAGTGTATCTTATGAAAATAAATGTAAACAAAAATAAAGAGCTAGTACTGTACTAAGCTGTACAAGTAGACCACTGTAAATTGAACCAGGATTGCCATTAAATTAAAAAAGCTGAACGTTTTTGAATTTTTTTTATTTCATCCTTTTAGAGCATGTATAATGAAAATATTATATATTTTATGTACAAAAAAAATAAAATAAATTTTAAATCTTTCACTATTTTCCGAAATATTATTTAAGATAATAAATCGAAAAGAAAAACAAGTGTCTATGCCAATGACTTCCACAATTTTTCGAAGTCAAAACATTTACCGCAACTATTTTTGTTTCCAGTTTGAATAATATCGGTTTGATCATTCTCAAAATATGATTTTTTTAACTGTTCTTATACCCCAATCTATTTCCCGCGAGACATTGTCTTTGACTATTTGTGGTGCGAATTTAAAATTAATCGATTTGACGGTTTTCAAGTTGCTGTGCGCCAAAATTTTGTTTGAGCACACACACCCGTACAAATATTACAGTTTTTCTAAAAATATGTTTTTCATGTTTTTGCGACTCTATTTAATTAATATTAAAGCACTTCAATCTATTGATATTAAATATATTCAGTAATGTAAAAAAAATGATCAAGCCACATACAATCAAATAGATACATTTGAATTTCTGCTAAATGAAATAAGAGAAGAAAAAATCTTGATAAATCCAGTAAGTTCCATAAATACAAACATGTGACTTTTTATTTTCACAAATCTTCATGTATCAGTAAATATCAATAAAAAACATAAAATATATTGTTCTACTGCCCCGTTGAATTTCTCACGAAATTTTTTATACGTTTAAGTGTTGAAAAATTGCGTTCTGCTGATGAACTTGTGGCAGGTATGGTCAATACTAATTCACACAATTTCGACACTTCGGTCTAGGCATCTTCCAGCTCCTTGTCTTTTAAAAATTGCCTTAGTTCCTTAGCGTTATTTTTTGCGCTAATGTCGTCAGTTTCGTAAATCACTTTTAGTTCAGATCGCAGTAACACTCGGTCGAAGAACTGGCCATAATGAAGAAGATATTTAAACGCATCTTCTGGAAAAGTTTTTCCTTTAAATGCATCAAAATAGCAGAGCTAGAGGAATTTAAAATCATTTAAACCGTTAAATCTATAGTTTATTTGTTGCTGAATTTGATCGATTATTTCATAAAAGAGGCGTCTGTATGATGTTTGAACATCTCCCACCTTGTCTGTTCGAACACGCTTGGCTTGTGGCTCATCATCGTTTTCTCCCAAAATAGGTCAAAGTCATCTCTTTTTTGGCATAAGATGGACTTGAAATCATCCACTTTTTTTAGGCAAAAAGCAATATCATTTGTTTTAGTTTGTAATATATTAAAAACATTGTCCGAGAATGGAAATATTTCTGAAAATATGTTTCTACAAATAATTAAAATTAAAATCTCGTTTCAAACAGTCTAAAAACCCCCTCGAACTATTTATTGCTTCTGAGTTGCACGTTCCATTATTTTCTATTATATTCTCAAATAGTTCAATCAGTGGTTCACGATTTTCAGATACTGTTAACACAAGTCTTCCATTATAGTTCCACCTAGTAGGAGCTACTTTGGGCAATCGTTTGTGGACAATGGAGTCCATAACTTGTGTACGTTTTGTTGACTTGGAAAAAAAAACAGCCATGCCACTTAAGGTAACGAAAAATACTTTACACTCTTTAAGGTGATTGATAGACTGGGATAAAACTAAATTTATTTTATGAGCAAAACAATGGACAAACATAGCACTTTTCTCGAACTTTAGCTTGCAGACCCCCTAATTGTTCTGCCATCACTGCAGCTCCATCATAGCTTTGAGCAGCTAATTTTTTCTCTCCATTAATCTCTTTAGTAACGTTATAAACTACAGTATAAAATGCATCTGCTGTACGATTTTCGGACACATTCTTAAAACCTAAAAATCGCTCTTGAATACTTCCGTCTGTTTTAACGTAGCGAATTACTATAGATAATTGTTTAAAATTAGTGATATCAGTTGTTTCGTCCAGAACAATAGCAATGAACCGCGCCTCGCCAATCTCCTGCTTAATTCTTTTTAGAATAATGATTGCAACAGCGGAAATTAAATCATTCTGGATTCGATTCGACGTTCCGCGAAAAACGCTAGACTGCTCTAAATGATTTTTTAAGCAATCATCATATTTAGCCATTAAACTAAGTAAATCTTGAAAATTTCCTCTATTCGAAGAAACCCTTGTTTCGTCATGACCTCTAAATCGTATTGTTTTCCGGTTAAAAATTTCTAATACAGTTTTTCATTTTTGTGATTAAATTTTTCATAGGCGGTTTTGCCCTTCCTTTGCAAATTATTTGAAGCTTATCAGCGAAGTTCAATGTTGAAAATCCCTTTATTATTAAGACACACACCACACATTCACATACACTCTTCTTACTAAATTCTCCAACATTTTCAACGTTATTACCGACAGCCGAAGTTGACGGTATTCGCATATCCACGTCCGTATTATTGTCTTCCATATCGCACCATGCACGACGCGACGTACGTATCACACAACACACGGATAGCCGTTCAAACAAAGAACCTACTCCAACGATAGCTTCCGCCATCACTTAAAGCACGCGACTGAATTGCAAACAGCCGATGGAAAGTTCAATAACCTCTGGCTCGATTCACAGGAAATCGAGTATCCAGGACTTGGCTGCAGAGAAGCTAGCGGCCCGCATAGGTTCTATTCGATATTCTATTGTGGCTGGGTCGGAGCCAAGGCCGCATTTATTATTGGCTTGATAATTAAGATAATATTTTAGCATTTTTAATATAAACTAAATTAATGGTTTCCTATTTCAAAAATTACATTTTAGAAGATGTTTTGTAATTTTTGTTGGGGAAGCACTGCTTCCCTTGCTTCCATGGACTGCACGCCCCTGGATTTCAATCAAGCTTGCCAGCCAATTTAACTAAGCCTAGTGAGTCAACCTGATTGCGACGGTGACATGGAATGTTCATGGGGGGTGAACACATCTACTACGTTTAAAGTAAAGCCTGTCAAAATCCTCATACTAGGATGTTGCATATTCTTTACGTTGAAAACCCCCTTCTACGGATGTGGTGATGGAATCAATCTAAAAGGGTAATGCTATCAGCAAACAAATCCTAGAAAACATTGGTGCCCTGGTGAGATCTCTGGATGACGGGACTATCTAAATGTGTCATGTGGTTCCGTAGATTTGGAGGCTACAAGTTTTCCTGAGGAACGGTATTTAAACAATAAACTTCAAGAATGCTTCCATACTAATGATATATTTTTATCTCCTAAATTAAATTATTATTCAAATAATTATTTTATACTTACTATGTTTAATACAAACTTCAAAAATTTTTAAACTATGTTAATAAATTCACTAAAAACATTATTTCATATATAAACATCCCAAATAAAAATGGCTATTAATTTTCCAATGCTGTCGTTTCTAAATTGATAAAGGATTATATAGGGGAGTCTCATCTCTTTAAATTTTAGTGACTCAATTTTTCCAGTGGTAAACTCACATCAAGATCTGACTTAGGCAACTCTATCAATTTTTATCAGAATTGCAGAGGTATTAAAACTAAGCTTGCGAATTTGAAACTGTCCATGCTAAATAATGATAGTGATGTAATTACATTCACTGAAACTTGGTTGAATTCCTCTGTGCATAATTAAGAATTTAATAGCTCTGATCGAATTATTTTTAAAAACGATAGCGATGATGGTTTAGCCAATAAAAACAGGGTGGGGGTGCATGGGCGTCGTTACGATATTTTTCAGGGGGGGGGGGCAATAACATATCCAATTTAATATACATATTTTATTAAAAACATTACAGAACAGGAACATAATTTTCGAGCGGAAAACAAAACGATTAAACTAAAATAGTAAAAAATAGGAACATAAGAAACTTTTAAACTAAAAAAAAATAAAAACTTAAAATCGCATTGCAAAAAAACTAAAACAATAACGCTGCACACCACAACTTAGAATAAAATTTAAAACTACAGTTTAAAGGGTTATAAAATGACATAAGTAAAAAATTATTGCACTGAAAAGCTTTTGTTTTAAGTAAGTTTCCTAAGAAAATAGGAATTTTAAATTTCTCCTTTCGGAGCGAAAAGGATCTATAACTATATAGTTATAGAGTATGTTTTTACCCGTCTTAAAGTACGAAATGATCGTTCGATAGAGCAAGCAGGTGGAAGCATTTCTGAAGGCACGGATAAAACTCACATTCGTTTGATAATAATTCACTGAAATCTAAGTCACATTCAGACAGCTCCTTACATTTCCATGTAGCCACCCACTTTGTATACTCAACCTCAATATTTTCTAAACCGTATTTTTCAACTATATTTCTTATTTGATCTGATGTCAACACATCACTATTTTTATGTTTTTAGATGAAGTAGAAAAACGGGATTTAAGAGACGTAATTAGTGCGGAATACCTAAATAAGATTTAAAGACAGATGAGAAAAACTGAGTTATCTTTTGTTCTAGTCTGTGAATTACATGAATGATCTGTCAATATGTTTTCTAAAGTTGCTCTTATCTCGAAAAAAATTTCTGAATATATGTCTAAAAATTTATATTTTGATGTCCAACGTGTTTTGCGACAAAAGAGGAATATTTGTTACAAGATTTCTTCTTTCATGGGACTATCCCAAAAAAAATTACTATTTCTTTAATGGTGCCAATGGTATTTTGAATTTGTAGGACTATATTGATTTTTTTTTACCTATAAGATTGTATTTCACAGGGTATTTAGTTGGAATTGGTCTTATTAACGAATTTATGTCTCTTGAACAAAACTAACTTTCTAAGAATAACAGTCACGTAAAAATAGTCGAATCGATAATCTGTTTCTGATTTAATTTTTTTTATATATATTTTTATTAGGTATTCTTAACAAATATTTTTTTCAACATATAGCGGGGGGGGGCAAACAATATAACGTTATTATATTTTTTATAGGGACTTAGAGGCTCTCTGTATTAAATTAATTAAATAACTTTTTACCTGGTTATAACTATGATACTTATCCACGGTTTTATCATGGTTTGAGTGTAATTTCGTTAATAATGATGTATAATTTTAGGTGATTTTAATTTGCGCGAACTAGTTTCTTCCAATAATATGTATAAAGAATCCATACGTGATTTTAAAAATTCCTTGGTGTTTACTAATTTTATACGGCGAAATAATGTATTAATTGTAAATAATGTACGATTAGACTTAGATATTTCTCACCTATATAACTGCGAAATAATGGACCATTATTGCCAACATTAATAAATTATTAATCAACATCATCCTCCACTCCTTATTGCTATTAATTTGAAGTGCAAACAAACAAATATTAAATATGCTCCAAACTTAAAATTTAATTTTAACTTTTAATTTAACAAGACTGGGACTATCTACTTGCTTGTCAATATATTAATGGTGCCGCAACTGTTTTTATGAAATAATTAATGTTATAGTTAAAAATGTATTCCATCGGCTAATCATATTGATAGGTCTTTTCCGGTTTGGAATAATGCAGATATCATTAAACTTATAAGAACAAAGAACGACTGTATAAAAAATATTAGCGAACTGAAAATAAATTATTAGTTTTATAGGTATGTATTAGGCGTAGGTTGAAATAAAGAATTGGATTGAGATACAATTACTATATCTCATGGATTCAGGCCACCCCAATTGCAGATCCCAAACATTTCCGGAGCTTTATTAAGAGACAAAAATGTAACTGAAATCCCTGCCACTATTTATTTTAATAATATGTATTATACAGGTTCCTAGTGTTGCTGGTGTATTTGCTTCTTTTTTTTTGGCGCCATGTACTCTATTCTGGACTCCCTTCCCCCTTTCTTGGCAACCAGTACACCCTACAATTACTTTTGCGATGTGCCTATAAAATGACGTAAATACCGCTTTGAATAAATTAAAGGGTAATAGGGCTATTGGTTTCGATGGACTACCGGGATATGTCTTGGAGGGTTGTGGTGACTTATTGACTAGGCCCCTGTATTTTCTTTTCAATCCTTGTTATAACACTAAACTCGGAAAGTGTTATATACCATTTTCAAAATGCCATATTCGTCGTAGTGTCAAATCGTACTTGATGTACATTTTTACCATTCGGTGGCTATAACTTGAGACGCTTCCAGATAAACTTTTGGAAATTCGGACTCAAACCGATCTCCGCATAATTTTTCATTTTTCGTCTATTAATGAAATAAAACATGGTCTTTTCGAGCTTTCAGAATTTCCCATAACACTTTTAACAAATGTTGCTTTTTATGGTCGTATGAACCCTTTTGAAAATAGGCAGTGATCGAAATTTGAAACGTATTTTTTTTAAACCTCGTTTTTTGGTCAACTGAACGCCCTCCGGTGGCCAAACGGTTTAAGTTTTCAACAAAAACAAAAAAGATTCTGAAAGAGCATAGATTACAGAAAAAATTCTTATTGTTCAAAAAATTTAAGCAAATTACATTGATCGCCTTTCCATTCTCTTAATTTGTTTTTCTAATTTTTTGCAGTAACACGCTAAAAATAAGTTCTTTTGAAAATTGCTATAAGACAGAATTAATGAGGAAACAAACAATACAAAAGTGCGATTCAAGTTTGCAGCTAAGCTAAATGCTTAAGAAGAAAAGCTACTTGCGTGCACAGAGAATTACGTATTTTTTGCCGTTTGGTGCTTTTTATCGGCACTGACAAAAACTTCATTGCCGGACTAGTGGATCCTATGCCCGAGAAACTTATGGGCGTCACTCTAAATAGAGGCGGCCCATCAAGGTTTCGATTGTTCATCCAATCAATATTTTTGTTTAACACACTCCAGAGTATTTTTTTTTCATTTTTCACATGAATCGTTAAAGTGAACCAAGAACTAATGTTGTTGTTGATTTAAGTTCCTAACTAAACCATTGTACATGTTTTCAGGGCGTTATTTAATGAGAAGGATAGAAATTAGCAAATACTAACTTAATTAATGCATTTTATAAAATTAAAATACCAGCAGACCATAGCAGATAGTCGCAAAATCCCAAAAACTTTCTGATGCATGCTGATGATGAAATGCATGCATGCATCTATGAAATGTTACGTTAAAAAAATATCAGCGTTGTTTTCCTACAAAATGGGGTGGCAGTGAAATTTTTTCACAATGCAAGACTTTTTGTTTTGCCCTATATTATAGCCCCCGATCAAAATCTAAGAAGTTGTTACCACTGACTCAAAAGATGAAGGGACATTTCGAATCTGACCTGCTTTTTGAGATCCGTTCAGTATTTTAGGAATCACAAGGTATTAGATTTAACTGAAAAATTCGCTTGTGACGATAATTATGTGCAGCACTTTATTTAAAATTTTCACAGTTAGATTTAATTTTTAGTGACGTAATTTATTTTTAAAAATATTTTGACAAATGTTTTTTCCCTGTAACTTTTAAACTCCTTAAACTTTTTAAATATGGTTTTTACATTTCCATATAACTTTTTGTCGCCTATAATTTAAAAAAAAATATTTTGAGGTCTGTCAAAAACTCTCTTTTTCCGTAACTTTTAAATACGGGTTTCGCAGTTCCATGTAACTTTTGCTCACATAATTTATTTTTGAAAAATATTTTAGTAGCTGTCAAAAAAACCTCTAGTCTTCCTAACCTTTGAACAGTTAAATTTTTTTAGATCAGATTTTTACAGTTAACTTAACTTATATAAATTGGAATAATACCATCGTACATATTTGATATTTGTACGGTGATAACAGATCGAGAGAGGTATTTAAATCATAGTCGCTAGGTCATCTAGATATCGCTTGTTATATGGGGCCTATTAACTCGTATTTGTCGTCGTGGCAAACATACTGTTTACCTTTTAGTCACCATATCTCAGAAACTGTTTCAGATCCACTTTTGACATTTGGTATTCTTTTACTGCAAACTTGGGGCTATTGAAAAGTATAACAAAAGGAGTTTGTGTTATTTTTGTTTATCGTCCATTAATATTAAAAGCCTTAAAGATGGTAACTGTCGAACAAATGTAAATAATTATTTCTCAGAAAACGTTTATTTTTATGGTATTCCGAATCATGGGTGGGTGGGATCAAACTCTGAAAACAATTTTCCCTTCATTCTTAAAAAAAAATTGGTCAAAAGCAAGTGTATTTTAACGACATCTGGCTCCTAAGCGATTTAAGTATAAACGGCATATTTAGAAGAAAGCAATCTATGCAAGCAATATACTTTCGTGTTTAAAAAGTCCAGGCAAATTACAATTATCGCGGATTATTAAAAAAAATCTTTTTTATTTGAATATTATAACGGGAAACTGGCTTAAATTAGTATTATATACAGGATGTTTCAAAAATATGTAGCAAAAGCAACTTATTTGTTTGTATTTGTATCTTTTAAGTGCACTAATCATATTTTTTCTGCTATATATATTTAAATTATATACATATTTTAAAGACAAATTTAGGAAACCTAGTAAATTTATATTCAGTAAGAATAGATCCATGTGATGAATATATGTTGTACAGGGTGTTCCATTAAAATTAAAAATCGTATACATACACATATTTTTCTAAAAAGATACACAGAGGACATCTTTTATTTTTGATTATTTACTATACAAAATTAAATTGTGAAGATATGCACTAAACGAAGTGAAATCAAAATATTATTTGAGAGTTCAAAAATGAAGAAAATTTTAAATGCTAAAAAAACTTCCGGCAAAAAGGTCTATCATCACTTAAAGCTTTATACAATTTAGTGGGTCTGAATGAGTTGGCGTTTACCGTAACATGAAAACTAGTTTAAAGCAAATACTTTCCCTTTTCCAGGGAAGTAAAAATAAGCAAAACAGGTTCTTTTTTAATATAATAGTGGCGCTGAGGTTTTGACAAGCTTCTATGTACAACAGTCAGGTGTACATATTTAGGCGCATTACTCTTGATCATAAGTGACGCAAGCAGCAAATGCTTAATACATGCATAAGATGAAAAAAACATGTTAAAAAAATTTACAATTTGTTGAAAACACCCTGTATATTAAAACAAAAAGAAAATTAAAAAACAACTTTTTTTGTATTTAAAAGTACATTATTTTGGCTAGAAAAAACACAAAATAACTCTTACATAATGATAATAAAATACAGGTAAAACAGTTGAAATCTGCTACAGTTACGTTTTTCTGTGCCATAAACTCCATACATAATGCTATTTTATACCCTAGTTCTTTTTAAAAAGTATGAACATTTAAATTTTACATGTACAAGTTTGTCTGTCCAGCGTTTAGTTAGGTAAGCTCTACCGAATAAACTTGCCACTCCATCGAATATTTGTATGGTGTTTTTTGCAGTATGTTAATAAAATATGTAAAAACCATATAAAGTCAGATAATGTCGAGTGTTATTCAAATCATAGCCGTAGAGTTATGGTCTATAATGTAAACTCAAACCGAAAAATCAATACAATGTTCTTTCAAACAACGTATATTTCGTACTACTCGTAACAATAATTTCTGTCTCCCAAGACTGACTAATCTACCTGATTCAACACAAAAAAAAACTCTTATCTTATTACATAACGTCGAGAACAGTCATCCAATATTTCACCCGATAAACCGAGTGTCTTGCCGAAGCGTTTCTACAGTCGGCCTAACCTGACATCTTCACGTCCTCGGGAAGACAGACTTACCCGCTTCTGAAACATAAAAATAAAAATTAGTTTATTAAAATAACCTAAACAGGTGAATCTTCCGATTCATCCTTAGAATCGTCAGAACTCACAACTGTTTTAAAAATTTTAATCTTTTCAGAGGGGCACACCCCTTTATACGGGTTTCGCGAACGTTTCGCCCCCTTCAAGTCTTCCACGACATATCGATCGTTATCGAGAACTGCCGTGACCGTAAATGGGCCGTGATATCGTGGCTCGAGCTTTCGACTTTGCCCATCGTTCGAACCTTTGTTTCGTTCGACAACTACCTGTTGTCCAACTTCGTAACGTTTAGGTTTAGCATGTCGTTTATCGTACGATCCTTTTTGTTCAGCCTGCTTCTTGGCTATCTTTTCAGCTACGTTAGCTCGGACCTCAGTAAGGTTTGAAGGTTCTTCATGTTGAACCTCTGTCGTCAAAAATGAGTCGTTTACTCCACGTGGTCGATATCCGAAAAATACTTCATACGGTGTTTTTCCCGTAACGGTACTAATAGTTGTGTTGATTCCAAATCGAATCATGCTTATTTTATCATCCCAAGACCTCTCATCATCAACACTAGCAGATAATGAAGAGAGAACAACTCGGTTAATTCGCTCAACTTGCCCGTTGGCACGCGGTGTGGCCGTTGCACATAGAACCCGTTTAATTCCAAATTTTAAGCAATATTCGGTGAATGCTTTGCTTGTGAAGGCTCTCTTGTCTGTCTGTCTCTGTCGCATATAAGCCTCCGTGGGACTCCAAAGGTTTCTATTATTTCGTTCAAAAACTTAGTCACTGGTTCAGTTTTCGTGTTAGGTACTGTTTTTAAGAACACAAATTTAGTGAAAGCATCCACTGCTACGATTAAATAGCTATTCTTCTTTTTACTTTTAACAAATGGCCCCAAATAATCTAGATGTACCGTGTCCATGGGTATCGCTTTCTTTTCAATGCTACTCAGGCTTCCTGGCGTCATACCCGATGGTTTTTTATTATACATACATCCCAGGCAGGACGATATGTAGTTTTTAACATATTTCCTCATAGAAGGGAACCAATATGTTTTGCTTACGGCTTCGATGGTCTTATCAACTGCAAAGTGTCCTAGTCCATCGTGGTAATACATGAGAATGGTCCTGCGGGATGCCTTTGGGACTACCCATCGTCGGCCATTTTGAGTCTTCCGGTATAATCGGTTTTCTTTGAGGCAATATTCTTTGTGTATTTGAGTTCCCTCTTTGCTGGTGGGCGTTCGCTGCAAAACTTCGAGTAAGTGCTTACACCTTTCGTCTTGTAGCTGCGCCGCCAAAATCCAATCCTCGTCGGATACATTAACGTGCAATATATCCAAGTCGACGTTCGACTCAATTGGATTTCTGCTAAGCGCATCAACATGAGACATCTTTGTCCCAGGCCGATATTCAATATCGAAATCAAATTCCAGCGTTGTTAACCACCACCTTCCTATGCGGGGAATCAGGTCTCGTTTGGTTAAAGTCGTGCGTAAAGCATTGCAGTCTGTTACTATTTTAAAATGTATTCGTACAAGGTAAACCCTAAATTTCTTCAGAGAACTAACGACTGCCAAAGTTTCTAACTCGTACGAATGATACACTTGTTCTTCTTTGGTAGTCGCCCTGCTAAAATATTGAACAGGTTTTAACGCGCCATTGGACTGTTTTTGAAGTAGTATTCCACCAAGACCCCATTTGCTGGCATCCGTGTGGACTTCAGTCGGAGCTTCCCTATCGTATATAGCTAATGTTGGACGGGATGTCAATTTTGTCTTTAAATCTTGAAAAGCCTGCTGTTGTTCGTCGTTCCAAGTGAAAACCGTGTTTTTCTTTGTCAAATTTGTAAGTGGTTTGGCAATTAATGCAAAACCCTGTATATATTTGCGAAAATAACTCGCCAACCAGACAGACTGAATCTTTTCTGGACCCGGTTTGATCCCCTCCTGGCAAATTTCGTGACCAAGATAGCTTATTTTTCGTTGTAAGTAACTACATTTATTTAATCTTAAGGTCAGTCGTGCGGAACGTAGTAACTCCAGAACGTTTTCTAAACTCTCTAGTCCGCCCATTACATCGTTTGAGGGTATTAAAATGTCATCTAGATATGCAAGAGCAGTCGTGTAACGTAAAGACCCCAAGATTTGATTAATGGCCCTTTGAAATACTGCTGGTGCGTTCACCAATCCAAATGGCATTACGAGGTACTCATAATGACCATTTGGCGTAATAAAAGCTGTTTTGGAGACGGAATCTTTAGCTACTGGTACCTGATGATAACCAGACGCAAGATCTAAACTTGTAAAATATTGACCCCCCTTCAGCCTGTCTAAAAGATCGTCAATACGTGGTAGGGGCCATACGTCTTTGACAGTCTTACGGTTTATGGCCCGGTAGTCCACGCACATGCGCGTTTCTCCGTTTTTCTTTTTAACCAATAATATAGGACTAGCGTAGGGCGAGTTTGACTCCCGAATAATGTTATTTTCCAATAAATCTTTTACTATTTCCCTAACCTTTTCTCTTTCAGAATAAGCTAGTCGATACGGCCTATATGTGACGGGAGTGTCGTCAGTTAAATTTATAGAAATTTCCGCGACACCAGTTTTGCCCACTTCGCTTAATTTAATTGCAAAACAATCTCGATACTTATTTAATAATTCAAGTAATTTTAATTTATTTTTATGTTCAAGACATTTGTCTACGCGATCTTCTATATCAGACATTGTAAATTGTGTTAATTCGCTTTGTTTAACCGATAAACATTCTAAATATTGTTCTTGTTTTTCTGCTGTGCACGTAATTGCCCGTGCGACGACACT
The DNA here is from genome assembly GCA_030620095.1 of Kuschelorhynchus macadamiae. NCBI lineage: Eukaryota > Metazoa > Arthropoda > Insecta > Coleoptera > Curculionidae > Kuschelorhynchus > Kuschelorhynchus macadamiae. The sequence goes on from JAUTXW010001299.1 coordinate 118,989, forward strand.
GCCTTTTTCATACACAACAGCGTTATCAGAAGCATTAAAAACAGGTACTAAACCACCGCTTTTTAAATTTGTTATGCATCGTGGAATTAAATGAAATTTATTTGGCCAAGTACGATAGCGTAAATCAATATATACATCATCACAATTCTCAGAAGCATACAGTGGAATGTGTCCAATGTGATTTGGAGGAATAACAGATGCTTCCTTGGCCCACAAAGTAACTTTACGCGACGGCAGTGTGTCAATTTCACTAAGTGAGGTTTCATCTTTATTAAATAACCTAACTTGTCCCCCACGTACCACCATAACGACATTAGAGCTATTTATAAACGGTTGCCCTACTATTATAGACACTTCTTGTGCCGCATCAGGTACACAAAGTGCTTCGACTGGTGCGACAGCTAAATCAACTTTAAGATTAATAAAAACTTTATGTCTTACGACAACTGAGCCGCCGGCAAACCCACTTAGGCGAATTTGTACTGGGTGAAAATCTAGATTTAAATTTCTAACGTCAGACTCACGTATGGTAACGGCATTGCTACCCGAGTCAACATATCCTCGAAAGGCACAATCATTTATGTAACAGTCAATAAAATAGCAAGTGTTAGTATTTAATTTGGCATTTTTACGTAAATCTAAGTTTAAAATGGTTTCTGACTTACCCGTCGGTTTGTTCTGCTTGTTTTTATGGCAGTTGTGTTCGTCGTGCCCTAGAAGTTTGCAACGTTTGCACTCGAGACGTGGTTTAAAACACTTTACTACAATATGGCCACGTTGTCCACAATTAAAACATTTTGGTAAAAACACGTTGTTTTTAGGTTTGCTTCTGATGACATTACGTAAATCAGTATCACGCACTTTTTTAGGCTGACTTGATGCAGAAGTTGAAGGCACGTTTGCCCGCAAAACAGACAGGTATTCTTCATACAAGGCCTCCGGTGTTTCGTATCTCCCTGCCCGAGCGCCATTTTGTACTACGGAGTCGTCAATACCGTGTAGAAGACAGGATACTGCTCTCTTCCCCTGTATGTAATTCCATTTTTTCAAAGTAATACGTAGTCATCGATTCTGTTGGAGATTTCCGTCTGTTTAACATTGTCTGTAGAAGCGTTGCGTAATCGGTGTGATCGGGAAAGCTTCTTCTTACTTGGCTTTTCCATTCCTCCCAGGTCAAATTATAGTTGGTCAAACTGTGGTACCAGTTTTTCGCCATGCCTACGAGTCTGGATTGCATGTGGTAAATTGTTGTTATCTCATCCCACTTGTTTAATTGTCTTAATTGGTCAATTTTTGTCAACCATTGTTCAGCTGTAAGGTTATTATTTTCCGGTGAAAATTCTGGAATGCAGTCGCTGCGAAAACTTAACCTTGGAGTTTCTTTGTTTTCCGTAGACTGTGCCTGACGACCTAAATCCTTAATCATGTTTTCTAGCCTTTTGAACCTATCTTCCGTGGACTCTGATTCAGGAGTTCTTGGGGAAACAGATCGAGAATGCACAAACGAACGGCTTTGTTCTTCACGTCGAAGGTCTACCACGCGCGATTCTGGACGTTTCCTAGAATCACTTTTGTCACTAGCTCGTAATTCCGGACGTTTCCTAGAGCCACTTTTATCCGAATCGCGTGATCCCGGACGTTTCCCAGAATCATCGCGTTTGGAAGATTTTCGATTGCGATAACGCTCAACATCACTGTCTTGCGAACTAGAACTACTACTACGAGACCTTTTGCGCGAGTTGCCACCCATAATCAACAATAACTTTAATTTAACTTAACACACACAGTTAAAACAAAAGAAAATGCAATACACGAGAGACGTGAACCACCCCACACCTGAACTGTAAACTCAAACCGAAAAATCAATACAATGTTCTTTCAAACAACGTATATTTCGTACTACTCGTAACAATAATTTCTGTCTCCCAAGACTGACTAATCTACCTGATTCAACACAAAGAAAAACTCTTATCTTATTACATAACTTCGAGAACAGTCATCCAATATTTCACCCGATAAACCGAGTGTCTTGCCGAAGCGTTTCTACAATAAAAAGCATTTTAAAAAAAATGAAAACAAGGAAAAACAACACGACCTGACATATAGCCTGTTTCGGAACATCTGCATTTCCCAATAACTTGCAAATGAGTAAGTCATTCCAACCTTTAAGGGTGGTCTAAATCTTAAATTCGGTATCTAAGGTAGTGGAGATTCTTCATTTTGAAAAGTTATTTGAGGAGGTCAAACACAACTTTCCGAGCAACACGGCTTTTTTCCTCATAAATCCACATTAACAAATCTAGTAATTTTTTGCCAATACATCCATAAGACTCTAAACAATAAAATCCAAGTCTAGTCTAGTCAAGTATACCACAAAGCACAAACCTGCGACATTTACAATATATTATTGCAATTAGTGATATCAGTAAATCATGCATATATACCAAAACTCTTCTCTTTGCTGATTACAACCAGATTTGTCAGAAAAAAGTGTCTTAGATACTTTAGAGTAGCTTAGTTAAAGTATATAACTTACTACAATAATAAAGGAACTAAGATACATCTTAGTTCCTTTATTTTTTGGCAAAAAGCGAGGCAAATAATAACTAGTATCTTAAATACTTTTTAAAAGCAACTGCATCTTGTAACTTAAAAAAGTATCTTAAATACCGAAAAGTAACTTAAATACCGAAAAGTATCTAAGAATCCAAAAAGTAACTAAGTTACCGCAAGAAAAGTTCATTTAGACAAGTTACACTTGTTCGAAATAGCGATCAAAGTTATTACTGGCGACTGGCTTGCTGTGACTAGTCTCCCAACTTGGGTATTCATATCAATCCTGGCTAATTGTAGAAATCATACAAGTGACGTCACGCTTAGCTAGGATTTATAACAATCCCGGCTAGAAAATTTATTTGTAAGCTGTGAACCAGTATTTGCAGAGTTAGAGTTTTGTATTGTTGGTACATAGTGTTTGGTGAAATTCTATTTAGTGATATAGTGTTTTGTGAAGTTCTATGTATTAATTGAGTATTGTAATATAGTTTTAACATGAGGTGAGTAAAAGGAATGTCCATCTTTGACTTTTATTTTCTTGAATAGACATTTGAATGTGCATACATATACTTAGTAATTAATTTTATTAGGACTTTTAATTTTAGGGTCTTAGTAATAGTATTAGTACTCATTGTAGGATTGGTCGAATCCAGAAATCAATATTTACCATATTACTAAAAGGTATTCACGTTAACCCAGAATTAAACACTATTTGCTTAGTTCATACTGCCTAAAAAAGTATAAAAACCTGATAGTTTTATATACTTCTGACACATTTTTTAACCTTAAAAAGAAATTTTAACGCATGGTTTAAAAGAAACAACTTTAAAATAGTATAAAAATGATATTGTTACACATTGTGGTTATTTTTACTTCCCTCGTAAAAAGTAAGTATTATATTTGTAAAAAATCACCCTCTTCTATTAATCATTTACTGTTTTTCTGAGTGTGTTGTGTTTGTAGAGGATTGTATGTTATAACTTATGTTAAGTGTTGTAAAAATACCATTGACGCTAATCCTGGGGTCATAGATGTTTAAACATACATATTTTCTTTTTTTTAAATTAATAAAGATAAGAAGTACATTAGCTAACCTAATATGTTATGAACCTTAATAAATAATATACCAAAGTAACTAAAAGAGTATCTTAAAAAGTAACTTAAGATATGTATAGTAAGTACCTTTTTTAAAGAGTAACTGATATCCAAAGTAACTTAAGATACTTTTTCAAAAATAACTTATCTAATAACCAGATTCTTTTCCACAGTATCTTTGACAACTCTGGTAACAACTTACAGGAAGACCTCAATAAGGTATAAATATATTCATAAACACACCTACACTATTAATAGTCTGCCTCGTAATTCACCTTCCAGTCAAAAGGGCTTGGGTGTTACATAACTCTGCCTTAATATTTACCAAGCATATTACTGTAAAGGTTAGTGAAGCTCATAAAATACTTGGCTTTATTATTAGAACCACAAGAGACTTTCATCAAGTTGTGTGTTGTGAGTTGTTTGATGGTCTCATGTTGCCTAGATTGGAATATGGTTGTCTTATATGTGTTCCATAATGATATTTGGATTAATTGTATTGAAAGAATCCAAAGGAAGTTTCTAAATTTCTAGCTTAAAGAATGTGGATACTACCCTGCAAGAGGCTTTAATAATTGGACTTTGCTTCAAATGTTTAACTGTTTATTCATTGAAAATAGAAGAATCAAAATATTCATTGCTTTTCTTTTCAAAATAATTAGGAATCAAATAGCTTGTCTAGAAATGTTATCAGAAATTAAATTTTCGTTTAATGTAGGAAGCACTAGATCAAGAAAGGCAGACCTCGCCTATATACAGAATGTGTTCACTGTTAGTAAATATGCTAATGATATAGACACTTACAATATTTCACAATTCAAAAAGAAAATAACAGATAAATTATTTCAATATGTAACTTGGTATTATCGAGAATAGTATGTAAGGTTGTATAGTGTATTTAATATTTTTATTGGGTTAGCTTTAAGTCACAGAGTCTGTAATTCGCATTTTCCTTCCTGTTGATACTGTGAAATAAATAAATTTTAATAATTGTCCAAAATAATCTCTTAATACCCAAAATCCTATTAAGATTTTTAAAATAAAACACTTTTAAATCCCAAAAATCCCCTCAAATCCCATAAATACATCTGTGATTTTAAATCCTTGTACAAAATTTTAAACATGAAGATTTAAATAAATAATGCAGAGATAGACTCAGGTAGATATGGGTAGAGATGGGACGTGTAACTCATTTTAATGATGCGCTTCACTGACTGTTGTTCACTTTACTGAGTCAGCCAAACTGAATCGACTCAATTGAGCTGCGAAACGAAGGACCGAAATACGCTCCTAACGTCGTTTGACAAGGCTCCTAACTCATGAATTCACTCCCGGACCACGGTTCTGCCACCCTAGCGGCTCGTAGTTGTAAAAGGCAGTGGATGAGATATGGTGCTAGGCTAGTACGGCGAAGAATCACCGCGACCAATTGGTCAAGTTTGGTGTTTTAATTTTTAATGTTATACAGTCTGACTATGCAGAATTTCTGTTGGAGATTTATCAAATAAATTATTTTTGTATAATTAATATTAAAAATGACTTCACGATATTGCCGAAAAAAAGTCATCATATGTTCTTTTCCATATTAGAATAAATAATATTTAAGTTTATTGCATTTTTAACCTACATTATTTTCTTAAATATTAAATTGCCTTATTTTGAATGCATATTTGCCAATAGGCAGTTCCAACTATATCTAATATCTATATTTGTATTCATTTTATCTCTAAACAGCCGAAATAAAAGAATAAAACCTAAAGAGTTAAGACCGCTAAGTCGCGCTGCATCGAGAATGTAACAAACAGCACATATTTCAGTGCAATTCGACTCTTTCGGCGGTCGGTGACTCTGCGACTCTTCATCGTCGCAAGTCGTTCCCATTCCGTTACGCTGTAAGTGAGACGTGAATCAGAATCGAAAAAGATCAGTACTGTGGAGCTGCTTCAGTGATTCACTTAACTGAGTTGCTTTTGAGCCAGTTCACTCCTGAATTACACATCTCTATCAGGACTAAAAGAGTAAGACATCCTCAGGTCGTTAATACCATTAAAAACATCAACTAGAGGAATGCTCAGAGAATTATCACTCATAGTTTTCAATGTTGAAAAATCACTGAATTCTGCATATTACACCACTGTAAGTTGCTGAAAAATGATTTGCAAACAAATTTCCAATATCTCAACAGTTTCCATCAACTGATCCTGATAAAACATTGAGCTAGGATATGTGCCAGAACTGTGGATAATTAACATTTTTTCAAAAGGGACTGGTATTATAGTGACATTTTCTTCTAGTTGGTTAATATGCTTATTGTAAAAGGCTGCCTGCAGAATAACCAAGCCATGAAGCTCAAGCAAACCAAATAAGCTTTATTGTTCATTTATTGACAAAGCAACCTTAAAAATAGGAATGTTCAACAGTACCCTATGGAATATATTGCTAAATAAAAGGCTCAAAAACAAAAAACATACATATAAAACAAATAAAACTCATATAATAATAAAATAATACACAACAAATAAAATAAAAATCATACATCTATATAAAAACAAATGTGTCAATAATAAAAAGAATTTAAAAAAAGAAAACAAATGTCAAGTCACAAATACTCGAAACATTATATTTACTATGATAGAGTATTATGAAACTTTGCGTTACATATGTAACACAGTGACTTTTTCTAGAGACTAAAGATGGAAAATTACTCTCACAGCAAAACACCCAGAAACAACCTTTTTACTAAGTAGAGCTACATGAGTAGAGAATCTTAATTTATTATTGACATGAATACTCAACAATTTTGTGACTGATCGGTATTTTATTTGAATACTATTTAGTTATTAGATGTAATGAAATATTTAGTCAATAGCCTGACTAAAAAAACTGTACAATACTTATAATAACTAGCATAACTAATAATCACATAGAAATAAATTGTTTTGCTATAACAATGCAAAACTTTAAATTGTTCTATTGTTTCACAGTTCTTTACATATCATGGTAATTATTAAATTCTATAAGACCTTTAGAAAACCATTTTGAATAAATAAAGTAGTTTTTAGATGGCACATAAAAATCCCCTACTGAATGAGTTTGATGTTGGTGAATATTTTCTAGTAATGTTAGCTGATCTCTTAAACGGTCAGGATATAGTCCAGTTTTAATTTCATTATTACTACCATAACGGCCTTATATATGCTCTGGCGAACGCTCGATATATTTGCACATTCTAAAATATACCTAACACTAGTGTATCTATTATATCTTAATATAATTCTTAAAGTTTTACTTTGTTTCTTTTGTAAAATATTAAGGTCAGTGTTATTTAGTAGGTATAAAATTGTTGAACAAAACTTAAAATGGGGTTGTATTATTGTCTTTTATATGATTACTTTTGATCACATACTTAAATTTTTCCCAAGAAATTTACTTTTTCAGCAATTTTTTTAGTGATATATATTTATTCAATATTTTTGCATTCATAAACTTGCTCTATTTTTTCATGACCTATGTAAATTCCATTATGAGCTAAAGTATCTACATTATTATAATGACTTTTTATAATCATACATTTGGTTTTAGCTATATACAGACAAACTATTGTCAATTATCCATTTAACAATATTATTAAGCTCACTATTTACTACACATACATTGCCTACATAGTATAGAATGGTGTCATCAGCAAAAAGCTGTATTAGTACTGTACAGTATAAAAAGATCTGGTTGATGTAAAGTTAAAACTTAAATAATTAGAAGAAGACCATTCTTTCACCTTCTCCACTTCCTCATAATTGGTATTTACTAGATCATTGTGATTTCCCCCCCCCCCCCCCGTGAAGAGTTGTGACATCTGCAAAAATAGTACAAGCCCACCAATAGCCAAATAAGCAAGAACATTAAAGTAATAAAAATATAATTGGACCCAGTACAGAGCCTTGTGGAACACCATTACTGATAAGTGACATATTTAATCTTCCTTCTGAAGTCCTAACAAACTGTCTTCTTTATGATAGGTATGACTGAAACCATTGTAATGAAGTTCACCTGAAACCATAGTGCACCAATTTTTTAAAAAGTGAATTATGATTCACACAATCGCATGTTTTTGAAGTCACAAAAAACAGCAGCAGTAAGTTTCTCTTCATTCAAACCCAAGAAATGGGAAGACAGCATCACCAGTGGACACCCAAAAACCAATCAGGAATGTTTTAATTTGTTTAATTGGTACACAAATATTAATAGAAACATATGAAATATGCGTGGCTGGTTGAAGAAAGCTCAATTAAAGGTTAGAATGTTTAAAGGAATGTTAAATCTGACAGCGAGTTCCTAGATTTCTGTAAGCAACTTGTCAAATCCGAAAGCTCGGTTAAATATTCTAAACAGCAATTAAGCTTTGTGCAATTGGGGGATAGTATTTTAACAGCAGTATCGATTCAGCCAGTGATGTCAGAAGTGTTTCGTAGCTTGGGGGGCGGAAGACAAAATATCAAACTAATATAATTTAGTTGAAATACTTTGTTATAAACTTCTCGCATAAAATAATGGAGCTTTTTATTGTTAACAATACCTAACCTACAAACATAGTCGTGGCTGGAAACACCATTACTAGAAAAAAGAGAGAAAAAACGCCTTCAACCAACTAACCAATAACGATAGTCTGAAACTGGATCTATTAAAAAAAAACATGTCAAACGTGCTGGCGATAAGTTATCATTCGGCTAGATCAGGCTAAATAACTTTCAATGTATTTTATAAGTAATTGCTTTAAGTGTATTATGACAAGCCACAAATATAGCAACAAAATATGCAGGTCGCTTTTTGCACAGCCCTGTCACTAAAAAGTTCAGCTTCCATCAAATTGTTTAGCTACGTGCCATATATTTCTAGATATAATAGGCACGTTTTCATATTAGAATGTGTTTAAAAAACCTAAATGTTTAGGCAAAAACTAGTAAAAAATTCCATTGGTTTTAATTAATTTTCCAAAATGAAAAATCTATATTATTTTAGAAAAAAAGTTCTAATACTATATAATCTGATACGATTCCTGACAACACTTTAAAATTTCATGCTTGTTTTTAATAAATTTTGATAAAAACTTGTAAACAAATATTTTTATTGGTCATAACAAACATACCAAATTTTACTCCTTTGTATCTAAAGAATGCTTGTATCCTGCAATTTAATTTGAAAATTGAATCATCTGCAGTTTTTGAGCAAACTGCTCAATTTTAATATTTTATTTTTTTTAAGTGTGGTTTTTTTAAACTCTTTGAAATGACGCTAAAAATCTATTTATTAAATAAGTAGGTACTTAATCCTATTTAATTTCTTAAATTAAGAAAATGATGTACCTACTAATTATAGACCAAAAGTATCTTTCCACATCTTTTTTATCAAAATTCATTGAACAGAAGTAAAATTTCAAAGTAAAATTCTTTATGACATGCAGTTTTCTGTTGTCCTCTTAAGCTGATATGTATAGAATGGCCAAAAATGCCATTTTTCTACAAAAGTAGAAAAAAAATAGAATTTGGTCGTCACATAATGTAAAAACTCACGTTTCCCTTCCTCTATGCCAGTGATATCATCAAAATTTTCATACAAAAAAACCTGAGTGGAAAATGTCCATTAAAGTGGCCTCACTAAAGCAAGAACAAGGTGAAATTTTAAACTTATTTTTATAGTTTCTTTAGTATATTAAATATTAAACTTTAATTGCATTTTAATATATTCAAAATTTTATATTCTTCTGTAAATGATTGAATATTTTGTTGGCTATTAATTAGTCCAAGAAAAAACTACTTCATACTTTAAGAAACTAAAATAGGGTCGTCCTACATAACTGAGGTACGTACTTACATGTCGCAATGGATAAAAATCGTTCATGTTCCTTTGTAGTTCTTGTACAGTGCAAAGAAATACTTAAGAGCTGTATAAGCTTGATGACACAAGAAAAAATGAATACATAAAAATAAACATCATACACCCCGAAAATCCCTTTAATAACACCCTAGCAACTGGAGGGTTACAAAATACGATTGGTAAAAGGTAAATACATACAAAAAAACGCAAAGACCATACAGGTACCCAACAAATTTTATTTATTTGTATTCTACTTGCTCTTGCATTTGAGCCGTAACCTGGGATACGATATAACGGTGGCCAAAATAAAAGACTTAGGACTAGGGCTGCCAGCTCTCCGTGTTTGACCCGGAATCTCCGAGTTCTTGCAAAAGATAAAACTTTTCCTTGAAAAAATCTTTAATTATTTGGCCACACAATAACATAACCAAACAAAACAATCGGTGGGCCATTGATTATTTAATATTTAAGGCCACGTGACTTTGACAGATATTTGATGTGCAAGCAAAGCAATCCAGAAGAATCTTACGTTCTAACGTAAAAAGGTCACATAGCCTAAATTGTCAGTTACTTAGTTAATAGCTAGCTATGTGAAGTGCCGTTATTACGAAAAATTATAGATAAGACAATTAATCCACAAAGTAAATACCAAATGTTTGCAATAGTTTGCATTAAAGATGTTACGTTCCGTACGAAACGTTCTTTTAGAACGACATTTCCTGGGAACGTACCGGAACATTCCATATTTCAAAAGGAACGCATTACTTCGGAACGGTAATCATTTTTGGGAGGGTCATATAAAGAGATTATTGACAATTAAACATTAAAATTAAATAAAAGTGTACAAATGCAACAATTTTTATGAGTACAAAAACCTTTAAAGTAAATATTCAACATTTAACAAATATTTTTCAGAGCTAGCTATCTAGTTTTGAGCTTAATAAAATAAAATATTAGCAAAATATATATTGTTTTACCAATTCACTCATATAAGGTAAGTTGTAGGCATTAGCCTTCCACCATTTTTGAGGACATTCTGATCTTGGGACTGATGATTTAATGATATAAATCGGTATCAAATATTTAAAAATAATATTTATTCAAGTATTTTTGGTTTAATAAAAAGAAAAAAATTATTCGTTGCATTCAAACTATCTAAAGGGAAAAAAAGTTTTAAGACTAAAATTGCTATCTTCAAAATTCCAAAACTGGACATATATATTAAAATTCGTACAATCCATTTCGTATGTTAAGAACAGGTGTTCAAATATTTTTCGGCAGTGGAACACCGTTCATCGTTGCCAGAGCTAGTACAATAGTACAAAACTGAACTAATCTAATACATTTTTACCCTTTTTATAGAAAAATACAATTGTATTGTTTGCCACTCACAAAAAACAAATGAAATATTAAATCTTAAAATCAGCAGCAAACTCCCACATTTCTTTAATTAATTTTTACGGTCCTCTTTCTGAACGTAAAAACCTTTATTTTTTTTTGCTTGTTCAACAAGCCAACGCTGTCGCGGAATGCCATTCCGAAATATCGTTCTTTTAGCACGGTCTGTTTCCAGAACAAGAACGAAAAAACGTTCCGTCAGCAGACCCGTTCTTCCCATCTCTTGCGTTTCATAGATCATTCCCGCCTTTGTTTTAATCAGTAACGATCGTACACTAAGCCGAGGCTCAAGGCCAATATAGGGCGGTTTTACGGGAAGGGGGTAATAAGCTAATTACCCCTCCCCTACCCCCAGACCTTTCAAACATTATGTGTAATTTACATATTTTTACGTGAAAATTACGATTAAAAACTTGGCAAGGAAACTTTAGCACAAGAGCGGCCTGTTGGATTGGGTTTCTTGCATATCCATAGAGAGGGTATTGATGTAAATATAAACAATGTAATTAAAAAATGTGCTGCAGGGAAAAAATTGGACTTTATTCTATAATTATTTATTAGAGGGTTTTTTTTCACATATGCCACAACAAGTATGAGAAAAAAATATGGGTATTTATGTTGTTCTCATACCATTTATAATAAAACATATTAACAAACTTTTTTTTAATTAATTCCCCCCTCCAGCCCCCAGAAAGTGATCCTAAAATGGTCCTTGAGGCCAATGTGGTGTTAATTGATGCCGCGTCCAAATATGGTCAAATAATAGTCTTATTATCTTCCGTTCATTTCTTCAAAGATAATTAGGTAGGCATCAACCTATATATAGCAGATGTAGGCTAGAGTATAAATTTAATAAATAACAAAAAAAATTTAGTAAAACGCTCTAGTCAGTCAATTTAATTTGATGTTTTAATGTATCTTGCCTCAAGAAGAAAATAAAATAGATGCCAACCAAAAAAGTATATTGTCCAGCAAGAACCACGATGCGGCCGGCCGACTTATACAATAAATTCCAAATGATATTTTAAAATATTCACTTCACATTTCGTCACCACATTTAAACATGTAACATGGAGTGAAAATTACTAATATAATATATTAACCATCATTAGTCATGACTAATGTAAAGAACTAACAAATTAATTTAAAAATAAGTAGTATCATTTTATAATAATTACAATTAATACCTGTAAAATGGTAGTATTCAATTGGGAAAAAATTCCGGGAATACGGCCGTATCGAGAGGTGTTGGGTGATATAAGCTACGGCGATTAGTAGATGAAGTCTAGCATGTGAGATGATGGAATGAGCTGACCGAGCCACCGTTTATGGCAAATATATTAGAATATCTGTGGACGGAGGCACACGGACTGCTGTTAATGATGTTATTTGTATGTTAGTCAAACAACGATAATAGGGATACCTACCTATTTTGCTATGTGGCCAGGAAATAATAAACTACATTTTGGTTTTGTGGGTTTTTAGGATGTTTGTAAAATTATTTTTGAAAAATTTTTTAAAAAAAGAATTTTCCCTGTATATTTTCTGATACGGGCCGCCTCTGAGGAGCCGTCACTGGTTTTAATAAAGCATGTAAATAATCTCCTTGATCTTTAAAAAGTGCAGGGATTCTAAAAAATCGGACTTGATCCCTCTCTGATCACATTGACTAATTCACAACTCAACATATAGGCATTTTATTTTAAATTTCAATCTGAAAATGTGAATTTCTCCATTTGTTTACACAGCAATTTAACTTTGTCGCACGCTCATGGGCAATATGGTGGCGTTGTTGTGACGTCAAACCGAAATAGTTTATTGATGGTAACTCTTGAAACACACATTTAGCATAGGTAGGGAGTATACATTTTTTGGTTAAAAAATGGTTGAAAATTTTGCCGTTGGAACTAAATTTCAATTTCAAAAATGTTCCTAACAAAACACCTAAAAATTGGCAAAGAAAAATAAAGTTTGAAGTAAATGAACATAAACGGTTGACGTAATTTGCACTAAGTTCTAGGCTTATTTTCGCTTCTTATGCCCTTGTGGTCGAGTTTCGAGTTTCGACGTCAAATAGTTACGTATAAAGTAAAGTGAAGAGTGAGGACCTTTTTTTTGGTTGTTGTCAAATCTCCGGGTTAACCTGTGGCAGCCTTACTTGGGGCTTGGCTTAAAAACAGAACCTTCAGCGTGAGCTTCCTGACTCAGTGGTAACGCATGCCTGTTCGAATTCCCGTTCAGGCGGATGACTATTTTTTTATTATATTTTTTTAACAAAATCTATAATTATTAAAAATGCGTGTTAGTTTAGGTTAGGATTGATTAACTGCTCTACTTAGGTTGTGGATTCGCAAACTAACGTTAATGTACTCTTATTGCGCATTCGCAAACTAACGTTAATGTACTCTTATTGCTCCCAGATGATTTACACCGTATTTCAGTGTGGAAACGTTATCGGAGTGATATCCGGGTGGCGTGCTAGAATTAGCTCCAGGTCTTCCTGGTTTTCTTAATTGCATATTCAATCTATATATCTTAGAGAGTTAACTATTAGAACTTCTACTGTTCGATGTATAACCCTTTCTTTCAAAGCAGTCACCAGACCTGTGCACCGTCGACTTATTAGAAAAGTTTGTCCAGAGGAAGGATTTACCATCCTCGCAACACCACCGCAAAAACTATACGTCTTTCACGCCCACGCCGTCAAGGAGCTTTACTTGTCACGTGTGTTTAGGTCGGTTATCCTAGCAGAGGTCATGGAATTGTTTAGGCTTGCTGTAAAGGAAGCGCTCGGCAGCGCGTCAACAAAATTCCAGGTCTATATTAAAAGAAGGCAAAACCTATACTGTTGCCTGGATCTGATTTCGTCTAATGACATATTCCGGTAGGTATATGGCAAGAGGTTTAGGTAATAAATAGGTGGAATTTTTTTTTGCCGCTGTGAATTTTTTTATTTTTTCTTCTTTATTGAAGTGACATCTCTCAGAAATACAGTTTTGTGGCGGTAACATTTAAACTGCTTGTAATTTTTAGATGCGGTTTTCACAGGTACGTTTAATATTTGGTGGCAAAAAAATATTTTGACATATGTAAAAAAAACAGTGTTTTCCTGTAAATTCTAAAATACATACACATTTTAAAAATGGTTTTCCCAGTTCCATGTAACTTTTATTGGCGTAATTTATTTGAGAAAAATATTTTGATATCTGTCAAAAAAATGTTTTTCCCCGGTAACTTTTCAACTGTTTAAAATTTTTAAACACAGTTTTCACATTCCATGTAACTTTTAGTGGCGTAATTTATTTAAAAAAAAATCTGTAAAAAACGGGTTTTTTCCGTAGCTTCTAAACTACTTAAAATTATTAAATGCGGTTTTTACAGTTCCATGTAACATTTAGTGACGTAATTTTTTGAAAAAAATATTTTGACATTTGTCAATAAAATTGTTTTTTTCCTGCAACCTTTAAAGTGCTTGACATTTTTAAATACGAGTTTCAACGTTACATATTGTGTCGCACTTTATTTTAAAATATTTTGACAGGTTTCAAATTAATAAATATTTGATAATATCGAAAGTTGGTAATGAAATCATAGCCGTACGTTTATGGCCTACAAAAAAAATATAAAAAAATAATATCAAAAGGTAGACAATATCGAGAGTTTATAATCAAATTTAGTAGGGTTATGATCTGCAAAAAAATATATAAAAAGACCAGACAAAATATCACAACCTGACATATAGCTTGTTTTAACACTAGACACGCGGGTGTTATATTGTCCGTGTTCGTTGTTCAAAATTCTGTTTTCGTGGTCGCCGTCGTGTCATACTGCACTTTTTAACTTCTGGTCGTTATATATCGGAGAGAATTTTAAATGAACTTTTGCTAAATACGATAGCTCTTAGAACACACTTGGGGTTCGCAAAGGGTACTAAACGGATTTTCGTATCATTTTTGGTAAAAAAACCTTTTTTTTTTTTAATTAGTGTCGCATGATGTACGATAACTGTCCAAAAAATTGAAATATTGATTGGGAATTTTTAGAAAGTTCTCCTTTTTGGGGTCTTATGAATCTTATTGAAAATGTATAGTTTTCAAAATGTTTTTTTTCCTCAAAAACAAGGGCCCATGGAACGTCCTCTGCTCGCCAAACGGTTCAAGTTTTCGAGAGAAACAAAAAAGTTTATGAAAAAGCATAGATAGAAGAAAACATTCTTATAGGTTCTTCTCTTCAAAAAGTGTTAGAAAGTAACGGTTACTGCGTCCTAAAATAAATATTTTTTTTATTTATTTTTGCAGTCGTTTGCTAAAAATTAGTTTAATTGAAAAGTACCATAAGAGAAAATTAATGAGGATGCAAAACTGCTCTCAAGTTGGGAGCTAATTGTCTTACGAGAAAAACTTGCGAGTAAACAGCTATTTATTTTTCCGCTCGGTCATTTTTGGCGAGCCTGATCAATATTAAATTTTATCAAAATTTAGCCTTAGCTCTTGCAGTCCTAGAGTATTTTTTTATATGTTTACATTGTTGCCTTCAGGTCCTGCCAGAAAATCGACCCTATCGGACAAAAACTAAAAAGATTACAATTTTTTTTAAATTTGTGAATATGAAAAAGGCTATTTAGATTTTTAATAAACAAAAACAGATCTAAAACCCTAATTTATTTTCTACATCTTTCAGATTTACCGTATATTAATAAATCTAACTTAAAACCAAAACGCACAATTTTTAATTTTTAAGTCATATTGATATATAAATATGGTATGTCTTGAAAGCGTGATCGCGTCACCATCAATAATCGAAATATAAACTGTGAATAGGTCGAACAGCCATTTTGGCGATGAGTGGTTTTTGGTACTATGGGAAATATATACTGATATTTATTTTTATTTTAGGGTAAAATAAAGGTATACTTAAAATAATAGGTATCCTATAAATAACTTTTCAAACTAGCTACATTGAATATATTTTTTTGCCGCAAAAACCTTTCTTTCGAATTATTATTGGAATCAATATAATATTTAACGGTCTAATTGGTATTAGAATGCAAACAAGTGTTTGAAGTTTTGTTTTTTGTAGGATAATACTGCTATTTTTTTAAATAATATTAATGTTTGTCAGTGGGCTACAATATACATAAAAACTTTGTGCAAAATCGATAAATCCTTGGAAGGCGTGAGCGTGATTGCAGTTACGCTCGTCGTACTGCGTAATGAAAAATCATTTACCAGTGTTTCACCAGTTATCGAGAAACCGCCATATCGCCCAACTCTAATCCAAACATTAATAATAGAAGTGAAATCTATGAAATTAGTATATCTCCTTTCGTCAAGTCCAAATAATCTCTCGGCTCTGCATATAAACTAGCGCAACGATACTCACTACCTCTATAGCCTCAAGGTTACAAAAACACATTAACGAAATCCAAAAATGGATGGACAAATAGAAATTAGAATTAAATTTAGGCAAAACGCAAACTATTATTTTTCCCAAAAGAAGCAGAACTCCTTGAATTGAAATAAATTGATTAAAGAATATAACATATTTAGGCGTTATTTTCGATAGAGGGTTAAGATGGTCAGCCAACACTGGCTATAATATCAAAAAAGCCCGTGGCACTCTTGCCTTACTTTACAGCTTACTCCACAGTAAAAGCAAACTGAGTACAAGAAATAAAATTAACCTATACAAGGCCTATAGTAGACCTGCACTTACTTACGCCTCACCCACATGGAGCATTCACCACATCATTCAGACTAAAAGACTTCAATCTGTGCAGAATAAAATAGTTAGACTTATATTCAATGCCGATAGATTCGTCAGGAACTCAATCCTACATAGAGATACACATCTTGTAAGTATTTCAGAATTTATCACAAATCTTAATTCAAATTATTACATAAAAACAGATTTTTCTAGCATCGTTTTAATTTCCAATTCTCACATATTCTCTCTACCAAGAAACAAATTTAAATTACCCAAAGACTGCCTTTTACCTAGGAACTAATTCCCCCCACCCTCCCCACCGGGGATACTGCCACCTCTTTGATTACTCTTCCTAAACTCAATTTGATATATGCGAAGAACGAAAAGATGTAATAAAACTCTCTATCTCTGTCGGGCATAATGCTTCGAAAACAGAAACGGTGCGACGTAAGTCGAAATCAACATCCTTCAGTTACTTCAGTATCAATGGTGGAGACCAGAGATACAAGTCTATCCGATATCGCAGTAGTCGCTATCGCCGAACGACAAATTAGTAATTCAAAATTAGTATTAAGCTGGTGAAATAATCGAGATATCTCTAGAGATCTTTATAATCGGATGATTTGATTAGTATATCTCATGATCGCACACCTCTACAACGAGCGACATCGTTTTACCGTCTGCTTCTCGACCTGAGTGGAAGTTAGGGTTGCCAGAGTGTCCCGCTCAATTTCTCCAGTTGTAATTCAAAAATCTCTCACATTTTAGACGTTTTCAAAAAAAAATCCCCGAAAAATTATTTTGGTAGGTATATTATGATTTTTTTTCTGAATTTTAATACAGATTAACAAGCTAAAATATGAACAATATAGGATAATTAAAAAAAAAAATAAATTAATTCATTTCAGCAAATATGTCCAAACCAGATTTAGAAAATTAATCGGGTTTTGATATAATACATGTTGTTGTTGCTGGTATTTTACATGCTAGCCATTAAACAGATTTATCATTCGTCCGCTAGGTACAAAACAAACACAACTCTTACTAATGAGGTACCGTATTCTCACTATGGCATCCCCAGAATTTATTGCCAGTTGGAGAAAATCGGACGTGGCTATTTTCTTGATTTATTTCTTACCGAATTGAACATATTTATTCGTTAACAGACGGCGACACAAAGTAGTAAAATATATTTTTTAAATTTTTAAGGCGATTTTAGAATTTTATGTATTTGAATAAATTTGCAAGATGTATCAGACCAAAAATTTTTTTCTCCAGGGTAAATATTTTTCCCCAGAAGATATCCCCAGAAAAAAAAATTTCCCAAAAAACCCCCGAATAAAAAAAAATCCCCTAATTTTTGAGGAAAATCCCCTAATCTGGCAACCCTGGTGGAAGTACCAGCCAAGCAGTGTTGCCAACGACACGGCAATTGCCGTGTTTTCCCGGCTCTTCAACCTAAGGCACCGGCTTTATTGTACTGCCGTGTAGCAGAAACACGGCTTTTCTTTGTTGAAAATTCTGAATACGTATCTGGCCATTTACATAATGGGAAGACTGAAGTGTGATCCAGGTTAGTTTAGTACGTAGTCACAGTATATATGTGTTACATATGCTGTCTCTTCATTTTTCTTGGGCGCCCTTTTGTTCCATCATATTGGATTCCTACCACTATTTTTGCCATTTCCTTTCGACCTATGACTTAAACTGGGCATAATTTAAAATAAATTCAATAAGTATCTCATATTCACATTTAATTTTTCTGCAAAATATTAAATCAATTGAACACGATTTTTTAAAAATTTTATTTGGCCGTCATTTTATTTCGCCATCTTAAATTGAAACTCATATTATCAGTTTTTACCTACTCCGTTTGTCCGCAGATATAACACACCACTCTAACATTAAACAAGATGATCGTTAACAAAAACCATTTAGAAACCTAATATCTGGGAAATATCTGCGGACGAACGTCGTAGGTAAAGACTGGTAATATGGGTTTCATGCTGGATACAGAATCTACATATGTATCCTGAAGATGCAACAATAAAGTTGCGAAACTTCGACCATATAAAAATGGTCTTTTGTTTTTTTTACTGGATCCTAACCCCAAATAATACACCACTCTAACATAATAACAAAAGGATTGTTAACGAAAACCATTTAGAAACTGAATATCTGGGTAATATATGCAGAACAACGGAGTAAAAGTTCTGATAATATGGGTTTCATGCAGGATATAAGATCTATTTATGTGTCCTGAGGATGCAACAATTAAGTTAAACGTTAAAACCCACCACTCTAACAAACATTTTTTAATATTGTTCCGCCATATTTGATGTTTACCAAAATATTATTAGGCCATCTCCATTAACCCTTAATTTCTGTAAAAAATTTGAAGTCAGTCGGGTAAGTAGTATTTAAGCTATGTCGCGAACTGACACACAAGCCGACAGACAGATTGATAAAACATGTTTTTTGGCATCTAGGGACGCTAAAACGATAGATAGATAAGATATGTAAATCCTGAGAGGGTGATTTTCTTCAAGTTTACAAAAATTTTATTTGGCCGCTATTTTATTCCGCCGTCTTGAATTACTAACACAGTTTTACTAGTCGAGCCCTATACCACAATTAGTTATGGCACACAATTTGAAATCGATCAATTCAGTAGTTTTTCAGGCTGAATTTTTAAATATTTTATGATGCCGCCATTTTGTTCCGCCAACTTGGATTCGTACCAAAATATTACCAGTTGATTCCGACATAATACTTGATGTTTACGCAAAATTTGAAATAAATTGGAAAAACAGTTTTTTCATAATATTTTTTTAACAGTTCATTACGCCGCCATTTTGTTTCGACATTTTGAATTTTTACCAAAATATTAACTAAAACCTTATGACCCTTAATTTTTGATGAAAATTTGAAGTCAATCGGGTAAGTAGTCTTTAAACTATGCTGCAAACTGACAGACAGACATGTCGAAAGACGTACCGACGGAATTGATAAAACATGTTTTTTTGGCATCTATGGACGCTAAAATCTAAAGACGTATAAAACCTGAAGGGGTGATTTTTCCACGATTACATACTATTAAGTTGGCCGTCATTTTGTTCGGTCACCTTGAATTAGTACCAGAATTTTACTATAGTTGATCCCTATACCACAATTAGTTATGACACACAATTTGAAATCAAACCATTATGAAGTTTTTCAGGCTGAATTATAAAATATTTTATTAGGCCGCCATTTTGTTCCGCCATCTTGGATTGGTACCAAAATATTACCAGTTGATTCCAATATTGGGTTGAGTGGAAGAGCGCTGCTCTCCGTGAAAGCGGTGATTGCGAACTCTGCCTTTGTTATAATATGCTACTCTGTAACAATAAAGCAATAAATAAATAAATAAATATAATATTTTATGTCTTTTGCAAAATTTGAGATAAATTGGATGAGTAGTTTTCTAATAATATATTTTTTTAATTTCACTAGGCCGCCATTTTGTTTCGCCATATTGGATATTTACCATTTTTGAAAAAAAAATTGAAGTAAATCGTATGAGTAGTCTTTAAGCTACGCCGAGAAATGACAAACAGACAGACAGACGGACCGACGGAATTGATAAAACATATTTTTTGGCATCTAGCGGAGCTAAAATGTAAAGATGTGTAAGATCTGAGAGGGTGATTTTTTCACTATTACAAACATTTTATTTGACCGCCATTTTGTTCACCCATCTTGAATTAGTACTACTACTTTACTAGTTGATCCCTATACTATAATTAGTTATGGCACACAATTTGAAATCAAACCATTAAGCAGTTATTTCAGGCTAAATTTTTAAATAATTTATTATGCCGCCATTTTGTTGCGCCATCTCGGATTCGTACCAGAATTTTGCCACTTGATTTCAACATAATAATTGATGTTTTTGCAAGATTTAAGATAAATTGGTTTAGTAGATTTTTAATAATAATTTTTCCCCCTCCCTGTATTGTAAGCAACCTATTTTGACACTGCTTTTACAGACGTAAGTGAAACTTAGTCAACAAGGTATTGGTTGCCCTTAACGACAGGATGTAAGTCGACTTACATCCCTAGGGAAATAATAATATGAAATTATTATAAGTAGCTTTAATTTTTGATTTCATCAACATATTATAAAAATCCGGTGATATTAATTGAAATGAATATTAATGGTACAATTATTACAATTATTCACATTATTAACAAATTTTGAAAACACGTTTTCTCGTTTCTTCTCGATGTGTATTACATTTTCTGACTCTACAGATCCTTCGTTTTTAGCCAATGTTTCTGTCACTGTTGAAGCACTACACGAGACTTCTCACTGGGTCTTATTGTATAAAATTGTATTCGCTACTTCCTTTTTATTATTAAGGCTCTCAGCTACATAACGTTCCGCAATAGTAGCGGATTTCCATCCACCATGTCGCTTGATAGCTACTGCATCAACTCCAGTATTTGATAATAAAGTTGCCGACGTTCTTCTAAAAGAGTGTCCAGTATACATTTTGAAGTTCTCAAACTTTAGAAATTTCGCAATTTTACTTGGAATTGATGAAAACGTATTTTTCCCGACAGGCTGGTTTAAGCACTTTCCATTTTGACATCGCATAAAGAAGCATGGATTAATAGTCGTCATGCGGGATCTTGTATCAATGTACTTTTGAATTATTTTGAAATGACAAACCTGAGTGTCGTCACTTTTTGTCGCTGTAAATGTACGTGACATTCCATTTTTGGAGTCAGGAATGGTCACAATTATGACTTCTTGACTTATTTTAACATTGTCCATTTTCATTTCACAGAGTTCATTACAACGGCACGATCCAGCAACTCCCATTACTATTATGACCTTCATCAGTAAGTATATATCATCGGAGGCTTCAAGCATGAACTTATTCACATCTTCCCTGTTAAACACATTCGATTTTTTGGGTCTAGAGCCATTATTTTTTCTTTTCAAAAATGCTCGAAGTTTTGGATATTAGAAATATCTATATTTTCCTCTATAAAAAGAGTGGACTTCAACATCGAATACTCACACCATAAACTTGATGGGGACTTCAATATAGCACTTTTTTCGCAGACATACGCCAAAAACAAGGTTTCTGAGACTGCAGTAGCCGTCTTGCTTTGGCACCAATTCTTAAAGATTTATATGCAGCTTCATACCTTTTTTTCGACTTTTTCGGTAGTAGAGATAAACAAGCAGTATTCGCTGATTCTTTTATGTCTGAAACATCCATTTTGTCCACACAGAATCAAACAATTCGACTTCTTCAAACTTTTCACTATGAATTGTCAACTTGTTGATAAAAGAAAAACTGCTTATGTTGCTCTGGCAACGGATCACGGCTGCCTTCATAATTTAATTAGAATGCTATCGAATGTAATGATAATGAAAATCCAAAAATATATCCAGCGTTTTCTTGTAAACATACAATATACTTTTTTGCCAGCTTTGCTACTCACATCCCTTATAGTATAAATAACCATTTTAACACTTCACTAGGCCGCTATTTTGTTTCGCTATACTGGATTTTTACCAAAATGTTATCATATCAGGTCATCCCCATATGACCACTTAACCAAAATTTGAAGTCAATCGGATCAGTAGTTTTTTAGCTACGCGAACAGACAGACCGACGGAATTGAGTAAACATGTTTTACGTCATCTAGGGACCCTGAAAAAATCCCGAGTGATTTTTTCACGATTACAATACTTCTCTTTTACGAGGGAAGTAAAATACTAAAATGTAATCTTAAAATGCTAATTAATTTTCTAAACAATCAACTCGCCGCCAATAAAATTTTAAACCGCTCTTTCCTTTTTTTTTTAGTGTAGATAGTTGGTAATACTTTTGAACTTTTGATATAAACATCGGTGATTCCCTTGACGATGCTCGTTTCATTTCGAATAAACAAATAATAAATCGAATGGTTGTAAATCTTTTAATTACGTCAACCATTAACGGGAATTTATTGGCTAAACAAGAAATTGTAAAAAAATATAATTCATGCTTATAAAAGTATGATTAAAAAAATGAAAAAAAAATGTTATTTGTGATGTAATAATATGCCATCAGTCACAGAAAAAGATGATGACTTTCGGATTCATGAATTTAAAGAAGGAAACTTAACTAAAACTAACTACATGGTTTTATACCTTCATGTACGATGTTGTGTGGTAAATATATTTTTTTCATTTAATGACTTTTTAAAATTCCTTTTCTAAATCGCTCTAGAAAAAGGTATTTAATATTTTATTATTCCAGTAGGAATAGAGCCAAAATCACTCAAGTCAAGTCTCTGTTAAAAAAGTATACAGATTTTAAAAAAGTAATAAAAGTATCCCAAGTAAATTTAATTTTAATAACAGTATATTACAGTAAAAAAATCGTTAAATTTCGTTTACCCGGAACTGATTTTTTTCCATTTGTTAGGAATAGTGGAGTGTGACCCAATTTAGTTCAGTACAAAAGTGAATTGAGCAAGATTTTTTTACGTTGACTTTTTAAACATTTTATTTGGTCGTCATTTTGTTTCGCCATCCTAAATTGAAACCCATATTCTCAGTCTTTACCTACTGCGTTGGTCCGCAGATATTTCCTAAACCCAAACAATACACCACTCTAACATAAAAGCAACAAGGTCGTTAACGAAAACAATTTAGAAACTTAGTATCTGAGAAATATCTGCGATCCGACGGAATAGGTAAAGACTGATAAAATGGGTTTCATGCAGGATACAAAATCTAAATATGCGTCCTGAGGATGCAACAATAAAGTTGCGAAACGTCGACAATTGAAAAAATTACTTTTGTTTTTTTTACTGGATCCTAACCCTAATAAATACACCAATCTAACATAAAAACAAGAGGATCGCTAACGAAAACCATTTAGAAACTTAATAGCTGGAAAATATCTGCGGATCAAAGTAGTAGGCAAAGACTGATAATATGGGTTTCTTGCAGGAGAGAGAATCTATATGTATCCTGAGGATGCAACAATAAAGTTGCGAAACGTCGACAGTTTAAAAAAAGGCTTTTGATTTTTACTGGATTCTAACCTCAAATAATACACCACGCTAGCATAAAAACAAGAGGATTGTTAACGAAAATTATTTAGAAACTTAATATCTGGGAAATGTCTGCGGACCAATGGTGTAGGTGAAGACTTAAAATATGGGTTCCATGCTGAATATATAATCTATATATGTATCCTGAGGATGCTACAATAAAGTTGCGAAACGTCGACTATTTAAAAATAATACCCCAAATAATACACCACTCTAAGATAATAAGAGGATTGTTAACGAAAACCATTTAAAAACTTAATATCTGGGTAATATATGCGGTTCAACGGAGTAGGTAAAGACTGCTAATATAGGTTTCATGCAGGATATAGGATCTATATGTGTTCTGAGGATGCAACAATTAAGTTGCAAAACGTCGGCAATTTAAAAAGTTTTTTTTTTACTGGATTTTAACACCAAATAATACACGACTCTAACAAAAAATTTTAACATTGTTCCGCCGTATTGAATTTTTCCAAAATATTACCAAGTCATCTCCATAAAACCCTTAATTTTTGGCAAAATTCGAAGTCAATCGGGTAAGCATGTCGCGAATTGACAGACAGACCGCCAGACCGACCGACGGAATTGATAAATCGTGAAGATATGTAAAACCTGAGAGGGTGATTTTTTTCAGGACTACACAAATTTTGGCCTCAATTTTGTTCCGCGATCTTGAATTAGTAATACAGTTTTACTAGTTGAACCCTATAAGACAATTAATTACTGCACACATTTTGATATTAATCCATTAAGTAGTTTTTTCGGGCTGAATATTTTATTAATCGCCATTACGTTCCGCCATCTTGGATTCGTATCAAAATGATACCAGTTAATTCCAACATAATACTTGACATATTTAGCAAAATTTGGGATAAATTTAATGAGTAGTTTTTAATAATAATTTCTTTAACATTTCATTAGGCCCCCATTTTGTTTCTCCATATTGGATTTTTACCAAATTATTACCAGGTCATCCCCATATGACCCTTAGTTTTTGACCAAAATTTGAAATAAAACTAGTAAGCAGTTTTTTCAGGCTGAATTTTTATATAATCTATTAAGCCGCCATTTTGTTCCGCCGTCTTGGATTCATACCAAAATGTTACCAGTTGATTCTAACATAATACTTGAGGTTTTTGCAAAATTTGAGACAAATTGTATGAGTACAATGTTACCAGGTCATCCCCATATGACTCTTAATTTTTTAACAAAATCAACAAGTCAATCGGGTAAGTAGTTTTTTAACTACGCCGCGAACAGGCAAACAGTCAGACAGACAGACCGACGGAATAGTGAAAACATTTTTTCCGTCATCTAGGGACCCTAAAACGTGAAGATCTGAAAAAATCCCGGGGAGTGATTTTTCACGAGGGAAGTAAAAAATAAACAATTTTACAGTTTGGTTCGTTCCTTCAGAACGTTTTCACGTGTACTGTATTGGGAGAATCCAAATACTAACCACCTTCTCTGTAAGTTTTTTTTTTTTTTTTGTTTCGAGTATAAATAAATTTACAAATATTTTTAAGAAGTATTATATCACTGATCTCTTTTGGTTATGAGTGGAGCCGAGGGAGAGGGCGGAAACGCCTTCTCCCAAGATAAAATTAAAGAAATTATAGGTATACAACAAAATGGCGCTATTAAAAAAAAAAAGTTGGGTGATGACTCGAATTCTAATAAAAAAGTAATTAAATATGCTGAGGAAGATATTGCGCCTTTTATTGTTTATATCGAATCTAATGAACAAACAAAAAATAATATAGGTAGGTTTAATAACTTAAAAATTGCTAGAGAAATTTTTAATTTAAATCTGGATGCAATTAAAAAAATTAATAATAAAGGTCTTAATAGATTAGCAATAGAATTTAAAAATTTCCAGGCGGCCAACGACTTCGTAGATAATAAATCATTAATAGACAAAGGATATAAAATTTACATTCCTTTTAATTTCGTAACATGCAAAGGTTTGGTTAGAGCAATTGATTTAGATTTGGAAGTAGAGGACCTTAAAAAAGTTTGTAAGTCTGACATAGAAATTCTCGACTTAAAAAGAATGAATAGAAAAATCATAAACAAAGAGGGTAAAGTAGAATATAAGCCGACAGGGACAGTTTTAATTACCTTTAGAGGCATATTACTTCCTAAATATGTCTATTATTGTAACTTACCAGTACCAGTAACTGTATATATACCCCCAGTAACCCAGTGTTATAAATGCCTCTTATATGGACACACAAAAAATAATTGTAAAGGAAAGGAAAAATGCCAAAATTGTGGAGAACTAAAACATACAACAGAAGGGGAGCCATTAGAATGTAACACTAGATGTTATTTTTGTAAAAACGAGCACAAAGCGACAAATAGAATTTGTGCAGAGTATGAACGCCAAAAAAACATTAAACGTCTTATGGCTTTTAATAATTTCACTTATGTGGATGCGGAAATACTTTGTAAAAAAAACTACATAATAAGTGAATATAATCCTAACCCCAGAGACTTCCCTCCCTTACAAGGAAAAAATAATAATAAAGAAAACTTTCAACATAATGGTGACATAACTACAACCTCACAACGACGCACAACCGACTTCACAACAGGAATAAAAAGATCATATCAGCAAACTGTAGCAAAAGAGCAAAACAAAAGAAGAAATACTTCACAAAACACAAATCAAGGTTACGATAGAATCCAACATGAACAAGCACTATTCTTCCCAAATTCTAGACCAAATAAAGACCCTTTACCTAGTATACAGCATCCTACCACAACAAACAGACATGTACAGGACAGACAGGAAAGATACCAACCAAACACACAAATACAAGACATAGAAATGCCTCATTGTGCCTCGCAAGTTTCAGACGATATTATGATCTCACACACTCAGGACTCACCCTCAGATATTAATAAATTAATGGATTATTTCTATAACTCATCATATTATGAACAAAATGGAATAAAAAATCTTATTCTCTCACATCTTAAACTAGCCTCCTATATGGAGATAGATAACTATAACTAAAAAAGATAAGGATTCACAATCAAACTAATAAGACTAAAATAAGAATCAAAATTATGCAATGGAATATAAGAAGTGTTAATGCTAATAGGGCTAATCTCATTACACTTATTAGAAAACATGACCCTGATATAGTTTTGCTTAATGAAACCTGGCTAAAAACTTCTCATAATTTTTTTATAAAATCATATAACATTATCAGACAAGATAGGGAAGATGGATATGGGGGGGTAGCTACCCTCGTAAGAGCAAATATTGTATATGAGCATATAATAAACTATAATGATAATAACATACAATTCATCATAATAAAAGTAAATAACTTAAGTATCACAAACCTTTACTCTAATAATAACATAAACATATCTCAACAAATACTTGAAAATATTAAAAACAATTCTTGTGAAAAACTCCTCATTATGGGTGACTTTAACTCACACCACCCAATATGGGATAACTGTACCCTCAATAATGGAGGTACAGTGATTAGTGATTTTATCTTGGAAAATGAGCTTGTTGTGCTTAACAATGGTACTCCTACGCTTTTGCAACCTCCTGGAAAAAATAACAGTGCTGTAGATATTACAATAATAAGCAATGATCTAGCATATATAACTGAATGGGGCACTATCCCGGACTGTGGAAATAGTAACCATTTCCCCACTTATGTAGATATGAACTTAAAAAAAAATACAGTACATGAAAAATGTTTTTCTCAAGTATATAAAACTCGTGATTTTAAAAATGCAGATTGGAAACAATTTTACGATGAAGTATTGATTGCAATGCCACCACATAACAATACATTAGACTTTGAAGAATTGAACAACATAATTAATACAGCAGCCATTACCACAATACCTTATAAAAATAACAATAAACCCCACAAAGTAAATAACCCGTGGTGGGATGAACGATGCTCAATTATTCTACAAGATAGAAAATCACACCTAAAAAATTTTAAAGAATATCCAACAATAGATAATTATATTAAGGCAAAACGTGTAATTGCCGAGTCTAAACTAACATTTAAAAGAATAAAAAAACAAAAGTTTAAAACTTTCTGTGAGTCTTTAAACAGAAACACTAATACAACATACATTTGGAATAATATAAAAAAATTTTCAGGTAAAAATAAAAAATTAAACAAAGTTAATATTGTGGATGACATAAGAATAGAGCTAATAAATAATATGGCTATATATAATGTTGACCCGGACTTCACTGTCTATCCAACACCTCAACATATCAAACCCTTTACGCTCCATGAAATGGAATTAGGATTATCTGGCAAAAAACTGTCCTCTACTGGACTGGACGATGTAGCATACAAGATGTTATATAATCTACCATCTCAAGCCAAAAGGGAACTTCTCAACACCTACAATAAATGCCTCAAAGGGGAGAAATTGCCCAATTCATGGAAAAAATATAATATTTTAGCTATCCTGAAACCAAACAAAAACCCACAAACTACAGACAGTTTTAGACCAATTGTATTATCATCATGTTACCTTAAACTTATGGAAATAATGATAAAAAACAGAATAGACTGGACTCTGGAAAATGCACAAACCTTTTCCAACTATCAAGTTGGATTTAGAAAGGGTATGGGAGTTAATAATAGTATAGCTATCCTGACTTCAGAAATTAATCTAGCTTTTCAAGAAAATAATAACATATTGGCAATATTCTTAGATATAAAATCCGCCTATGATAGGATTAACCTACAAAAACTATATAGTAAACTTATTCACTTAAATATTGATATAGAACTTACAAATCTAATCTATAAAATCCTTGAAAACAGACAACTTTTTACTAGAAAAAATGATGCCTCCCTTTATGGCCCAGTACTTGCAACTACTGGTCTTCCACAAGGATCGCCACTTAGTACTATTCTTTTTAATGTATATGTAGCAGAACTCTTTAATATAATACCAAAAAATTGTACGCTTATCGGTTATGCAGATGATCTAGTCCTCTTTTGTAAAGATAAAAATATTGTAAATGCTGTAGAAAAAATGAACGCTGCACTACATAAAATTCATACTTGGCTTGAGGATAACAACCTAAGTGTATCTCAAGACAAGTGTGAAGCTATGTGGTTCACTAAGGGCCCACGTAAAACAAGACCTCCTAACATGAAAATAGATAATCACATAATCCCATATAAAAATCAAGTAAAATATCTTGGTATCATCATTAATAAACATTTAAAATGGGACGCCCATATTCTGCACATCATAAACAAAGTTAAAAAAGGTATAAATATTTTAAAGACCTTTAGCAGGGTATGGTGGGGAAGTGATCCGCGAATTCTTCTAACTGCTTTCAATGCACTAATAAAAAGTCACCTGGATTATGGAGCATTCTTCATTAAACCGACTTCGAAGGAGAACCTTAGCAAACTAGATAGGATCTTTTATGAGGGACTAAGGATTTGTTTGGGGTGTATGAAATCTACACCTACCCTTGCACTTATGGCCGAAGCAACTGAAATGACATTAGAATTTAGAAGAATATGGCTAGCAGTCAAATTCCTATCAAAACCTATTACCATTGATAACCATCCACTAATAAACATTTTAAAAAAACTGCGTGCGTTGCAAAATAATAATATCGGAGAATGGAGAAATAACAATAGGACATACCTTACACAAGCCCTGGAAAAATATGATCCGTACTATAAAAAGATATATAAAAATTTGTACATTTCCATGTTACAAAACAGAATTTGAAAACCAAATCATGCCAATAAAAATAATGGAACTTAATCTAAAAAAAAATGAACGGGACACTAGAGAACAGTTTTTAGAAAAAACAGAAAATTATCGACAACAATTTACCTTTGTATTCACAGATGCTTCGAAAATTAAGGACAAGGTGGGTTTTGGGATATATATACCAGAAGTAAATTATAAATTTTCATCAAAAATCCCTGGGGAACTATGTATATGCACAGCTGAAATTGTTGCAATAAATGAGGGTGTCACAACTATTTTAAAGAAAAATATAAATAATGCAATTATATTTACAGATTCTCTTAGCGCAATTTTTAAACTAAAAAACTCTTGTATTGACACTACAACAGATTACATCATTTTACTGACTAGAAGACTTATTATAGAAGCAAATTCAAATAACAATATCTATATAGCCTGGATCCCAGGTCACTCTGGAATTGCAGGTAATAACACTGCAGACTTACTAGCAAATATAGGGAGAACCTTAAATATTCCTAAAAACCTAAAAATAGACAAATCAGACATTACAAACCTAATTAAAAAAAATATGAGAAGAATTTG
Organism: Kuschelorhynchus macadamiae; assembly: GCA_030620095.1. Lineage (NCBI taxonomy): Eukaryota > Metazoa > Arthropoda > Insecta > Coleoptera > Curculionidae > Kuschelorhynchus > Kuschelorhynchus macadamiae. Next base: position 149,049 of record JAUTXW010001299.1, read on the forward strand.
AAAATAAATGGAAACTAGATATACAAACAAAAGGTAAACAATATTCTAAAATACAAACTACTTTCCCTCCTAGAAAATGGTTTCTATGTTGCACATACAAAAATAGGAGACACGTCACCTCCATAATTAGAATGCGTACAGGTCATTGTCTAACTGGAGAACACTTGCACAGGATGGGGCTCAGAAATGACCCTTACTGTGAATGTGGACAGGTTGAAACCCTGGATCACATTTTCTTTGAATGCCCTATAAATAAAATTCCTAATATAGATCTGTATCAAATATTCAGAAACAAAGGAGTTAAAACTCCATTTAATATTTATATTATATTATCCACGATTAATAATGAGATTAGTGATATAATTAACACTTTTTTAAACTATAATAAAATAAAACTTTAATAAATAGTATTATATGTACAAATTTTTTAGACCCGGAAAAAGGAAAAAAAAAAAAAAAAAAAAACATACCCAATCCCCTCCAACCGACTCAGGTCCTGTGTGAAATGCTCCTCCCCTGAGCGGGAGCGTGAAGAGTCTTATACCTCTGTCTGTGATGTTTACATGTTTACTAACATCCCATAAAAAGTATTAGTTAATATCTTATACTTCAGCCTTATGTGTACATACCCATAGGGAACATACAACAGTATATAATAAAACTCCTATGAGTACACACTCACAGGAAGGGAAATGAAGTTCCAGAGTTCCCAGGGGTAACAGTTCCCGACAATCTGAGAGCTCTATCGTAAAGTGCTGGCAAGTTGCGAAGTGCAGTGCCAAAAACATAGATTGGAATTGGAATTGGAACAATTTTACGTTTGACACGGCTGTAGTTCCTAAAAACACGGCAAATTTCGATTATTTGTACGGCCTTTATTTAACTCTTAACTGGTTTCTGGTTTAAATACTCGCAACATGTTAACGGCGGACTATTTTGCTGCTTCTGCGTCGTATATTGGTAAAATATAGAATGCGCGTGGAAGATTGGAAGGTGTATGTAGCGAATGTAAAATTGAGCCTGCCGAGCAGGGAATCACAGAGACATCAAATGGTGGTTTAATTCGTTATCAACTCTTTCTATTTCTTTTATTAATCATTTAAACGAATTAGACAAACGTATATTTATTTCTTTTAATATTTTTACTTTTATTTCATATGATGAATATTATAAAAAGAAAATCTAGCTTTGTCTGGAATTTTTTTTCGTACCCAAGCAAACAATCTGGAAGAAGAAAATATTCAAGGTCCAAATGAGACTCCTTCCGGTTTGTAATATAAAAACAAAGAAACAAATCTTTGTTTTTTATATTAAAAACCGGAAGAATATCTGAAATGTACAATTTCTTGGTAGGTTATATATAAAGCATATACATTTAAAACGACCTTGGTACTTTTGTCATAAAAACTAGCTTTGTAAAAAACATTTTTAATCTTATTTGTGCTAAATATTTTAAGATTCACCTATTAAAACTATCAAATCTAAAATACGTTAATATTTTCGCCTGATTTGTGAATAATCTAATTGGTAGATTTCTAATTTCTATTTACGATATCGTTCCTTTTGTAGGAAAAATACTAGTCATACAGAAATACTGGTTTAGCGGAGCAGGAGCAGAATAGAGTAAAATACCTGTTGCAAGCGTTTCAGTCACAGCGAATATACTTGCTAATGTACTACACTACTAATGCAGTTGTTATAATTCAGTTTACTTTGCCTCGTTGTTTAAAAAATGAGTGTGTTAAAGAAAGACACACACCGAATTCCACCGATGTTTGAAATCCAATACCTGTGACAACTTGTTACCAGCTCGTACCTGTGACAAAATACCTGTGACGAGTATTTCTTAACAACTCTTACCCTCCCCGGTTGCGCAAAACTTAATTGCAGTTTAGAATAGTTAACCGAGCTTTCAGTTTTGACAAGCTGCTTATAGAAATCTAGGTATCCTCTGTCAAATTTGACATTCCGTTAAACATTCTAAACTTTAATTAAGCTTTCTGCAACCGGCCATAAGCCAAACACGCGATCGCTGACATAAGGCCTCAAAACCGGACTAAGTAAGAAGTGTTAGAAGATATCTTTATTTTTACAGAACATTTTTAATCTATTCAGCCTAAGTGTTATATTAAAATTAATAAATATAGATTCGGGTTAATAATTTTATTTTCTGTTGAAATTTTAAAAAGTAGAACAGAAACTTGTCCGGTCCGAGTTGCAAATTTTTTATAATAAACATAAAATAAATAACTGTTCAAGAACCGAGGGCTCTTTTCAAGTGGTTGACTCGAGATATTCGGACTTCAACTTTCTATTAATACTAAAGTAAGTAAATACGCCAAAATCTGACTGTAACATTCTCTATATTTTAAACCTTTTATTATTAAAAAGGAAGACCAAGGATTCTTTCGATTTTATAGCTGGAGGAATTCGGCGGTCAGCTTAAAATTGTGCTTTTGCATTTCTCCTGTTCTGTCGGTTATGTTCTCCTCTTCCGTATATCTTAATTCTGAAATTATGTATATCAAAAAACTAACACAAAGGCTGAATAAATCGAGAAGCGTCCTGTTTTACAAACCGACCTGCTTTGTACGTTTTGATCATTTTCTGTCTTACTATTTTTCCAAATACATTTTTCATTAACTTACCGTACCGTTTATTCATCTAAAATTAATCATTGCAATATTTTTTTTGTTTTTTCTGGCCTAGCTTTAGTATTCAAGTAACAAATTCCGACTAATACCATCACGCTACACTCGATAATTTCTTTCGAGTAAAGAGTATTTAGGAACCTGCAAGAAAGGTCAGTAGCTATCCTAGAATAATGTCATTTACTTTTAATTAAATACATTACAAATTTGGCGTCCGGAACCAACTCGTTATAACTTCTTTTTTTTAATTAAAGAGAAAAAGCATAATATTTATATTCGTAAATAATTCACTAAATTAGAAGGCTCGTTGCTTTCTGATATAGTTTTTATAAATACTATGAACTTACGGGAATATTATCAGATAATTCAACTAATAAACTGGTCCTAATAAGACTTGCTAAATTAGAATCGTTTTACATAGAGGATTGACCAAATTCACATTCAAGTTCGTGTTACCGCGCGGAGTGACATGATCAGTCGATTTCTAACGGACGTGTTTATTCTACGTCACGATACGTCAGCTACTCGCTCTCTGCATTGGAGTAGATTCAAATTTTAAGCGCGCTGATAATATTCCGGTAAATAGTTTGAGTGTAGCCATTGTCCGAGAGGCATGGCACGCACAATTTATGAGAATGAGAGTTTAGCCCGTAGTCCGAGCGACATGGCGTCTCTCGTAACAAATAAACTTCTAATTCATAATGACATTGAATTACCAGATGAAGTTCTTAATTTGTTGGGAGAAGATCCTTCCTTAAGGGAATCTGAGGTAGTAAAAATACACTCAGCTTTAGCAGTAGTATTTCAAAAAAAAGAGATGCCAACTAATTGTGCTTTATTAGTTCCCCCAACGTTAAATCCTGAATCAAACTCCATTATCCCTCAAAATATTAAAAAGAAAAATGATGCTTATATCGATTTTCAGAAAAAAATAAGTATGGGTCTGGCAATTTTTGGCAACCAATGGTATTAATGTACAAAGATGTTTTACCGCCTGGTTTGTCAGATACAGGACGTCTCCTCTCTAGTTTATTTTATGATTTAACAATGGCTCGACGCACTTTTATTTTTAATTAAAATGTTTTCAATTCATAACCTATATCTTTAAACATCCTACATGGTAAAATAATTAACATCTTTGGACTGGCTGACGACATATAATTTAACGGTCAAATGAACTTACTTAAAGTTCGATCGAAATTATACTAGTTAGCCACTCCAAAGATGATAATCTCCCACCCATCTACACCCCATGGTTATGAGTTAAAAAAATTCAAATAAAGTAGGTATTTAAACAAAATGACGACGTATACCGGAGATATGAAGTGCCTGTCGGCGCGGCGAGTAGGAGAGTGGGGAGGAAAAAATCTCTGCTTAAAATCTTGTACTAGTACGAAAAGGCGGACTACATGGTAAAATAATTAACATCTTTGGACTGGCTGACTAATATAATTTCGATCAAACTTCAGGAAAGTTCACATAGAACGGAAGCTTTCACGGCTTTGGTCAATTAAGAAATCATGGTTCTTGGGATTAGACCGTGTCAAATTGGGATTACTATTCGACGTTTCGCCTTCGATTGCACGAGGCATCTTCAGGGATCTTTAATCCACGAGATCTGAACACTGAATTCATTCAGATTTTACTTCGGCTGCTGAATAGTTATTTTTGTGTCAAGCCTGAATATCAAATTAGTGAATTTCAGTCACTTCTAAACGATTCTTTAAATCGACCACTCAATACCGATGTTTCCAGGGTTCGTATGTTGGTATTTATTATTTATTACGGTTTTAATTATGGTTTTATCGGCAAACCAGGGCTAACCAAAACTTAATACGGTTTTTAAAACACAACTACAAATACAATTATGCTGAATATATATCTTGTCTTAACACCTCGTAATTCTCTATGATGGTTGTTTCATATTATTTTAGGATTATTGTGTAGTAGAGTTCCCCATTTGCTTTTTTGGTATTACACCTTACCATATCTGTAGTTGATGAAAAATGTCTCTATTGAACTAGCATAAAATGCCATATATAAATCCATATATGGTGCCAGGTTGTGTGAACGCAAAGCACGGGTAGCATTTTGGTATGTTCGGTGAAGTCAGTTTCGTTGGTTCATCCCTTCACGTCCAGGAAATCTAGTGTATTCTCCCCGTTTTGATTTGGCATTCCAGAACCCCAAGAAGGATGCTGAGCATCCAGGTCTCCTGTAAGTAGTATTGGGTTTCTAGTTTGAAAGTTTACTTTGCTTACTAAATTATTAAATATAACTGGATTGATCCTTATGTTCGTAGGATTGTATATGCTTATCAGACAGACTAGACAGACTGTTTGAATTCAATGTACTGGCATATTAGTGGTAGCCTCGACAGGCAATTCTTAATATGATTGATAAAGGTACTCTTATTTGTCTATACATGTTCGTACCTCTACATACACCCTTATACCCAGACACTTTACACTATAGTAGGCAATTATGTATATTTTTTATAACTATACGGAAATATGTGTGACTATGGTATCTAGTTTTTATTTTATGTTTTTTTTTAACAGCTGGTCGACTGACCGGGTGAGCTTCTTATCTTCTTATGTATCTTTTTTACTTTCTATGAAAAGTTTTAGTTTCTCTCCCTCATGGGGTCCGTTTTCTGCTGTGTTATATGGGGTTTGTATTACTAGTGATCACTGTTGTGTTTCCTTCTTCAGTATTATGTTCAAAATAAGTTTTCTGTTAGAGAATGAGCGAGCGTATTCTCCCGGGTTTGAAAATAGTTTTTCGTGCTACCGCGAGCTTTCTTTGCGCATTTTTATTAATTATATGGTCTTTTAATAAAAACTAAAAAAGTTTTAGCCCTTGTCGGGATTCGGCCACATATCCCCTACGACGTGCGCCAAAAACTTTACCAACTGCATCACGAGGCTTTACACGAAGAATGTAACAAACGCAGTTTATAATTCGCCGAAATAAATCTATATATTAGAAAAAGGCAATGTCGGATTCAAATTTGACGATTTCGGTTACTTTTAAACGGTTCGCTAATGGTCTATTTGGGACTTTCTATAAGTGACCGTCAACTCTATGTGCATCTAAACGTATTAAAACTGAAATTAGTAAACTAGGAGTTGATATCGAAAGAGAATTTCTCTCAGAATCAGATGCACGTGAGTGCACCTTCCAACTTGGATGGTCGAGGTCATAGTAAACGAAAAAAAAAGAAGATAATTTAATTTTACTGATGTTTGATAAAGTTTCATGGAAAGTTAACCCAGAATATCCACGGTGAACCTGTGTATTGCAGGCTGTGGCGCCATCCGAGTATTATAAACCGGACAAAGTTCATTTAAGTTTTGGTGTAAGACCGATTAGCACAGCGGTAGAGTTTTGGATTAGCAATGCGAAGGTCTCGAGTTCTAATCGTGGTATGGACGATGACTTTTTTCTGTATTATGGGTTAACTAACTTCTCATAAAAAACTCTAAATCGGCATAGGGATCCGTCAATTACAACACAGATTATTTAATGTGCTTCCTATTGGTTCGTTGTTCATTTCGGTGGAGTATAAACAAGTTTTGTTAGATGTTCAGTATGAGCTTCCTAACTCAGCGCTAGGATTATCGACTTTGAGTACAACGCATGTGAACTCGAAGTCACGTTCAGGCGTATGGCTTTTTCAGCTTTTTTAACAAAAAATTGCCAAGAAAATTCACGGTCTATATTGAAAGAATAATTTTTTTTAACAAAACTATTATTGTACAAGACCTTAGACATGCCTTTTATTCTACCAGTCACGACACTTTAGAGTTGCACGTATTTCAAATATGATTTTCGATGATTCGAGGTGTGGCTTTTATTGCTTTGTTGATGATTTACAGGTTTACAGATGGTTTTATCGGTGACCCTCGGCTAACCTAACGCTAACACAAGCTTTAAACTGCTGGAGATTCTTATCAATTATAGTGTCGATTGTTCTATATGCTTCCTCCCGGTCCGGCGTTTATTTCCCCGGAGTATAAACAATTTGTTGAATGTTCAGCATGGGCTTCTTGGCTCGGTGGTAATTAACTCAGCTTTCGATGCAATTTATATATGTGTTCGAATCTCCGTTCAGGTGTATTACTTTTTTTAGGTTTTTCTTTATCAAAACTTATAAATAATAAATGTGCGTATTAGGTTAGACTAGCATTGGTTATGTTTGCTCTAAAGAAAGCTCGTGGTAACGCGGCAACAACATTTCGAGTCTATATTAAAACAAGGATTTTTTAACGAAAACCTATACTTTTAGGTGGATCTGTCCCGTTAGCTTTAGATTAGCTCCGGATTGTCGATAAAACTATCATTAAAGCAATAAAACATCATTAAGGTCATCAAATCATCGGAAAATATATTTGTAATACGCGCGCACTCTAAAGTGATGTGATTGGTTGGCGTATCTAAAGTCTTGTCTTTAAAATAGAGCCATTTGCAAAAATACTGTCTAAATGTATGGCTATTGCAATATTTTTTCACAGCAGCACATTAATAATTTACACATTGCATATGATTCAAAAGAGTTCAGTGAGATAAACGCGAACTTTTAACACAATCTATATTGTTAGGTGGATCTGTACATTAGCGTTAGGTTAGCCCAGGTTCGTCGATAATCGCACACACCTCAAAACTTCAAAAATCAGATTTGAAACACGCGCACTCTAAAGTGTTATGATTGGTGTGATCCGTGGGCAACTGAAGGTTTTGTAACGCTAAGGGGACAGATCCATATAACAGTATAAATTTTGATAAAAAAATCGGTAAATCTCCTTTACCGGAACTTCCCCCGTTGCGAATCTGTCCTTTCATTAGGAATAGTAAAGTGTAACCCAATTTAGTTCCGCACGTAATCATCTAGTATATTGTTTTTTAAACATTTTTAATGCGAGCTGTTTTGTTCCACCATATCGGAATCATACCAATATTTTACCAGTTTGTACTTGTACCACACTTATTTTTGGGCATGATTTAAAATAAATTTAAGATAAATTTAAAAAAAAGTTTTGGCCGCCATTTTGTTCCCTCATCTTGAATTGGTATCATAATTTTACAAGTTTTTCTCTATGTTACACTTAATGCTTGCACAAAATCTGAAATTAATCGATCGATCGATTTGAGCTCATATGCGCCGTATCCAAAGTCCAGTAACACACCATCGAGTTACGAAGCCCATACTGAGCACAAGAATCTAGAATAGGTATACACAATACGATCCGATAATCTAGGATATCGATACTCTTGCCCCGATATCCGATATTTAATATCGATATTTTTTAAATGATACGTGCTATATATCGATACATTTGACTGTATATCGATACTATTCTCCGTAATATTTAGCTAATGGCTGAGAGCGGTACCATGAACGAGCTATTTAATCTTGCTACTTCGATAGCGGGTCGTTCAGCGGACGCCATGTTTTGTATCGTATTTTATTTTCGCTACTTAACTGAGCAACGATCAACTGGCATAACAAACGAGATAGCAGTATGTAATGTAAACATTATGAGCAATATATAATAATACACCAGAGCAATAACAGATTTTTTTAAATCTTTTTTTAACACAAAATACAGAATGTATTATACAAACAAATTTGTTATCATATTTCTTTTAATTTCAGCCCTTCCTTGTTCCCGTTGTCCCATATTCTCATTCTCATCAAGGTTAAGGTCAAGAAACATTTGCTGCCTTCAAAATCTCTAAAAACCGTTCAAACTATTGCTATTATTTGAGCGCTACTTTGATGATCAATAGCCAACCAGCGATCAGGCGGGTGAACGCGGCCATTTAGTCTAAAATTCAAATTCTGGCTGGGTATTAAAAAGTTGCAAATTACCGATTACTATACGAGTTACAGGATCTTTCAAATGCTATCAAATTCAAGCTACTTAACTTACGACGAGGATAAGTTGTTTTCAGTTTCCTTTCTTATTACTCGATAATGGCATTTCGGTTTAACCATAAAAAGTAAATAAAAACATATATCTAAACACGCTTGCAAAAAACATTTCAAAAATTCTAAATTCCAATTTATAAGAAATAAAAAAGAAAGTTTTGGTGTTCTTATCCTATGTCAAAAGAATATCTTGTGGTATAAGTACTCTTCTGGCTTCCTTTAAAATCCAGAAAATTCCTTAATTTCGGATTTTTTAAAAATAAAAATAATTTCTTATTTTATTTAAAATGTTGCGTAGTAATAAATTCAATAAGTAGTTTTACATTGACTCACACCGCCATTTTGAATTCGTACTAGTTTATCCAAATATCACATTCAATTTTTCTACAAAATTTAAGAACAATTGCATAAAATTTAGGAAAAAAAATTTGCCGGCCATTTTGTTCCGCGATCTTGGGCTACAGCTTCATTGCCAAAAACCACACCAGCCAATGATCAGTTATTCGTATAGAATTTTTATTAAAAAATCTTTGTTTTATTATATACTCGGAAATTTGTAAACGTGTTACCGCGGTTTTTTTACAGCAAACCTAATCAACCCCACCTAACCACATTTTTATTAATTATAATATATAATAATTTTTTTAAAAATAGGTCACCGCCCAAACCGGGATTGGAACGCATGACTTTTGCATTGCTAATCCGAAACCCTATTATTAAGTTAACCGATGTGCCACGACTCTAAGGAACTTTGTTTGTGTTTAGCCAAAAAAAAACTATATATTAGGGCGGCGTTTCGGTTTAACCATAAAAAGTAAATTATGTATAAACATAGTTGCAAAAAATATTTCAAAAATTCTAAAATACAATTTATTAAAAATAAAAAAGAAAGGTTGTTTATTTTTTGTCAAAAGAATATCTTCTGGTATAAATACCCTTCTGGCTTCCTTTAAAATCAAGGAGATTCCTTTATTTCGGATTTTTTAAAAATAATAAATTTAACCATCCCTAAGGGCAAAATTTCTTAATTTATTTAAAATGTTGGGATATTTCGAATATTGATTCTTTATAAGGCGTTTTATTCCTATACCAATACTTTAATCACCGATCCGTACCGATCCAAAATATCGATACTAAGGAACGGTTCGTGCATTCCTATTCTAGAAGGCCCGTACTTTTTCTCTTACCCCTCTCTCATAGATAATGAAACGAGAGGCAGTGTTAAGATTGCTATTACAATTGTACTGAATCTATTACAATTCCACCTTGACAATTACAATATTGGAAAAAAACCTAATAATCTATTATATTTTACATTTTTACAAAATTCGTCATCTTTTAGTTTCATAAATAACTTTACTCGATAAAAATGTCTACACTGTACCGCGGCGAATTGACCGTGCAAAATATTTGTATACGGAGCTTTATTAAGAGATATGGAGTGTAATATACGTCATACAGTTTTCTTTTAAAATTCAATGTCAGGTATCAATTGTAGATGCGCTCCGATATTTCCCTTATGCCATATGCAATTTTAACAGTTTTTTAAAGATTGGAAATAGATGGGTTAAGATGGATAGGTTTAACATTTTTTATTTTTTCGAAAACGGCGTATTTGGTTTCTAGCGTTGCTCTTGCCACACTGCTAATATTAAAAACACTTCTGAGTTCTGATATTCTATAAAGCAAAACTAATAATTATATAAAAAAACAGATAAAATAAGGATAAAAATTTTACAAAAGAAAATCACTTTAAACAAATTGAGCGGTCCTGTTATTGGAACTTGGACATGTTGTCGGGCGTATTACAACCCGAGTAGTTTTGGCGAAATTAATTATTCTTTGATATATATGCGGTATCCTACTTTCCTATCCTCACTATTTTTGTACTTTTACTTAAGCAGAATACCACTCGTAACCTGTTTCCAAACTTCTCTTAACATTACGGCCTGTATTCAGGCAGATACGGTCTTCATATCTTCTTCAGCCTATAATAGGTGACAAGTTCTGGGGTCGAATACCAGAGTGTATCCTATATTAACACTTCGATATTTTTTCTTTACAAATTACACTTGTTATTTCTAGGCGTATATTGTTAAACTTCTAATACATTAATTTAATGTAAAATTTCGAGCTATTCATGTAATTTTTCTTACTATTATTATTATATGAAATTAAACAAGAGGAGCTTTGACTTTCTGTTAAGTTCATAATATACAAAATGAAATTATTTATTTTAAATCCTGCTTCTTTAATATTGGTATTACCCAATAAAATACTTTCGTTTTAAATCAACCTGTTTGTCTTGCAGGCGCACAATATTACTTTTTAATTGCGTTCGGCTCCAGACTGTCTAGTCTAGTAACATATCGAAAACCCTAACCATTTTATTTACCTCATCTCATCCGAGAAATCAGAATTAGGTCACTGTTATTTTATCACAAAGTCTCTATTAATTAAGTTGAATTGGATAATTTTTTCAGATCAATAATTACACTTCTGCCTTTCTTATTCGTTTGAACATTGCACTACAAAAGTTCACAGTCAATAGGTTACTTGCTTCCCTGAGTCAATCGTTCTTGGTAATTTAAATAATCCATACTTCCTGTTGAGTTAGTAACACATCACAAAGAGACCTAAATCACTAATAGTAAGTTTTCTCACGCACACACGGCGAATACCGGACAGTGGAACCCGTTAATAAATTAAAAATTTACTTTTGAATAGTACTTTTCAATCGGACAAGGTTTCATTTTAATTATTTAAATTCTTTAAAATTTCGATAGGCATTTGGCCTTTATGAAGGCCTGCAAATAATTGGAGTCGAAGACTATGGTAGTCTTAGTAGTAGTAGTAGTAGTTAGAGCTTACAGTTCATTTTATAGGTAATTTTTCCATTATATTTCCCTTTCTTACTTGGTCGATAGCGTAGGCCGCCTGCTTCGCTGCCATATATGGAAACCGTTTCGTATTCGCAGCTTCTGTAGATGGTCCGCCTCCGATTCCCCTAGAGTTTAGCGAGAGAGGTGCACTCTTCGATCGTTCAGCGCCGCTTCCTGTTAAATTTGTCGGAAGCTTATTTTAAAGCGTATGCCGAGGTTTAATCAACTTTCGGGGACTTTAAAAATTTTTACAATTTAAGTTCTGACTTTTCAAATTTATCCAGTAATATTTATTTATTCATTTATTTATTATGAATACCTTTTTTTTATTAATTTATTTAAATTTCTGGGTGGTTTCTGGTCTTTTTTCAGAACATAAATACCCGACGGGATCTGGGTTACCACATATACTAAAACAATTTGTTTTTGAGATAATCACTATTATATATTACCGTTCTATTATTCAATAGTTGTAGATAAAATAATAAAACGAATAAAATAAACAGACTCAAAAAATGAACCTGTCATGGTCAAGCTTGAATCCGCCACTTTTAAAAATTTATTACATTCTATTACAATTGCGTACTAAATTTTAGTACAATCTGGTTAAATCTCAACTCTGACGAGTGGCTATAAGGTAGGTAGTTCCATAAGTTGTTTTATTTAATTTATATTATACTTTTAAACGTCAACCCCAAAAATGCCTAACCAGGGCTAACCAAAACGTAGTCCGATTTTTTTTTTGTATAAATTAACTTTTTTATGTCAACCCAAAAAGGCTTAACCAGTTCTAATCAAAACGCAACCAATTTTTAAAACACAACTATATACAACAAAATTATATGTTCTGTTAAAAAAAAGTCACCGCCCAAATTGTGTTTGGAACATGATACCTTTATATGCTAATCGGAAATTCTACCTCCCGACAAGCAAATTGAAAACAAAATGAACTTTGTTTATACGCGGTACGAAATTAATCAGACTCACAGTAAATGATAAATGTATGCCACATTGAAAGGCAACCGCATATATGCGCGCAAAAAATGCAGGAGCTTTCTACATCTGTAATGCTGAATCCTCGTTTCTGAACAATCAAAGCTTGCTTATACTACGCGTAAATAAACCTGTTTTAGCTAAGTACCGCTAGAGGCGCTAATGAAGGAACTGTTCTACAGTGACTTTATACGTACGTATAATGCGTACTTAAGCCTTGTTTCTGAACAATCGAACAATCAACAAAGCTTGCTTATAATCCGCGTAAATAAACCTGTTTTGGCTAAGGGTCGTTAGGGGCGCTAATGAAGGAACTGTTCTACAGTGACTTTATACATACGTACGTACAATTGTTCCTTCCCTGACCGTTTCATATTAATTCACTTTAAAATCAACGCTATGTCTTCTTCCACGCTAACGTGAACGAACCTTCTAAATTTTGATTCACGCGAAACCAGATGTGACGCCGCTAGCATTCACGCTAACTAATTTAGCTATTTATATGTTTTTCGCCGAGAAATTTGGTGGTGCAGTGTAAGGTTTTTCAGCCCGCGTCGTATAGCATGTGGATAGGAATCCCGACAAAGACAAATTCTTTTTAACAAAATTTATAATTAATAAACATTTGTATTGACTAACTTGATTTGTTTGTTTTATAGCTCTGCTGCAAGGCAATCTCCAGATTGCTCTTCGTCCGGGGCTTATTCAGAGCAGTGGCGGCTCGCCAAGGGACGCGGGTGAAGCAACGCTTCACCTACATTTTCCAATCAATTTATTTAAAAATAAAAATATTTTTAAAATATTAAGCATTTCATAATTTACATTTCTATTACAAAAATATAGTATGTTTTATATAAATTCACTTTATTTACTTAATTATACGATTATTTTTTATCAAAACTAGTGCCTTATATACTCAAAACATAATAATGACTTAAAAACGTAGCGTGCTGACCACCTTTTCATCAGAGTGACCCGTTGAGAAATTACAATCAGCAGTAAAAAATTTCGCTTCAGACTTCCCCTACACGCCGGCTTTCCCGCTTAGATTTGTTTACGGCGGTTGTTATGGTAACGCAATGGTGAATATCCATAAGCCAGATAGAGATTGGGAACGGCATGAAGTGCTGCTGCAGATTAAAGTCGCTTATTCTCGTGTCATAGAATTAATGTGAATTAGTGCGTTCGGATAATCGTAGGCGGAAGCAGTTTTGCTTCGAGTTAGACGAAATGTTTCCGTTGCACGATGCGGTCTGCATTTTATTAGAAACACCATTTTCCTGGTGGAAAACCGAGGGCAAAAGAGACTTTTTAAATACGGGGGACGAAGGATCTAAGCCTGTCCTTCAAATAGAAAAACAAAGGAAGTCAAAAGACAGAGTTTTCTTTCGTAGGTTTCGAAATCAGTGGTATTCGGATTATACGTGGATGAGTGGAAGTATTTATTTAAACAAACTATTTTGTATGCCCTGTTTTAACTATAGGTAGAAAATCAAGCATATGGAATAAAGAGGGATTCAATAATTTTGGGAATGTGACGAGAGGTTGTAGCAGGCATGAAGCTTCTTTGGAACATATTCAGTGCGCTATTTCGTTTGGAAATTTAAAGAAAGGCCTCAGTACAATTAAAGACGCTTGGAGGGAAAATTCAAGGTTGTATATAAAAATGTTTAATGAGAATGTTCTTCTAAATAGAAGGTGTATGCAGTTACCTATACGTGCGACTGTATTTTTGGGTAAACAAGAAATGGCACTTCGGGGCACATTGAATCTGATTCTTCGGACAATCGTGGAAATTGCAAAGAACTTTTGGACTCCTATATAGCGGTGAGCAATATAGACATTCAAGAACCCTACAAAAAGATATCTCCTATTTTTTCTGCAAATTCAGAGACAATTCAAAACGTGTTGATAGGTTGTATTTCGGAATCTATCGTTGAACATATAGATCGCGAAATAAAACAATGTAATTTTTTTTTCTATCCAAGTGGACGATTCTACAGATATTATACAAATGTCTCAATGTAGCATAATTATTAGGTATGTTAATAGTGCAGGAAAGTTAGTTGAACGGTTTTTGGGATTCTTTGACGTTAGTTCCGATCGAACAGCGGATGCACTTTTTAATTTAGTTACAACACGAATTGAAAAATCTGATTAACGCTTAAAATTAGTGGGACAGTGTTTTGATGGCGCTAGTGTCATGTTAAGGCATGTAAATGGTCTGCAATCAAAAATAAAAATTGAAGCTCCACAAGCCGTTTTTGTACTCTGTGCAGCCCACCGTATTAATTTAGTGCTCCAACAAAGTTGTAGTATTATACCACAGTGCCGTATTTTCTTTGCAAATGTAAGTAGTTTTCCCTCTTTTTTCACCATTCTACAAAAAATATTCTAGTAGCTGACACAATAATAAACAAAGGAATATCTACGTCTGTTACAACGCGATGGACATCCAAATCTAAGATTGTAAATGTTATTAATAATGAATTGGATGGTTTAAAACAAGTATTTACTGAAATTAAAAATGACAGGACATCCGACCAAAGCTCAATAACTTATTTTTGAACCACCTCAATAATTTTGAATTTGCAATTTTAATAATAAATTTTTTGCGATATTTTCGAAATTACTGATATTCTTTTTGATACGTTACAGAAACTCTCACTAAATAGTAATCTTTGTATGTCACACATTAGGAAAACCCAACACTTTTAAACGAAAAGAGAAAAAACAATTTTCAGGAATTATTTGATTTAGTGAGTATGAGGGTGTCAGCAGCTGACTACCGTGTGGGACGAAAAACGTTAACTGACAAAGAAGTCTTTGAAAAGTACAAAGTCATATATTATGAAATCTTAGATACAATGTCAAATCAAATCGATACAAGATTTCAAGATATGGATAAGATTGTTTTTGTTAGGTTGATTGCAGGTTTGCAGAGTATTCGATAGTCTTTCCCACCGAATCATTAAATAATTTAAAAGTATGCTTCCCTAATATATTTTCCGATTTATCAAGACTCAAAAATGAATTAATCTTTATTTATAATAATGAAAATTATCGCAATACTCAGTGAGATCGAATGTTGAAGATGCTATACGAAAATAGGGATATTTTTAAGGAAGCTTGAAAATTATTTTGCCTACTTCTGACAATTCCCTCTACTAGCGTATCACTTAAACGAAGTTTCTCATGCTTAAAAAGAATCAAAACATATCTACGTAACTCGATGACAGAAAACAGGCTTTCTAACTTAGCAAAACTTTTTATTGAAAAGGGACCTTTAAATAAACTTCTAAATGTAGAACCATGTTACGACGATATTACCGATACATGTGCAGATTTGAAAAACCGAAGATAGACCTTATATTTAAAAAGTAGATAGATGCAATCGAAAGTGTACGCAAGGGTCGAGGCAAGGGTGTGGGTAAGTACTTACCTCTTTTTATTACATACGTAATTATTATGTTTTTGTTATAGTAAAATGGTAGATTGGCACTTGTGGTACAATATTTCATATAGGTGCCCAAGCACCCATTAAGATATAGGTACATAACTGTTTTTTTAGAACACAAAAATATATTTAAAATCCTATAAAATTATATTATTTCCCCTAAGTATTAAAAACGCTCCAAATCTATGGATAATTAACATCATAAAAAGGTAAAAAAAAGCCGTTTTGGGCGTGGCACCTCAAAAATATTTTCACCTGCGGCGCTGTTTTTGCCTGCGACGTTATGCACTTAGCCGCGAGCCGCCACTGAACCAGAGCGGGGGCAACCCTCCCTGATGATTTACACCTTCTTCCAGTTTGGAGACGTTATCGGTAGGATGTCCATATGGCGAGCTCTAAGCTTCTGGAGACCCCGAATCCTTCAAATACTTCTTAATTTTTCCTCTTTTAATTTTTGAAATGCATCTCGGCTTCCACTAGGTGCCCCTTGAGAGTACTACTGGTATCACGAGATGAACCTTTTTTTCAAGCTATCCCCTTACCCTTCCCACTCATAGCGATCTTTACGCTAATATTCTTTGTAGAACTGCGGCATGCGAACGGGATAGACTGCAGGAACAACTAGGCCTCACACGTTCACAGCGTCTGCCCTCTTTCTAGCGGGGTCGTTAGTTTCCACACTGAGAGGTTGAGTCTCACGCTTCCCCCTGAAATAAAACTGCAAAACCGAACCCGTGGAACCACTTATATTAATAACGCAGAGGTTTGCCTTCGACGAGACGAACTGGAAGACTGGAAAAAAATGTGTTTTACTTATTTTTTTAAATTAAAGTTAGGTTAGGTTAGGATTGGTTAGGTTTGCTGTAAAGAAGCGCGCCTTCTGAATTCCGAATCTATATTAAAACAAAGATTTTTTTAACAAAATCTATACTGATGTGTGAATCCCCCGTTAGCTTAGTACAAGTTTGTCAAAAAAGCCATCACTCACACGTTTTTCTTATTTAACGTGAACCGACTTTCCGACAATTCGTTCACGTTAACGTGGAAGGAGGAGCGTCCTAAAATCAAACCTCAAATCAATAATGGAAACCTGAAAAGTCAGATTTGAAATACGCGCTCCCTCCAGAGTGATGTAATTGGCCGGTTCGTATGCTCATCATGGCTAGGATTTAAAGCAGGGTTGTTCCAAAGCGTACTTTTGTACCAAATTTGGCACACTTAGAAAATATTTGGCAACATGGTAAATCTTTCGTCTTTTTGGCAAAATTTATCATTCATATTATTAATTAATTTACTTGAAGGTATCACAATATCATTCAAAAAAAATAAAATGGCTGGCTATTCAGTCGCTCAAAGTTAATGATTCGAGGGTCGAGTCAATTTTGAATAAAGTCGGTTTTTTTATTTAAAGAATCTCCTGGATAGCAGTAGCTGTTAGCAGTGTATTTCAAGTCTTTATATAATTATTTCGCCACTTGTTTTTGTCTTGTATGTTAACGGATTAATTCAGTTAAAAATCGGAAGTGTATGAAGTCAGTTCAACCACGAAGCTTTAAGTAGCCAATAATGCGCGTGCTGGAAACCTAGATAGGGCACGAGCTGCGGGCGTGGGTGATGATCATATCTACTAGTGTGAACTTGGCAGCCAAAAATTAGCAGCTGAACTGCTGATGACATTTTAATAATATTCCGTAAAAGGTTATAATGCATTTCAGTTTTTTTGAAAAATAGACAATGTTCCGTTTAATTTTAATATTTTCGTAGATATTAAACAACGGGCCATTATGATTACTGAACACAGGTTTAAGGAGGCGTTTAAAATTTACGTTATTTTGGTTGGCAACAATGTTCTCTCAATTTTTCGAATATACATAAAATACTAAGGCATCCGTATTTTTGGATATCAGTTTAATATTTATTTAGTAAATAAGTGCTATAATTGCACGAGTATAAGCAGTAATTTGCTCCATGTATTAAGTACAATATTTGCAAATACAAATTTACTCATTTCAGCAACACTTCACTTGATTTTTATATTTATTCTAGTTAATATAAAAATCTTAAATAATTCGGAAGCCGTCAAAAGATTCTTAGGTTACCATAAGACACATTAGACAAAACGCTAATTGCTTTGAAAAACTAGATATACGGTCAATTTGATTTTTATAAACATTTTGGCAAATATATAGTCATAATTAGTAATATAGAGAATGACTAGAGCGGCTTCAAAAAGTGTCTAATTTATATTATAGCAAAATTTTGTTACATGTGCGTACATGTACATACCTATTTTTTTTGCAGAAAATCTAAATATACTGCCAACTTGTTTTTTATATATGTTTTAGCTAATATATAGACCTAATTAAAGGACATCTAAAGAATAACCCGCTAGAAAGAGTGTCTAATTTTTTTATTTAGAATTTATTACATGTGAGCGCATATACATATTTATTTTATACGCTCACATGTAATATAATCTACGTTAATGTAAATTAGACATTCTTTGATGGTTGGCGGGTCATTCTCTATATGATCATTAATTAGGTTTATATATTAGCTAAAACATATATAAAAATCAAATTGATAGTATGTCTAGTTTTTCTCTTATAACTGTTAATTAGGTCTATACTATACTACATTTGTTAAAAATGATTATAAATATGTTGTTTTACTTTACAGTTTCAATTTTATGCAGTACTTCAATGTTATTAATTATTTTGCGTTTAATAAGTATGCATATATACATACACAACATATAAATATATATTATAAATATAATTATTTAAATTGTCTGTCATTTCATTATTTTCATGGATGATATAATGGTCAAAAAAAATAATAATGTTGTTAACAAAAAATCGCCAATGGAAACTGACGATGTACAACCTTAATCATAGTACTACATACAAATCTAATTTGGTACACTTTTACGGAATTTGGTACAATTCAACATAACCGTTTGATACAAAAATTTTAAGCTACGGAACAACCCTGATTTAGGGTCTTGTTACATGTTGATATGTTGCCATGGTGATGATCGATGATGGCTAAAAAGAATTTAAGGTAAAATGTTTTTTTTAATTTAAACAAACAAAAGAGAGGTTTATATCTTTGTTACGATAATGGTGGCAGAAGCAGATCTAAGATGACGTCGAGGGGGGGGCCAAAAGTTTACTATGTATAAAGTAACGACCTTTTTTTTGTAGTCGAATTTTGTTATGGTGTTTAATACATGTAAAACAGATAAAGGGTGACTTATCGCTAGGAGGGGGCGAATTAAGATTTTCAATTGATGCAGTGCTTATTTTATACACAATAATATTGTAACCATTGTTAATAATCAAGGGGAGCGATGTCCTGTCCCTTTCGCCCCCTAAATCTGCCACCTATATTTATATATATATATATATATATATATATATATATATATATATATATATATATATATATATATATATATATATATATATATAGAGATTTGTTTTACCTAATTACAAACATATTTGTATGAGCAGTTTTTATGTTTTAAGGGTCTTGTAAAGAAGTAGTCCCATGGTGTTTGATAATTTGTAAAATAGAAAATGTACCTTCTTTCATCTAAACTACTGCTGGACCGGGCAAACAGGACAAGCGAATTTTCAGGACAAATTTTAAGTCTAATATTTTTTAAATGATAAGGTATTTACATGCGATTTTCAGCTCTTATTTCAAGTTAAAGATTTACGCTTAGGGTGGAGCGATCAATAGGTGATTTTTTCAAACTTTCAATTTGGAATTTTTATTAGGGCAAAACAGTTCTGTAACATACAGTAGAACCTCGATAAATGGTAGAGGGAAAGAGAGGTGACTAGATTTATTTTTATTGGTATTGTACAAATGAATTTACATACCTAATAGATTTTTAGAGGGATGGTTAGTAATCTTTGTTTAATTGTTTGTGAATTTTTAATTGTAGATATAACATTTATGTTAATTTTAATTTTTTACCAACTGATTTTAAAAAGGTTATTGTTAACTTTCCTACATTATTGTTTAGTATTGTTTATCTCTTTTTTAGATAGGTTTTATGCTACTCCAATTTTGGTATCATGTGTCTTTTCTATCTTTTACTTTATTTTTTTAGTTTTGTTGTTTTTTGCTTTACAATATTATTGCAGACCTATTAATTTTGTAATTTACTTTATGTGTCTGTGTCCTTGCAATTTTTGATGAATAAAAGTTCTGACTTTTTGTAATAAAGCATGAAATATAAAACGAAATATTTATTTGAAAATATGATACAAATACATATGTATGTAATGCAAAAATGGTACATACTCAGAAAAATTAGAAAAAGCATGCCTATACCAGCATCTTTTCAAAATTTCAGGGGGTTCATACCCCCAGGACAAAATGACAGTGACATAACTGGTGAACTAAGAGTTTTAAGTACTACGCCAACTCGACCTGGTTTAACTGTTAAACCTTTTTAGTGAATAGGGGAGTAAAAAAAAGTCACTAATGGCCTTAATATTTTGTCTTGATAAAATATCTGTGTTAGATTGGGGCGGAGCATTGTCCAACAGCAAAATGGCCTTTGGTGAAAGATTTTTATTTTTCATATTTTGTACTTGTCATACAAACTGAGAAAAAATCCAATCTTTGCACAACTTTGAAACTGTCCAGGCTGCTCTTTGAGATCAGTAGACCACTGGGATTGCCTCTCTATTAATTTTTTTAAAAGCTATGAAAATTGTATATAAACTATATATAATATATAAAAACAAAAACAATATATTTAAACAATAACTGTCAAATAATTAAAATAAAATAGAATTTGTTGACAGATAGAATTTACAAAAACAAAACATATATGTATGTATAAAAGGGTTTACAAACTTCAAACTTCAAAATAGCTTTATTGTCTCAAGTTACAAATTCCTTTTAGACAAAGCAGCTAAGAGTAAAACTAAAACTAGTCCAAAGATAAAAAGATTAAGTTCAAAACTTTTAGCTCAAATTAAATAGACCCAGTGTAGTGTAACAAAATAACTGAAATGATATTAAAATATCCTATAAAAGAACATTTAATAAATATGGTAAACACAATTAATTATTGTAGTCAAAAACTAAAATAAATTGGTTAAAACAGTAATAATGTACACAACAAAAACCTTACACAAACACATCATTTATATATTCTTCGGTTAAATAGAAAGCTCCACCAATCAAAAACTGTTTTATTTCTCGTCTAAACCTTTTTTCACAAGTGATCTGTCGTATTCTTATCGGCAGATGATTAAATAATTTTCTGCCATTATATACTATTGAATTCCTAACCATAGCCGACAACGGAATAGGAAGGACAGTAGTATATAGTCTCCGAGTCGAGTACAAAGACTCCCTTGATATTTCGGCCTTATTTATTAATTTAAATATGCAAGGTCATGTGAGAATCTTTTGAGTCAAAAATACTGGTTTACGAGATTCACGAGGCTTCATGCGACACATAAATCTCAACACTTGTTTTTGTAAGATGAGCACTCTTTCAAACAAATAGTCCGCACAAGCACTCCAGAAGTACACACCATAGCGCAGGTGCGATTCAACAAGAGCATAGTATACATTTCTTGCCATATTCATTCCTAAATTGCTAGATACAGTCCTAACCGCAAAGCATCCCCTAGAAATCTTTTTTGATAGTTGTAGAATGTGCTGTTGAAATTTAAGGTTTTGATCAATATATACTCCCAAATATTTATTCACCTCAGTCCTTGCTATGGCCTGGTTATCAAGCATTATTTCTTTAAATTGACATCTAAAATTTATTACATTTGTTTTGGACACATTTATTGTAAGATAGTTGGCATCGAAAAACTCTTTGATTTTAATTAAATCTCTATTTACAAAGTCCACTAGTTCATCAGAATTACAATTATGATTGTTCCACAATATTGTGGTATCGTCAGTTTCCAGATATATCCAACATTGCCAAGTCATTTATATAAATCAAAAATAGTAATGGTCCCAAAACAGATCCCTGTGGAACTCCCGCAGGCATGTTTAAGTAACTTGATTGCCCCTTATTAAATAAAACGCTCTGACTTCGCTCAGATAAATATGACGAAAACCATTCATGAGATCTCCCCCTAAAACCATACACCTCAAGTTTCCTCAGCAGTATTCCATGATCTGCACAGTCGAAAGCTTTAGTGAAATCACACTCCTTCATTCACTCTCAAATATAACTTCTCAAGGAAGGAAACTATTGCATCGCCTGTATTCTTCCCAGCCAAAGATCCAAATTGAGCATCGGAGAGCAGATCATTTCTCAGCAAAAAACTAAGCATACGTTTTTTCACAAGTTTCTCAACAATTTTGGCTAATGTTGGGAGCAAGGAAAACGGACGAATATGTGATGGTTTCTTTGCGTTGCCTTCCTTAAACAAAGTAATAACCGTTGCTAGTTTGAGGCAATGAGGAAGTACTCCCTCAGAAAATGACCAATTTTCACTAGAGCATTTAATGCAGAATCTGACAATTTTAAAAATATTTTAATAAAAATTTGATCCCATCCAGCAGCATTTATATTTTTAATTTCTGTAAAAATATCCTTTATTTCATATGTAGTGGTAGGATAGAAGTAAAACGTTTCTTGCATTGAAACTCTGTTAAGAAAAGTTAATGTGTCATGTTTCAGCTAGTTAAGTTCGATGCTATTGAACAACAAAATCCCATTTGATTCACCAACAATCTTTCAACATTCTTTTTGTCTATTGCTCGCCTTGTTTATTCTATTAGAGAAATACATATTTTCTGCGATTCTAATAGTACTTCTATAAATTTTACGATAAGAGCTGTAGGATAATATAAATACAGAACTATGAATAAAAAATTTTGTTATTGTATGTAGGAATCTCATATTTTTCGCTGATACATTTAGACCTTTCATAAACCAAGGTTTCTTCTGTTTATGTTTAATTTTTTTAAGTGGAAAAGCAATATTAAATTTATTTAGTAAAATACTATGAAAGGCCTCTAACGGATTTGCAGCATTCAAGGCTATATCCCAATTAACACTTTCTATAAGTTGGCAGAACTTACTATAATTTCCCTTAGTAAATAATCTACCATAATTTGTCAATTTTTTAGAATTCTTCATTAAAATCTTAAATTTACTCAAAATAGCTCCATGGTCAGACAAACCAGGGTTTATGTATGACAGTACAATCAACTAATTCACTGTTTATTTTAGAACATAAGTAATCAATCACAGACTTAGAATTCTTACTTATACGAGTAAGCTCATGTACATGCATTTGCAAATTAAAACAATCAAGCAAACTACACAACAAGTTAACATTTAAATTCGAGATTTCTAAAAAATTTACGTTAAAATCGCCTGCTAAAATAATAAGAACTTTTGCTGGAAGCATAGAAATAACCAGCTTTAATCTAGATATAAATAAAGTTATACTTGTATTAGGTGGTCTATACAAACAAATAATATATACATTTAGTTTTACAGATCTTACAATGGAAAACTCAAATTCTTTTTTGACAAGCATATAATTTAATTCAACAAAACTGTACATATCTAAAATTGATTCATGAACAAACACAATAGTGCTGCCATGAATAAAATCCTTATGTGAGTAACTGGACACAACATTGTAATGAGGAATAAACACTCTAGCCAATGTTCGGTAAAAAGCAGAACACTAGGAGAGCCAATACTGTCGATAAACAAATGTAATTTTTATTTATTTTTATTTATTTTTTTAATTTTTTTTATTGAGTACTTGACAGATTATTTAAAGAAAAACAATCCAATTACAAAGTACAAACATACATGTTTGACGATGTGTCATCAACTGTCCCACTCACACTCCACATGTTTTTCAAGGGTTGGAAGATCATATTTACTGCGCAAGGTTTCCAACGAAACATTGCGATCGAACACACCTTCTTTATAAAAGATATACCGTAGCATTTTATTCTCGCTCTATGGTATACTTGTGGCATTCATAGTACGGGTTCCACACTATACATGCATAATCCAATAAACTTCTTACATAAGACACATATAATTGTTTTAACCATCGAACATTTCTAAATTCACTTGTACCCCTGAGAACAAATCCATTTTGCATGCTCTGTTTGCTATGTCCAGTACATGGGAATTAAAAGTTAAATTTGAATCAAAGATCATCATTAAGTCTTTAATTTCAGAGACGCGTTCTAATGTGATATTAAATATTAAATATGTGTATAATATTGTATTTAATGTTCTGGTATATGAAAAAATGACACATTTTTTTACATTAAAATTTAGTTTCTTCTGCACGGCCCATCTGGTAACATTGTCTATATCCTTCTGCAAAGCTTAACAGTCAGCAATGTTAGTAATTGGATGATAAATTTTAAGATCACCTGCAAAAAGTAGACATGAGGAGCTTTCTAGTACTTTTGTTATACTATCAATAAAAAGAAGAAAAAGTAATGGACCTAAATTGGAACCTTGTGGTATACCAGAAGTAAGATAGAAGGGTTGGGATGTAAATCCCTTAATCATTACCACATGTTCGCGTTGATAGAGGTAGGATTTTATAAATTCCAGAATATTGTTATGAAAACCATATTCCTTTTCCAATTTGTCCAATAAAATTACAAATGATATTTTGTCGAAAGCCTTCTCAAAGTCGGTATAGACAACGTCTATTTGACCACGTTGATTTAACACATCAGAAATATTTTGGGTAATTGACAATAAATTACTCACAGTTGACCTTGATTTTACAAACCCATGTTGATGTATTGATATAGAATGCTGTACATGTAAAGAATTGTATATTCCAATAATTTAGCAGGCTCCGAAAGTACTGCGATTAGGTAATTGGAAATGTCGCTTTTATTTCCTTTCTTAAATATTGGGCAAATTTTTGCTTTTTTCCAGTTTTCTGCATATCAGCAAGACCTTTAAATATAAATGTCAGTATATTATCTGGACCAATCGCCTTACCATCTTTTAAATCTTTGATTGCTTCCTTTATATCTTCTAAACTTATGGTTGTTCTAAACTTGTTGCTGTTACATTTTAGTTTAGTTAGTATTATTTTTCTTTTTTAATTATTTGCTTTATTTTAATCTTATTATTTATAGTTTGTTATTTGTCTTTTTTGCTCTGTTTACATTTTATATTTTGACTTGTAAAAATACTTATGTATGTTCAATTACCAATAAATATTGTATTGTATTGTATTGTATTGTTAGAGTCACATCAGAAGCATACATGTTTTCTACAATATTGGTGTAATGATTAGAGTCCTGTGAGTGTACATATACTAATAGATTGTATATTCAGAAGTAACACTGAAAATTGAATATTTAAATTTGTTTTAAAAAAGCATTTTTTACCGAAATTTCGACAGCACAGCTAGGGTCAGTTTGCACATTTTTTTTTGTCAAGGCTTCACTCACATTATCTTTTTTCTGTAAGTTAGAATAGAATATACATGAACATATAAATTTACATATGAGAATTTTAGAATTATAGGACGGCTCCGCGTATTTAGACCTTTCATACACCTGCATAAACCTATCCATAGTTAGAAACATCGAACTATTTATGTCCTTACACAAGCAGTTAAAAGCTGTGTTATTGTTTTCAGAAATGAAACCATTATAATAAAATAAACCTCTCTAATGTCATCATAAAACCAAGACTTCCACAAAACTCTCATAAAAACTAAGGAAGACCTACTTAAAACCATAAACCCAGATAAAATACAGGTGGGCATAAAATCAGTAAAATTGGCTAAATCAGGAAATGTTCTAGTTACATGCTCGGATATACCAGGTACACAAAAACTTATGACAGAAGTTGAGAAATCTTTGAGCCACAGTTACAGTGTACAGATGTCACAATTAAGAAAGCCACCTATCAAGATTATTGGTTGCCCAGCAGACATGGACAACTCAACTATGGAAAGATGTATAAAGGAAATAACATACCGGATGATATGGACTTCAGAGTTACGTATATTAGGAAAGTAGGTCAAAATAATCAAAATCAAACTATTACCGCATTTGCCGAATGTTCACCTGACTCTTTTCATATGCTTATAAATATGAAAAGGATATATATAGGATGGCTTCGACTCCAAGTATATGAGGATCTGGAAGTTCTACGTTGCTATAAATGTCAAGCATGTGGACACAAAACTGCTAATTGTACACTTAACTGGAGTTGTTCAGTATGTGCAGAAGAACATCAAGAAAAACCATGCTCAAATGTGAATAAAAAATGTGTGAATTGTTTTACAGCTAATACTAACAAAAATTTTTTTTTGGCTTTTTCGCTTTAAATTAATTGAAGCAGATATTTAATATAATTACATACCTCAACATGTTTCAATACATAATATAAATAATATTATTTAAGCAAGCATAAGAAATTATATCATTTACCTTAAGTTTTTATAGACACATAGTAGTTGTACAAATACTTTCATCCTATCGGGACTCGCCAGTGCGCCGATCGTAAGAGAAAACATTAAATAATTTATTTATTTATTTATTTATTTATTTATTTCATTCACCATAGCGGTACCATTACATACATAGGTTTCGTCGAACAATAATATAAATGTTAAAACAATTTAAAATAAAATGTAAAAATAAAATAGTACAATACAATGTTAATATAAACTTAAAATTATTATAGAGCTCCAATCGCCAGGGTTGAGTCAGCTAAAGCTGATTCTACATTCAAAAAACTCTTGCAGGGAATAAAAACTGTGTTTCAGTAAGATCTCCTTGATTTGCTTCCTAAATATGTCTATGTTTTTTAACTCGTTTAGTCTAGTTGGCAGATGATTATAAATTTTGGTTGGTTGTATATAACTACTATTTGCTGTATGTATCTTCGTATGCTGTGGCAGATGAACAGTGTCTACTGATCTCAATGAGTGAATCTGAGATTCATCACTTGTAGTTTTGTAAAGTCCAATATTTCTTTTAATATAAATGGAACATTGCAATATATAAATAGAGATAACAGTCAAAATTCCCAATTCCTTAAATAACTCCCTACATGAGAAATTTGATTTCTTGAACATAATTGTCCTTATGGCTTTTTTCTGGTGTATTAAGACCTCACCCATTCTTCTCGAGTTTCCCCATGCGACAATGCCATATGTCAGCAGAGAACCAACATTCGCATGATAGTATGAGAGTAGGACACTTCTATTTACATTACTCCTTAATTTCCATAAGGCGAATGAGAAGGTACTCATTTTCTTTAAAACACAATTTATCTGTTCATCCCATGATAACCCATCCTTATTCCAAGGAACTTAATTGTTTGTGACTGTTTGATCGAGTGGTTTTCTGATTGAACCAGAATTGAGTAATTAGTTGGTCTATAGGAAAAGAGAATGCATTCCGTCTTAGCAGAATTCAGGGGTAGCAGATTTGATTCACTAAATGATTGAATTTTTTTAGTATAGTTGGAAGCTTTGACACTTAATAATAGAAAAGAATTGATTTCAAAATTTTAAAATGTGTCAGTTTGTTTGACATGTAGTTTGTAGCCATCTATAACGTTATTTTTAAATGTGTTCAGATTATTTGTTGCGTTTAGATTGACAAACAAAAATCTTTTTTGGCTTTTTCGCAACTGAATAAAAATATTTAACTTTAAATTAATTGAAGCAGATATTTAATATAATTACATACCTCAACATGTAGACTAGTCTGTCTACAGAATGTTTCGATACATAATATAAATAATATTATTTAAGCAAGCATAAGAAATTATATCATTTACCTTAAGTTTTTATAGACACATATAGTTGTACAAATACTTTCATCCTATCGGGACTCGTCAGTGCGCCGATCGTAAGAGAAAAACATTAAATAATAGAAAAGAATTGATTTCAAAATTTTAAAATGTGTCAGTTTGTTTGACATGTAACCTGACTGACGAGTCCCGATAGGATGAAAGTATTTGTACAACTACTATGTGTCTATAAAAACTTAAGGTAAATGATATAATTTCTTATGCTTGCTTAAATAATATTATTTATATTATGTATCGAAACATTTGCTTAAATAATATTATTTATATTATGTAGAAACAGACTAGACAGACTAGTCTACATGTTGAGGTATGTAATTATATTAAATATCTGCTTCAATTAATTTAAAGTTAAATATTTTTATTCAGTTGCGAAAAAGCCAAAAAAGATTTTTGTTTGTCAATCTAAACGCAACAAATAATCTGAACACATTTAAAAATAGCTAATACTAAGTTTAACCTAAATCTAAACATAAACCATGAAGCCCAAGATAGAAACTGTCCTACTCTAAAATATTATAAAGATAAATTAAAAAATAGAACAAATTATGGAATTCCATGTAATTACGTTCACAATTTTAAATAGGTTTCTACAAATTGCTTTATTAATTTAAATTTATGTAACGAATTTATTAAGGAGGTGTCTCTGTTTTTCCCTAAAAAAAGTCTTAACATAATAAATCTAAATATAAGAAGCGTAAACAAAAACTTCGACACATTTTTAATATTCCTAGAGGCATATAATCTAAAACAAGTAGATGTAATTATATTGGGGGAAACTTGGGATGTACTCTCAGTTAAAAACTTTTCCATACCAGGATTTCATACTGTATATAACAACAGCCGCATCAACCAAAATGATGGTGTTTTAATTTATTAAAATTCCAGACACAACTATAATATTGAAAATCATATTTTAAATAACTCTCAAATAACTATAAGCAAAATCTTAATAAAAGTAGATCAAATAATATTTTCTATATTTGCATGTTACAGATCACCGGCAACGCAAATAAATTTTTTTATAGAGGATCTTGAAATATTCCTTACCACAAATAATGCTAGTAATGTTGATATCCTTGTAGGGGATATCAACATTAATATTCTAAATGCAAATAACCTACACACAAATAACTATCTGACAGTTATGTCGTCTCTTGGATTTCAGTCGTTAATAAATAGTTACACGAGGGTAACAACAGAATGTGTGAGTTGTATAGATCATATTTTCAGAAGAACAAAAACTCAAAAAGACACCCTTCAATACATGCCTTTTGTAATTAATTCTGATGTGACAGATCACTATCCAGTGTTTCTGTCAATACTGCTTGATAATAAAACACATAAAACTACATCGGCAATATATGAAAAAGAAATATATGATAATGAAAAATTTAAAACAATTCTAAGTCAACAAAGTTGGGATAATGTTCTTGCCATAGAACATCCAGAAGAAGCCTATGTACAGTTTATTCAAATTTTAAAAAATATCTATAATGACTGCACTAATACTAAAAAAATAACTCTAAAATACAAAAAAATTAAGCCTTGGATAAGTGCCGATATAATTACTTCAATTAAACATCAGGATGTAATTAAAAGAAAAGCAATAAAACGTAAAAATGCACTTTTATTTGCCCAATATAAAACTTACAGAAACAGGCTTAATAAAATAATAGACAGTGCAAAAAATAACTTTTACAAAACAAAAATTAATGAAAATAAGAATGGCATGAAAAAAATTTACCAAATCATTTCTGACGCCACAAACGAAACAAAAAATCAACAGGACAAAATTCAGATACTAAACAATGGAGACTCTTTTAAGAATGATAAGGACATGGCCAATTATTTCAATAATTATTTTATAAATATAGGCACTCCAATGGCAAATAACATTAAAATCCCCAACATACCTTACATCTGTGATATTCCCAAAGTAAATAAATCAATATTTCTTAGACCAATAGACAATAATGAGATTTTTCAATATATCCAGTCTTTAAAAAATAATAGTTCACCTGGTCCTGACGGGTTTACAGTTAAATTGATAAAGAGTGTCATCAAAACTTACTAGCACCCTTAGTTCACATCATTAATCAAATTTTCATCTCTGGAATAGTGCCTTCACATTTTAAAAAATCAACTGTAACACCAATTTATAAAAAAAAAAATTCTAATTTTAAACCAATAAATCTAATTGATAATTTCTGCAAAAGATTTGAGAAAAGCCTAAAGACCAGATTAGTGGAATTTTTTGACAAAAATAATATTATAAGTCGTAGACAATATGGATTTAAGCTGGGTATAGGACCAGCTTATGCTATGTTTGACCTAATTAATGACATTAACCAATCACTTGATTCAAATAAAAAATGCATTGCTATATTTTTAGACTTGGCTAAAGCCTTCAACACTGTTCCCCATGACAAACTTCTTGATGTCCTAGAGCATCTCGGGGTAAGGGGACAGTGCTACATGTCTTCGCAAACTATCTCAAAGATCGCACACAAATAATACAAATCAGAAAAGAAGTGAGTGACCCAATGACAATCCAAATGGGAATCCCCCAAAGAACAGTACTAAGTCCAGTCTTATTCAATGCTTATATTAATTCATTACTTCACTTAGATATTGGGGGCTCTATCATTTCATATGCCGATGACACTGTGGTGGTTTGTGAGGGCTTAACTTGGCAGGAAGTCACAGAAAAAGTTAGGAGAAACATGAGTAAAGTGAAGAACTGGCTAGATCATAACAAATTATCACTTAACATTCAAAAAACCACATACATTGCCTTCTCATTGAATATAGCCAATAGACCTGATTATTCATCAATTACTTTTAATGATTCCATAATTAAGGAGGCTGAAAACACTAAGTATCTTGGCATATGGGTAGACAAACATTTGATGTGGGACATTCACATTTTAAACATAACAAAAAAACTTAGGAAATTTATATACAAATTTTACCAATTACGTAACATTTTGTCTAAGAGTTTACTTATCATTGTCTATAAAGCACTGGTTGAATCCATTATAAACTATGGAATTTTGGTTTGGGGATGCCCTTACAAAAGTACATTGTCATCTCTCAATGTCATTCAGAACTATATACTTAAGGTAATACATTTTAAAACCAAGAGAGCATCGACTTGTGATCTGTATAGTGCAAGTATACTCAATGCTCACTCTTTATATTTTTTGACCACCTGTACTCATTTCTATAAGAAAGATAAATCCCATACATTTATTAATCATAAATACCATACAAGAAATAAAGAAAGCTCTAACGTGAATATACCATATTGCAAAAAAGAGGCAACTATTAGATTCTCAGCATACATTGCACCCAGAATATATAATTTAATGCCAATTTCTCTTCGAAAAGCCAAAAACCTTAAACTTTTTAGAAAACAATGCAAGCAATTCATACATGAGAGTTATGCTCAAATATTAAACCTTTACAATAACCTTTGATTTAACTTCACAACCTTTATTTACTAAAAGTAATTTGCACACACTTAATAGCTTGAGCTTGATATAGGTATAATATGCTTAAGTATTATGTGTATAAATATAGAAAATCAGAGACGTACCCTTGTTACAATAAGTGTGACCTTATGTCAATTTTGTTCTTTTTTAGGGCTTTAGATTAAAAACAATTGGAAACAGATTTTCAAACTTGTTTGTTGACCTATAATTCAATTTAATATGTAATCTGAAATAAATTAATATGAAATTGTAACGATATTTGCTAAGAGAAAATTATGTATAAATAAATAAATAAATAAATTTAACACCTTTCGTTCCA
The DNA here is from genome assembly GCA_030620095.1 of Kuschelorhynchus macadamiae. Classification (NCBI taxonomy): domain Eukaryota; kingdom Metazoa; phylum Arthropoda; class Insecta; order Coleoptera; family Curculionidae; genus Kuschelorhynchus; species Kuschelorhynchus macadamiae. Next base: position 180,622 of record JAUTXW010001299.1, read on the forward strand.
AGGCTAATGGAGGACCAATCACAAACAAATTTGTTCTCTCTGATACAAGCAACAGCTTTTTTACCTCACAAGGCTTAATTGAGATACCCCTCAATGCGTTTTCACTCCCAGTAAACACAATTACGTAGTCATTTTTTGTGAACTGTCTGCTATAAGTTAAGGTTTCAGTCACTATGTCATTAAACAAAATATTCTTTTTGAATTGGCAATTAATATCAATTTTCGCCTTACTGAATTTTTTAAATAGAGACGCACAACCCTTTACATTCTCCACGTCGCCGATTATTAAAACTTGATTGGTATTTTTAGGGTTGTCTTTTCAGTATATCATTGCTTTGGACAAACTTATTATTATTATTGAGTGGATGATTTTTTTTTGCTCTCGACGTAACTATTTTTCCTTTGTATATTAGTGGTGCTGTAATCAGTTTCTTCTGGTAAAAAAACACCATCGCTATTGCGCAATTCATCTTGTAACTTTAAAATCTCTTTATTAGGGAAAGTATTATCGTTTTCAAGCATTCTTATTGCTTTCACCATACTTTTGTTCATTGCATACAGTTTAGTCATTTCTTTCTTTGTATTCTTAAAATCAAGAGTGATAGTAGCTATCCTCTGCTGAAGGGTGGAGTTCTTTTCTTTTAAATCAGTTTCCTTATTCATATATGAGATTTGGTCACTTTTTTCTTTAAGTTGTTGTATAAACCTATTTTTGGTTTCCAATACATCATCGGTAAAATCTTTCGTTCTTCTTTTGTCTCTCTTTAATTGCACATCCTTCTCCTTTATCGTCTTATTGAGATTGTCCACCTCCGCTTTAAGGTCTTGTAGTTGCAATTGGTATTCATTCTTCAGTTCCTCAGTCTCTCTTTCCCTATCCTTATTCAAATCTATAATCTTCTTTCTTAGCATATCAATAGTCTTATCCTTATTTACTCGCGACTCGTCACTACACTTTTTTGAACATAGAATTTTATGTCGCTCAATTAGTTCAAAAGTTATTCTGTCCCGTTCGTTGCAACTCTTGTGGAAAATATTGCCACACTCTATACAAAAGTAGTTTTCAGTATTTTTTGTTTTTGGGTAACACTTAAAAAGGGTCTCCAATTCAACCATTTTCTATACTCCGAATCTATACACTCTTGTAAATTAATAGTATGTATTTAGTAATATTTTCCTGCAGTTTTTAAATCCAACACAAATATTACAAATTTAAATCCAACACAAATATATCTCCAGAAAAATCACCCAGATTATTAGATTTGCCAAGAAGTAACTTTTTCAATTATTTTTTAAACTTTTTTATTGAGTCTGTGTTTTTGATGTAATCAGGCAGATAGTTGTACATTTTTCTACCCTCGTAAATAAATGATTTTTTAGTAAACTTGGAGAGTGTTGCGACGACATAAAGTAGCTTGAATGCTCTGGCGATATATGAATATTAAATAAGCCATTTCTAAAATAAATAAATAAAGAAGTTAACATCAGAATTCTCTGTGAAAAAAAAATAAGAAAGACAAGACTTTCTTTGGCCTACTTTTGCAATGAAACGAACAGCCTTTTTCTGCAAGATGAGAATGATGTTTAGGAGGTATTGACTACTTACACCCCAAAAAGGGATGCCATATCTAAGGTGCGATTCAAAAAGCGCAAAATAAACTGTTCATGCCAAAGAAGGGCTGAGTTCACTTCTTGCAATCCTGATAGCAAAACATGCAGAAGAGAGCTTCCTATATATGGTCCTTCAACCTAACCTAAGTTTAGCGTCAATAAATAGTCCAGAAATTTAGATACCTTTTCCTCCTGAAGAGCAAGGTCATCTATGCATATCACATCTGAAACCCACAATGTAGATTTTATTAGTATTGAATGATAGACGATTTGAGTCACACCATCTCTTGATGTTAGCAATATCATTTGAAATATTAATCCTCAATTGTTAAGAATTGCTGTGTGCTGCCAAGCACACTGACCCCTTAGGGACTCCACATAAAAAACTACAGATTGATTGTGTCTGGAAAGGTATGACCTAAACCAATCCCAAGAATTACCACTAAACCCATTCAATGAGAGCTACAGCAGCAATGATCCACACAGTCAAAAGCTTTAGACCTATCACAAAACACTGTCGCTGCAGACTCTCCGCGATTAGATTGGTGTAAACACACCCACTGGGTATTGTAAACTTGTATTTACACTTGTGTTTGAACAAATATAGACTATTTCATTTTATTTCATATATAGGGTCCCCAAAAAATTGTGGACAGCTATTGAAAATAAAAGTGCCCTTTCTCTTCACAATTTTGCGGGACTAAACTTTACATTGAACACTTTGTAAAAAATGCTCATAATTTAACAGTTTGTTTATAATTTTTTAGTTTAAGGTTTCACAATTTTTTAGCAAACGGCCTTTTTAGGAAAATTACAAGGTCATTAAGATATTTTGGTCATCTGAAAAGTTGGCCTTTGTTATTGTATTGCCTCAGTGGCTCTATCTGCTGCTGCATCTTAAACAAATATTTTTATTCAAACGAAATTACCCAAATATACAGGATATTTAACATTTAAAATAAGTTTCGGTAGACAACTGTTTTATTGTATTCATTAACGATAGCTAATTAACCACCACTAAGTTTAAATAGAAATAACAACTTTAACAAATAAAACAGTAAAATACCAAATACAAAACACATTTTTAATAGCGGGTTTTACCACCCCTGTGGGCTATTCTAAATGCTACTCTCCTAGTTATGCTATCAGATGCTAAATACATTCCTAGGGAATTTATTTGTATATATATCCTGAATAACGTTCACACTCACTATCCTATTTTCATGCTGCTTCAGCAGACATTTTATTCTACTTCAGACATGCTTTATTGGATTCATATGGTCATTTCATTCTCTCAGTTTTGTTCTCCCTTAAGAACACATTGACAATACGCGCCCTGTTGAGTCTTGCGTTCTCATCAATAAAAACAAATCCGTTTCCAAAATTTTCTGCACGCACCTTTCTATATAATTCAATGTAGGCATATTATTTCGCACCAAAAAAAACAGTTTCGTCCTTCCACCTCTCATAATTCCTCCCCAAACATCCACACCACCACTTCTAAACGGTATATGCTCGTCCATATACTCCTCTCTTCGTCTTTTATTATTTTCCCTCCATACCAAAACACGGCCATCTAAAACACGCATATTAAACCTACATTCATCCACGAACATACATCTACTCCTCTCTGCTATTCCCCACTATGCATGCTCAGCTGACCACTGTCTTCGAGCACAATGTTGCGTTGTAAGAAGAGGGCAACTTGCTCTTCTTCTTGCATGAAGTCAGATCTGTTTATAATTGTTTGAGTGAATGCTTACACACCAGCTACTGCTTGTTGTTGACGTACCCCGTCCCCCTCCGTGTGCATATGCCACTGATCCTGTGACCAAGTGCCAACTTACGATACTCGTTCGACTCGTCTGAAATAACCTCGACAACTGGATCATATTTGTTCCTTCACCATGAAGCCTGTAAATAACACGTTATTTCTTGACCGCTAGTATACAGGGTTTTTGCTTATAATTTAGAACAAGATATAACTCCTATATTTGAAAAGTTATAAAAATGGTTAAATTAGGAAAGCTGTATGGATTTTCATGTACTTTTATTAAGTTTATTTGTATGTATACAGGGTGCCTCATTAAAAAAAAGTTTTCTTTGATGTTTGGCCATTGACACTTTTTTGTTATTTTATATCTTTTTTGATATCTTAAAAATACGAAAGTTATGGCTGATTGAAATACGAAAGTTATGGCAGATGGAAATAGAACATATTGCTGAGCAACAGCGAGTAAGTGTTCAGAATAAGGAGAGGTGCAGCTTGAACTTGTGAACGAACGCGTTGAGCCCATAGCTCCGCTTACAACAAAGGAACCCAAGGAGGAAGTACGAAGCGAAGAAAATATAGGTAAAGACTAATCTACAGGACAAGACACCATCCGCAGAGCTAAAAACGTCCAGGACAATGGAAAAATATCAGTATACAACGAACTCCAAAAAGCCATTGCTGAGTTTAACGGCCTGGATCCAACTCAAAGACCTAATCTCCCAAAACTTAGAACTAGTCAGGAGATTCACAACTTCCTCAAGATTTTCAATACTTTACTAGCAGAGAAGCACCATACACTCATCTACTGCTCTGCTCGTGTGGTCCTTAGATGCCATAAACAACAAATGTATTCTCAGAAGAAAACAGGCAAAGCTACACACCAACAAAAACCTATTTGGAAAAAGAGACTTCAGAAGACAATTGACGTTTTGAAACAGGAACTAGGAAGACTAATAGCTAAAGCGAAACGTGTGCAGAGATACAACAAATGCTCAAAGACAAAATGACAGGACTAACTTTTCAACACCAATAAAAGACCATTATAGAATGGTTGGGTTATCAATAACACCAAATATCAAACCAATAATGGGAATATGTTGCTGAGCAAAGAGCATTTGTCCGAGTATTGGTCGAACATCTGGGAAAAACCAAAAGAGCAGAACCGAAAGCTTCATGGATATAATCTCAATGTGATCAGATTCAAACACCACAAATGGAATTTGACTATCACCAAGGAGGAAGTTAGCAGCTTTACTAAGGGAATGAGCAACTGGAAGTCGCCAGGAAATGATCATATTCACAATTTCTGGTATAAGCAATTTGAGGTTCTCCATGAAGCTATGGCCCGTCATTTTACTAAAATAATACATCATCCAGAGACAACCCCTCATTTCTAATGCTAGGCACTACAACTATGCTACCAAAAAGCAATCGAACAGAAGACCGTCCCAGTACAGGCATATCACCTGTTTGACCACCATGTACAACATGATGGATTGCAAATTGTATCTGTCATCATATTGACAGTTATAACCTATTAGTCGAGGAACAAAAGGGATGCATTCAGACCATCAAGGATACAAAGAACAACTTATCATCGACTCTGTGTTACTTAAGCAAGCACAGAAAAAACAACGCAACATATACACTGCTTTTATAGACTATAAAAAGGCGTTTGATAGTGTACCATATTTCTGGCCCATAGACATACTAGGAATATACAAAATTTCCCCTATGATCATCAATTCCTGGCAACTATTGAGCACCAGTGGAGAAAGAACCTGAAGATCTATAATGGCGATCAATGTATTACCGCCGATGAGATACACATCAATAGGGGAATCTACAAAGGAGACTCGTTAACCCTATAATAGGTCTGCTTAGTGATGAGCTCCCTCTTCACGTTGCTCAACAATACAAGACATGGTTTCAATATCAAAGCCAATAGAGAAGATTCCCAAACCATAATCAACTCAATATCAAAGCCAATAGAGAAGATTCCCAAACCATAATCAACTCAAAAAACTTATTGACGTGACATACACCTTCTCGAAAGACATCCATATGGAATTTGGAATGGAAAAAGTAAAGCCTTAAACATTCAAAAATGCAAAATCATTAATGGTGATGTAGCCCTATCGATGGAGAAATAGTTCAAGGGATGAACCAAGGAGAGACCTACAAATAATTAGGATTCCAACAAGCTAAACTGCTCAATGATAAGCAAGGAAAGACCAAGATGAAAGATCAGTATGTCCAAAGAGTGCGAGCTCTTCTGAAGACAGAACTGGACGCCAGAAATCTCATTACAGCAGTTAATATCTATGCTGTGCTCTTGTTGACCTACAGTTTGGGAATCTTGAAATGGACTAACACGAAGCTAGAGGGACCACAATGAACTACTCTCCTAATGATGACCAAGTAAAAGTCACAACAACCTAAGTCATCAACTCCACGAAGACAAGGTGGAAGATCCCTTGTTCACTTGCACAATTTGTACTCCTGGCAGTTGCAAAAATTGAGAGATTTCTTCACCAACAAGTCACAAATAATAATACTAATAATAATAATGTGGTATCACACCTTATAAGTAGTTATAAGTTATATAACTACTTATAAGGTGTGATACCACAATACAAAATGGTTCATTTGCTAATGACCTGTATAAATCGCTATTTTTTTTTAAATATCTAACAGAATGAAAGAATCTTCAACATCTCAATTGGCACCCAATAAAAACTATTTAACGGTTGTAATATGGATTCCATAAATGGAAGAAGTTTCTGTTGCCGCTGCCAAATTGTCTGAATTTGGTGATAAAAATTGGTTTTCCGGTGGTATTGTGAATTTCACTCTGCATATTTGGCAACCTAATTTATCTAAAAAATAATGGCAATTATATTTTTGAGAATTTAATGTTTAACTTTTGACCACCGTCATTGATTCTAATAAATAAAAAAAAGGTCCTGATTAGTCCTTATTATAGATATTCTAATATGATTGTTATATCTAATGAATAGAATAGCAACCATTTCATAAGGTAGGTGATTGGAGGCCTAGTTCCTCATTTATATATTGTGAAATTAGTTTTTGGTATTCTTTTGTACTCACTTATCTTATATAATGTGTAATTGTCATATATTTATCACATAATTTAATGTTTTTAGCTCGAAAAAGTCACAATTAAGTGTCGAAACGTCGCTTTTTGAATAAAAATATTTCAAATAAAAATGTTTTCCTATACTATAAATGTAAAAAATTCGAAACAGGTGAATTAAGGCATAGGGTATATTTCATGAAAGAAGTTTAGAATTTTAAAGCTTTTTGAGGCACTAGATATGCATAAAAGTATATTTGAAGAACCACCTTTCTTACTATTCAATTATATGGGCCGAAATTCGATAAAGACCATGCAAAGCAAAAGAGTTACTAATTTAGCTGCTTTCGAGTTTAGCATCTTACTTGGCGACAAGGCCGGGTAAAAAACTGCAAAGATAATACAATGTGGCGTTAATACATACCTCATAATATTTTCCCATTCGTGATCTAAAAGTCGAACCATTTTACTGACCCTTCAAAAAATAGGCTCTCACTTAAGACTTATAAAAATGTAAATGCTTTTATAACCATGACAATGAAGGCATGACTTTTGTTGTCATGGTTATGAAGATAAAGATATTTAAATTTTTAAAACTCACAAAGTTACTGTTATTTCGTAGTACTTTTAGAACTAAATAGGGGTGGTGGTCCCACTAGTATTTTTTGTTTTTCATCGAAGGATATTTTAGTGTTTTATTTGTTAAAGTTGTGACTTATTTAAAGTTGTGTAAATGTTGGTAATTACATATTTCTATGGAATACAATAAAACAATTGTCTACCGAAAGTCATTCGTTAGATGCTAAACAGGTATATTAAAATAATATTATTATTTTAATAAAAATGCTTATTTAAGATGTAGCTGGGACCACTTAGGTAATAAAATAACAGAGCTCGGCTTTTAAACCGACCAGAATACTGTATACTTTTAGTCGCCCTGTATCTTTTTTAAAAAGGACGTAGACTAAAAAATTGCGAAACCGTCCCGAGACTAATACTCTTTAAAACAGAAAATTAGAAACAACCTGTTAAATTATGAGTATATTATCCAAAGTGTTTCATATAAATTTTAGTGCCGCAAAATTGTGAAGAAAAACGGCATTATTGTTTTAAATAGCCGTCCGCAATTTTTGGGAACATTCTGTATAAAGCAAACTTGTTCATTTTGTGGGAACACTTTATATTAATCAGCTAAAAGTAAAAGCAATTGAATTGGAATGGCCAACAAAAAAATACAAGGCCGTGTTTAAAAAAAAATCAATTTTCAGCAAAAAAATTCATATTTTTGGAAAAAAGCGGAATTTGAAAAATCGGGATATTACTTTTTCCATTTTCATGCTAGACCGCAAAAATCGAATTAAGAATCACATTAAGTGTTTTCATCATACTCCGGTTTCACTAACCGTTGGTCTCAAACTTTTAACACTGGTCTGTCAGATAATGACGTCTTGATTGCGTCATGTGTAGAACATGGTGAAAACGTGTGGTTATCGATTTCAAGTGACAGCTAAAGTAAATGATTAATTGTGTTTTGATTTTGCAAAAGAATAGTAACAAATATGGAGAAACAATTAGCAATTTATGTGTAAAAGTTTATTTTTTAATAGCAATATTGTACATGTGATAAGCAATTTGTCATTTTTCGTGAAACTTTTAACATCAACCTTCAAATATGCAAAAACCCAAATAATATCAAACACAAAACCAGAGATAACACTAGAAGACTATAAAAATCATTTATTTAATGATAAAAATAAATAATTCCGCTATTTCCAATTTGTAAAGAAACCCATATTTTTGGGTTGTTTCTGGAACCGCGATCAGGCATGGTTAGTAATTTGACAGACCAATTATCGAACCATTCAGCTGGTGACGTCACTACTTACATCGTGAATTCTTGCGGTCCAAAGCGGTCAGCCGAACCGGAGCATGGTGAAAACTTCTGTTGCATTTTTCTGGTTAGAATGGGATCATTAGGCCTTTTAGATTTCATTATGTGCCCTGTATATCCCTATCATCTGATAATACACACTAAATTGAAAGCCAGATAAACAATTATTCCAAAAAGTTCAAATTCATCAAAATTCGTATGATACTTTTTAAAATACACAATTCTAAAAACGGGTTACAAACCTAGGGAGGACGCTTCCAGTATTGACCAACTTATCTCTCAAATCAGGCTGCAAAGCAGGTTAGTTATTTTTTATTATCGAAATATGTATTTTGGAATTTTATTTTTGCATTAATTTTGCTACAGATACCCTGAAAGAAGACAACTTAATAAAAGAATATTTAAAAAAATCGATCAACTCTACGGCAATATTAGTCTGTTTGCAATCCTCACACAAGTCTATAACAAAGAATGAGAAATCGGAGGTCAATGTTTTAGCTCTTATTCAAACAAACCCAGAAACATCATGTAGAAAAATGGAAAAAGATAAAGGGGTACCCAAAACCACAGTGCAAGGAATCCTAAAAAAACATAAATTCACACTGTACATTCATATGAAAGCAGAATTTCATTTTTTGAAGGAAATCTCAGTTCTGGAAGATATCTCCCTGGCCCAACTGAATAATATATTCTTCCAGCTAGACAATGCAGGAATTATCCTAAATTGGCTCAACCAACATTTTCCAAGAAAATGGATAGGAACAAATGGACTTGTTCGATGGCCACCACGGTCTCCGGATCGTTCGGTTCTAGATTTCTTTTTGTGGGGCTATTTAGAAAATAAAATTTTGTGCAAGGCAATGTGACAATATAGAACAATTAAAAGTGTCAACTGAAAATGCATTTGAACAATTGCAGAAACAATCTTTGATATTAGAAAATGCTTTAAAAAGAATACAAAAACTTTGCCAAATATTTAGGGCATACAATGGTAAGCAATCTGAACAATATTTGTAAATTATATTTTTTTAGCTTTTCTTAAATTTATATGTTGTGTTTTTATTATTATTCCATTAAATAAGTTTATTACTCCCGTATTAGTAATTTTACTTTCATGATGAAAAACATTTGCTTCAATAAAAAAAAAGAACCTTATATCATATGTTTGTGATCTTTAGTAAATAAACTGAGTTTGAGTTTGAAAAAAGGAATGCAACAAACGGCCCTAACAAACCTTCGAAAAAATAAAGACATTAAAATCCTTCCAGCAGATAAAGGAAATGCAATCGTAGTTATGAATTGTTATTGACTATAAACAAAAATTGCATGATATCCTACAAAACAATTGTTATAAGCCTGTTGTTCCAAGGGACCCGACTATATACCTAGGTGATTTAAATAAAAGGGACGACTCATTAAAACTACCAACAGTATGGAAGACGATAATCGACAAATCTAAAATCACAAAAAATCGGCGGCCGCGTCGCAGTCACTAACACTTCAGTCTCTATTCGGACGCGAGAGCGAAAGCTTCGAAAATGCCAAATATGATTTTGGCGAAACGTCAGCAAAACTGTTCTTTTCAGAACGACAGTAGCGAAAGTATATATATATATATACTATATATATATATATAAATATTATTTTTCATTATATATATATATATATATATATATATATATATATATATATATATATATATATATATATATATATATATATATATATATATAATGTGTTTTCATTCCGGGTGTACATCCGTTCACTACTGTCGTTCTGAAAAGAACAGTTTTGCTGACGTTTCGCCAAAATCACATTTGGCATTTTCGAAGCTTTCTTTCTCGCGTCCGAATAGAGACTGAAGTGTTGATGACTGCGACGCTTCCTTTTATACCCCCACTCGGGGTCGAAGGTTATATCTGCGCAGGCGTTGGTCGTTATTTATGTTTTCCGGATGGTGCTGTTGTTGTTGCGCTAATTGCGCTTGAGTTTTTGCGATTTTAGATTTGTCGATTATTGTCTTCCATACTGTTGGTAGTTTTAATGATTCGTCCCTTTTATTCAAATCACCTTGTTTTTCAATTTCTATGGCTTCTCGGATTATTCTGGTCTTATAATGTTCTATATTGGTAATCTCCCTACGCCCATCGAAATTTATTTTATGGCCGGTTTCCTGATGATGTAGGAATAAAGCTGAGGTTGTTTGTTTATTTCTGATGCTGAGTTTATGCTCTTCCACTCTTGCTGATATTCGCCTGTTAGTTTGCCCTACGTACAACTTTTCACAGTCCTGGCACGGAATGCTGTACACTCCGTGGTTTTCCAGTTTGATTTTATCTTTTGGGTTTCCGAGTAGTTTACCTATAGTTGTTTGTGGCCTGTGTATTGTTTGTATGTTGTGTTTCCTATAGAATTCTTCCGATTCTGTCTGTTGTGCCTTTTACATATGGTAAGACTACTCGTTGCTTTCCCGGCTCATATTTTTTGTTGTTCGTTGTTCGGGAAACCTGTGCATTAATAGCTTTCTCTATGGTGCGATTTGTGTAGCCATTTTTCTTTAAAGCATTAGATACTACCTTAAGTTCGTTTTGTCTCGTCTGTGTTTCAGTTAGTCGCACGGATCTAGATATTAGAGTATTTGCCACAGCTTGAATTTGTGCTGGGTGATGATGTGATTTTGCATTTAAATATCTGTCTGTATGTGTTGGTTTTCTATACACGGTGTATTCGAAATGTCCGTTATGTAGTTTTGTGACCAAAACATCTAAAAATGGTAGTTTGTTGTTTTCCTCTAGCTCTAGAGTAAATTGTATTCTGGGGTGGATTGAATTTACGTGAGTCAGAAATTTTTCGAGCTCTGCATGACCATGTTGCCATATAATAAATATGTCATCCACATAACGAATCCATAATTTGGGTTTTAAACTTGCTTTCTCAAGAGCTTCTTTCTCAGACGCGAGAAAGAAAGCTTCGAAAATGCCAAATGTGATTTTGGCGAAACGTCAGCAAAACTGTTCTTTTCAGAACGACAGTAGTGAACGGATGTACACCCGGAATGAAAACACATTGTATTTTTCCATCCGTGAAGGAGTAAAAATCAACATATATATATATATATATATATATATATATATATATATATATATATATATATATATATATATATATATATATATATATATATATATATATATATATATATATATATATATATATATATATATATATATATATATATATATATATATATATATATATATATATATATATATATATATATATATATATATATATATATATATATATATATATATATATATATATATATATATATATATATATATATATATATATATATATATATATATATATATATATATATATATATATATATATATATATATATATATATATATATATATATATATATATATATATATATATATATATATATATATATATATATATATATATATATATATATATATATATATATATATATATATATATATATATATATATATATATATATATATATATATATATATATATATATATATATATATATATATATATATATATATATATATATATATATATATATATATATATATATATATATATATATATATATATATATATATATATATATATAATTATATATTTTGTTTATAACTGTTCTTTTCAGAACGACAGTAGCACATATCTATATATGTATATATATATATATATATATATATATATATATATATATATATATATATATATATACAGTGTGTCCTGAAAAGTTCTTAACAAATGGAAACTTTGATTATTTTACATTTTATGGAAAATGTTACTCTTCATAAAAAGTTTTGCTTCCTCCGAAAATATTATTGGCATTATAAAACTTGAAAAATATTGTACAGGGTTGCCAAAAACTTCCAACTGCAAGAGAAAACTACCCCTAACTTTAGTTTTAGAGCAAAATGCCATAAGAGAATTATTCTGAGTATTCTAATGTGTGATAAAATCCTAAATTTCATAAAGAGTGGAAGTACTTTTCTAATAGCTGAAAATATAATTAATTAGTAAAAAACTGAGTAGGCTAAAAAAAATTGAAAATGCTCTTGTTATGGAAATATAATCTTGCATTGTACTGACAGTGGATAATTGAAATGTTGGGTTATTTTATTACATTAAATATGTTTCTGTTTTGGTAGTTAAATTAACAAAACAGGAGAAAATTGAAATTGTGTTAATTGTTGGAGATCATTATAAAAGATGTCGTGAACAGGCTGAAAATTTTGATAACAGACATTCAGATAAACAAATAAGTTATGTTACTGTTGCAAATGTTATGACCAAGTTTAAATCCATTGGGTCTGTTGGTAATATGTTTAAAAGAAAACACCAAGCCTGGTCTACTACCGATGAAAATCAAATGCAAGTTTTGCAAGCAAGTCTCGGGAGGAAAATATCAAATCACTTCAATGTCAACAGTCAGTACGATTCTACGAGCAAATAAATTATATCTTTTACCTAGATAATTTACAGTTCATTTTCTGTTCAGTGCATGGTTCCATGGAGAAGCTGTAGATGATTCTTTCTTCGCCGGAAAATATTTTTTACTGATGAGGCGACATTTACGTCAAACGGAGTCGTATGCTCACAGAACTGCCGCTGGTGGTGTGGCGAAAATCCTAATTTTCTCATAGAGTGTCTCAATCAATACTCATTTGAATCTGTTGAAGAATTGCCACCAAATATCAGGCGTTCACTTTGGTACCAATACGACGGAGCACCATGTCATAATACACAGATAGGTTCAAATTTTTTACAAAAAACTTTTTCAGATCGACGGATAGGATAGGTGGTAGGTATTATGCAATTCCGTCGCCAGCCAGGTCTCCTGACCTAACCCCGTTGGACTTTTTCCTTTGGGGACTGTTAAAAGAAAAGGTTTATCTTCATAGGCCATTCCAAAACGTCGATCATCTGGAGACAGTCATCAGGGAGTGTGTACTGTGTAATTTGTATGGAACGGGATGGCGCTCACGTAGAAGCATAATTTGTTCATTGATCATTCTTAGTTGATTTTTTTATAAGACATTGTTAAATAAAACTTTTTGTATACCCTGTGTATTCAGATTTAAATTTCTTTATGAAATTTAGTATTTTATCGCACCTCGGAATACTCAGAATAAGTCTCTTATGGAATTTTGCTCTAAAACTAAACTTATGGGTAGTTTTCTCTTCAGGCAATTTTAGATTTTCTAAGTTTTTGGCAATATTTTTTAAGTTTTATAATTCCCATAATAGGAAGCAGAACGTTTTAAGAAAAGTAACATTTTTTATAAACTGAAAAATAAAAAAATTTTCCGTTTGTTAAGAATTTTTTAGGACACGCAGTAAATATATAAAATAGGAAAGTCTTAGTGTATATGAAAACTTAAGTGTAAATAGATGTTTTAAATGCCAAAGTTTTTATCATAAGAGTACAGAATGTGAAAACAATGAAATGTGTGAACAAATTGCCCTGGTAATCATGCGAGCAGTGAGTGTAGGAAACAAGAAAAAAAATGGAAAACTATGATAATGCCAACGGTATGTTTAAAACCGAATATAACACGGATCATGCAGCATCTACTCCAGCATGCTCCTTGACTAATTGCTATTTGGACCTTATTCGAAGCAGAATAGACTATGGTGAATAATGGTAATATACTACGATATACTATTTTAAACTCTAGAAAATAAAAACAAAACAAAGACACAATTGGTGGATGGTGATTCATTGCAGGTTAAGTTTGATCAAAGTAACAGTCTCTTTAGTTTGTTATGTGCTAATATTAGAAGTGTATATAAAAATATTGATAACTTAATATTAATGTTGGGTACTTTTCAAATAGAATTTAATGGTATTATAGTTCTAAGTGAAACTTTTAAAATATCTTTAACAAATCAATGTAATATTCCAGGTTACCAATTGTTTTATAATAACGCGGACTTTAATAAAAATGACGGTATCATAATATTCGTAAAAAAACTACATAAATCCTGATTTTTCAATTGTGAAGTTACCTAACTCATTAGCCAAAGTAGATTGACTAGTGTGTAGAATAAAAGATATTAAATTTGGGATAACAGCCATATATAAACAAAGATATTCAAACATTTTTTGATAATTTAAATAAGAGCAATAATTTTGAAATATTTGTTGGTGATAAGTATCAATATACTAGATACAAACAAAGTATTTAGCAATAATGTCATAGTTTTGATTTGAATCATGAACTCTGCTACCAGGTTTGACAGCGGCACCTGTCTAGATCATATTTTCATAAAACAAATCGATATGATTTAGAATATTATATTTTGGATGCTCACATGAATGATCATGACCCTGTTTTGCTTATGTTATTTCAAAAGAAAACGTTCAACATAGTAAAAAGTAAATTCACATTAAGACAGATAAATTTAACTTAGACCAATTTAAAACGTCATTGAGGTGTCAGGACTGGTCAATGGTTTTGAATGACATGAATCGGCCAGAAATAATTTTTTAACTATGTACAACAAATTAAAACTTAAAGTGAACACCCAATCCTATGTAACATTAAAACAACATAAAAAACTTAAAAAATGGTTAACTAATGGGCTTATTACATCTATTAAGCGAAGGGACAAGATGAAAAGGAGTTTGCTGCGAAAATATAGTGCTGATCTAGAAACTCAATATAAACAATATTGAAATAAAAATGTGCCGCGGTATTCACTGATCTGGCCAAAGCGTTTGATATGGTCCCATTATAGGTTTCTTGACATAATGTGGAATTATGGAGTCAGGGTAACTGTATGGAAACTGTTTCAAAGTTATTTGTCCGACAGATATTAAGTGGTAAAACTTAATACCACCATAAGTAACAAATCACTTATTAAAATGGGAGTGCCCCAATCAACGGTCCTGGGTCCAACTTTATTTATTACATATCTTAACAGCTTATTATCTCTTGAGTTGGATGGGTCAGTGATATCTTATGCGGATGACACCGTGTTGACGTTCAGTGGAATTAGCTGGGAAGTAAAGGTCAAAATGATAAATGGTTTAACAATTACTAAAACGTGGTTGGACCGTTTTAAACTATCTCCTAATCTTACTAAAACAAAATACATAGCTTTCTCTTTAACAAAGGCAAATAGACCTAAATTTAAATACATTAATACAAATAATCAAAAAGTAAATGAGATTCCTCAAATAAAGTACCTTGGCATAATGATTGATTAACATCTAAAATGGCACCCGCATATAGATTATTTTCACAAAGAATATGTTGTTTAACTCATAAGTTTTATATTTTCAAACAATTTTTAAATATAAACATTCTAATTATTATTTGCAAAGCTCCAGTGAAGTCATTAATCAAGTATAGCATTGTTGTATGGGAAGGCCTATATTACAGTGCAACTCAAATTTTAGAGCTTTCTTAAATATAAGTTTAAGTGCTTTTAATAGGGTCTTTCCGCTTAAGACTATCAAACCTAAGCGTCATAAACCGTGGACCAGGAAAGGACTACGTATTTCTGCTAAAAATATGCGTTTTCTCTTATATATAAAAAAATTCACTGACTCTATTCTTATTCTCGACTATATCTGTAATTATAGGAGAATCTATATTAAATTAATCAAGTCAGCAAAAAAAATACTATGAAAAACGTCCAACAAAGTCTAAAAACGTTGCAAAGGAAACCTGGTCCATTATCAATGACCTTAGAAACAAATCAAACCCTGTGACTCAGATTTTGCCAAGGCCAAATGACCTAAATGATTATTTTATTAATGTAAGCAAAAATGTTACCTCTGGTATCTCGCCAAGTTTTGACCCTCTTTCGTTGAATAATATCACAAGGAAATCTTCGTGTAGCACTCATGGCCTATTAATTAAAATATTCCTGAACCTGCTGCTCCCAGTCATAGAGGCCCTTACAACACTAATAAATGAATCCCTTATAAAAGGTATATTCCCTGATAGCCTTAAAACAGCTATAATTATTACTCTTCATAAAGGGGGCGAAAAAACTAACTCTTGCAATTATCGCCCAATTGCTCTACTACCAGTGCAATCAAAAGTAATTGAAAAGTTACTGAAGAATCGTCTTATGCCATTTCTCTTTAAACATCAGATACTATCCCCGGATCAGTTTGGATTTTTATCCAATAAGTGCGTCAGTGACGCCATGTTCTCGTTGCATAGCGACGTCTACTTATTTCTCAATAACAACCACTCCACCGCCTCAGTTTTTTGTGACTATGCAAAAGCCTTTGACTGTGTTAGTTATGAAATTTTGATAAGCAAGTGAATTTTTATAATATCTGTGGTATTTCTTTAAATTTGTTTAAATCTTATCTCGGGAATAGGCAATTTGTAAGGGCAAATGGTTCTGATTCTGATTGTAAATTAATTACAAGTGGAGTCCCTCAAGGTACGGTCTTGGGGCCTATTGTTTTTTTGTTATACATTAATGATACCCACCTAAATATTAATGGAAAAATCTCTCTCTTTGCTGACGACACAAGCATAACATGGTGTGATTTTGATACGTCTTTGCATTAAAATATTTCCAACGACCTTGTTATGATTAAGACTTGGCCGATTCCAATCTGCTTTGCTTCAGTGTGGATAAAACGGTGGCCTTATCTTATAAGAGGACTTTACAATCACTTCAGCTACTTCACAGCAATATTAAATACGTTGAGTCTGTTAAATTCCTGGGTTTGAATGTAAATAACAACCTAAAATGGTCTAAGCATATTGACACCTTAACTAAAAAACTTTCTACCGCCTGCTTTGCCATTCGATCAGTTTCAAAAGAACTGGACGTGTCTTTAGCCAGACTTACTTATTTCACTCTATTCGAATCCCGTCTCCACTATGGCCTTCCCTTTAGGGGTTGCTGTACTACCGAGCAATTTCTTAGTATTTTTAGGTTTCAAAAGAGAGCAATCTGCTATTTGTTTGGTCTTAATAATAGAGCGCACTGCCAATACTATTTCAAAAAACATGAAATATTAACACTCCTGCATTATTTATTTTAGAAACCGTCTGTTTGATAAGAAAACATATAAGCAGATTCCCTGAAAGGCCACAACACGTATAGCCCACCAGAAACTCTAGGCATGACATACCTTCTCATTCCTTCCACAGAATTAATAAAAAAATCAATTATTTACAACGCTATAAAACTTTACATATCTTCCAGAACATTTAAAAACAATCCCTATGTTTGCACTGTTCCGAAAAAAACTAAAGCGTACCTCATTGAAAGACCTTTTTACTGCGTTTATGATTTTTATAATGACTAAGTCTCATTAAAATGTTTTTTATTTGGTTGTTTACTTAAATCTCTTTGGGTGTCATGTTACATTTGAACATATATTATAAGGGATGAACTGTCTGATAGTCCATTAACATTAATTATTTTTGTTACATATTAGATTAAAATTATACATTTTCTTTTTTTTTCTAATATACTTTAATTACTATATTAGTTCTGCACACTTTTTGTTTAACTTAACTTATTTTGCTTGTATAACGATAACAAAATAGAGTTTAAGGTCGCGTAATTTTAATTTCAATGTCATCGAAATCATTATTATTATGTATTGTTTATTTCTTTTTGTTAGGTCACCTGGATTCATTAACCGCTTTACAGCAATGTTACGAATATAACGAATGTTATATTTACAATTTATGTTTTTGCATTGACCTATGGAAAAATATGATTTTTTTCTATTAATATTTCGTTTTTTCATTGTTTTGTTTTTTTTTCGTTTTAAGGTAAATTTTGCTTTGTACATAAAATTGTAACAATTTTTCGCCGGCAATAAAGCATACTTTTGTTTGTTTATTGTATACAAGTTAAATATTGTTCAGAAATACTTACTAAAGGTAATATATAACAAAAATCGATTATATCCCTCAGACTTGCTGTTCTCCGATGAAGTATGCAACATTAGAACACTATATACAATGGCAGTTGCGTTATTTATTTATACCAGAAAATTATCAGAAAACAATATACACCACTGCTATTACACTTATGCAACAAAAATCTAATTATTCCCTTAAACTTTGATAACGTAAACTTAAAAACTATATCCTACTTAGGACCTTAAATATGTAACCTAAGCCATTTATAGTACAGGAATTTAGAATATTTAAACATCTATTCAAGCAACAATAACGACATTAAGCAGAATAATTATTGTGTTCTCAATTAGTTACTACATAATTTGTATTTATGTTAATTTTAGTATATTGTCTCAACAGTAAATTCTCCTATGTACAAAATTTAAAATATATTGTGCCTTAATTTAAACAGATCGGACATACGAGTGTCCTACCTAGATACCGTGGTTTTAAAAAAAAAGTTTATGCGTGTATACACCATAATATTGACTGCAAATCAATCTATAGAAAACTGTTATAAATTTAAAAACAAATAAATAAAAAATAAAAATAAAATATAATCATAGCATTAAATTGCATCCACTCTTGAACATCAGCTTCTTGTGTATTTTAATTTCCTGGGAGTTGGTAAACAACTTTGACAACTTAAAATACACGAGTTTTGACCACAATTTTTTCCATATTTTGAAGAGAGTTGAGGTTGAAAGAACTTTCCCATGCTTGTGCTCTCACGTGAACAACATCTTTAATGTTAAATAGCTTTCGTAGATTCAAGAAGACTTTTACTATTGTCATGTAAAATAAATGACACTCTTTTCTTTCTGTACCTCTTCTTAAAACATTTAAAAAATACATGTCATTAATCGGCTTAGTGTTTTGTCTTGATAAAATATCTGTTTTAGGGTGGGATGGAGTGTTGTCCAACAACAAAATGGCCAGTGATGAGAGATTTTTATTTTTCATAGTTTTTGTACTTAGTATACAAACTGAAAAAAACAATCTTTGCATAACACTGAATCCGTCTAGGCTACTCTTTGAGACCAATATACTACTGGGAGTGCATCTCTATTAATCACTTTAATAGCTCGGAAATTTGCTGTAAGCTGCAACCGTAATTCTGTCTTGGTGGACAGCATTTTATAATTTAAATCAGTTTTCGTCCATATATACCGGGTGACCACGAAATCATGTAGCAGTCAATCGTGTTTTCATCCTTGGAGGTATCAGTTTGAAACTTGGTATACTTACAAGTATATGGTTAGGTATAAGGCTAATTTTGAAGAGTCAGCATTTTTCTGGTTGAAAATTAATAAAACCGGAAGTTTTATTCATTTTCAGCTTTGTTATTTTTAATGGAACCCCGTATATTTTTGTAGACTATCGTATTCTGCATAAAATTTCCTTTTCAACGACATTTCACATGTTGGCTTTTATTTTTGAAATTGTGGTAAAACAACGATTTTACTTAAAAAACAAAATGGCTACCCTAGCGTGCTAATAACGGTATCTGTCAAAAAACGTTATTTATAATGTTAATAATAGGATGTTTCCTTCTTGTTTTATAAGTTGGTAAAGCACTCGTATTTGTTTAAACAAAAATGTCAAGATATATATGTTTTTTCAAAAAATCTTTTAAAACTAATTTTTCTCGAAAATTCTAAATAGAAAAGGCTACATTTTAATACACCTAATCTCAGACTAATACGTTCTATTCCATATAATGTTCGCGATATGACAATCAATCAAAATAATTTTATTTATTAAGTATGCACACTTGACCTTAATCCTTATAAATAAAACAAGAGATATGTTAGGCTGTGACGTTTTGTTCACCTTTTTATGTCTTTTTTTTAATATTTTTTGTAAACCATAGCCGTTCTATGAATGACTTATAACTCTCGACAATTTTCGATATTCCAGTTTTTTCCTACAGTTATCGTGTATCATGGTAAATTTTAAAAAACTCAAAAAAAACGTGTCCTATTTCATTAGTAGCCGAAAAACCAAAAATGATTCGAAGGTCCGTTTGGTACCGTTCAGCTCTAAAAGGGTACCAAATTTCAAAGGTTTATCTGAAAGCGTTTCCGAGATATAGCGGCCAAAAGGTAAAAATATATTAAAAGTATGGCACCATATACAAACCATATATTTTTATTTCAGTTTTCTTTCTAAAGCTTTCTTGTTATAACTCGAGAGGGAGGCGAGAGTAATATTGCGTGTGCAATCTTTTAGTACATTTTTACCTTTTGACCATGCTCCATCCCACCCTAATACAGATATTTTATCAAGAAAAAATACTAAGCCGATTAGTGACATGTATTTTTTAAATGTTTTAAGAAGAGGTATAGAAAAAAAGGGTGTCTTTTATTTTACATGGCAATGGTAAAAGTTTTCTTGAACCTACGAAAGCTGTTTAACATTAAAGATGTTGTTTACATGAGAGCACAAGCATGGGAAAGAAATTTCAACCTCAACTCTCTTCAAAATGTGGAACAAATTGTGGTCAAAAACAGTTTTAGGAGAAGCAACACTAGAAGAGGATACTGATTAAGGGTTTATTTTAAGTTGCTAAAGTTGTTTACCCACTCCCAGGAGATGAAAATCCACAAGAAGCTAATGTTCAAGAATGGATGTAATTTAATGCTATGATTTTATTTTATTTTTATTTTTTATTTATTTGTTTTTAAATGTATAACAGTTTTCTATAGATTGATTTACAGTCAATATTATGGTGTATACAAGCATAAACTTTTTCTTTAAAACCATGGTACCTAGGTAGGGCACTCGTATGTACCATTTGTTTAAATTAAGGTACAATATATTTAAGTTTTATACATAGGAGAATCAATTTACTGTTGAGACAATATACTAAAATTAACATAAATACAAATTATTAGGTAACTAATTGAGAATACAATAATTATTCTGCGTAATATCGTTATTGTTGCTTGAATAGATGTTCAAATATTCTAAATTCCTGTGCTATAAATGACTTAGGTTAAATATTTTAGGTCCTAAGTAGGTTATAGTTTTTAAGTTTGAGGGAATAATTAGATGTTTGTTTAACCTTGCATGAGTGTAATAACAGTGTTGTATATTGTTTTCTGATAATTTTCTGGTATACATGAATAGTGCAACTGCCATTGTATATAGTGTTCTAATGTTGCTTACTTTATAGGAGAACAGCAAGTCTGAGGGATATAATCGATTTTTGTTATATACTACCTTTAGTAAGTATTTCTGAACAATATTTAACTTGTATAGTGCACTGTAATATAGGCCTTCCCATACAACAATGCTATACTTGATTAATGACCAGTAGAGCTTTGTAAATCATAATTAGAATGTTTATATTTAAAAACTGTTATATTTCGAATATAAAATTTATGAGTTAAACAACATATTCGTTTTGAAAGATATTCTATATGCGGGTGCCGTTTTAGATGTTGATCAATCATTATGCCAAGGGACTTTATTTGAGGAACCTCATTGACTTTTTGATTATTTCTATTAATGTATTTAAATTCAGGTCTTATTTGCCTTTGTTAAAGAGAAAGCCATTTATTTTGTTTTAGTAAGATTATGAGAGAGAGTTTAAAACGCCCAACCATGTTTTAGTAATTGTTAAACAATTTATGATTTTGACCTTTACCTCCCAGCTATTTCCACTGAACGTCACCACGGTGTCATGCGCATAGGATATCACTGACCCATAAAACTCAAGGGATCGTAAGCTGTTAAGATATGTAATAAATAAAGTTGAACCCAGGACCGTTCATTGGGGCATTCCCATTTTAATAAGTCGTTTGTTACTTATGGTGGTGTTAAGTTTTATCACTTAATCTTATTGGACAAATAACTTTGAAACAGTTTCTACACACTTCCCCTGACTCCATAATTCCACAGTATGTTAAGAAGCCTATGATGGGGAACCGTATCAAACGCTTTGGCCAGGTTAGTGAATATCGCTGCACATGTTTATTTCGATATTGTTTATATTGAGTTTCTAGATCTGCACTATATTTTCGCAGCAAACTCCTTTTCATCTTGTCCCTTTGCTTAATAGATGTAATGCGTTTTTTTCTTGTTTCTACATTCACTGCTCGCATGATTACCAGCGCAATTTGTTCACACATTTCATTGTTTTCACATTAAACATCTATTTACACTTAAGTTTTCATATATACTAAGACTTTCCTATTTTATAGATATTTTTTAATAGTACATTAATTCCCAGTATAAACCCGGTGAGCACTCTAAGAATACGATTGAGTTGCTTTTAGTTCTTAGCTTTTTAATGTGTTGTGTGTTCATTATGTCATCATTGTTTATCCATGCATTTTGCTCCGTTATAAGAAATAGCAGCTCCTAAGAACTATGTTGTCCTCTATAGCCATCTATCTTCATTCTGGGAAAGTTTAATTTTGGCGTTTCTATGTTGTAGTTATCGCCGAGACTATTTTCTGTAGCCCCTTTTAATATATTAATATCTTCTTTATTCATACATTTCACAATTATATTTCCATGTTTTGTTTGTTTCTCTCACATTTTTTATGTTTATTTTTAGTTGATTTTGCTTTATTTGTAACAGGAAATCGCGTTTAGTTTTTTTTGAGGTTTGCTTTTGTTTGGGTTTTATTATTACAGACTGTAATTTACAGTAGGAGACTTTTGTTTCTTGTCTGAATTCATCTTTTCAGCGCTAGGTTTTAGAACGGTTGCAAATGTGGGTGCAATATGTATTATTCCTTTGTTATTTTTTACTGCGATCTTCAGCTCATTTACTTCTTTTCTTAAAAATTTCAATGTATTTTTCATTTCATATAAGGTATTTTAAGCATACATTTTTGCAATCCTTACATAATAAATTTAATACCTGGAGGCATGCATTTAATTTCTGATGCTTATTATAATACATAATTTTTATGTAGTGGCTGCACGCATAAATCACGTTTATAATGAGATTCATCATTTTTAATTGTTTGTTTACAATGGGCACAGTCGTTTTTAGTTTCATCCACATGGAAAGAAATCAACTCTATATTCAAGAATAATTATATACTTAAAATTTTACACTTGTACTAAGTATAATATTGTTTCCATTAGTATAACAAATATTTAAAGTCAATATACTCGTATACTTGTATTCCAAACATAGTTATAGCCATTTTAAGTAATTTTGTATTTAAAATAAGAATAGTCTTGATGAATGAATCACTTCTAAAATGGCACAGCTACATATATATATATATATATATATATATATATATATATATATATATATATATATATATATATATATATATATATATATATATATATATATATATATATATATATATATATATATATATATATATATATATATATAACTGTTAGTTATAGTTTCTTCCAAACTTCTTGTACTAAAAAAGTGAACTGTTGTCATCTGATGCACAGTAAATTTGGGTTTTTTCTTTTTAGCTTTCTCTATTACATTTAGCCAATCATTTGGATAAAAAATATAAGGGTGATGTTTTTTTCTCTTTCTATTATCCCAAAATCTTGGTCGCAGCTAGAGAAGCTATAGCCAGGTTTTAAAAATTTTAAATTTATTTTTTCAATTTGTGTGCATTGCAAAATATAACTAAATGCTAACACAATTTTAATATTGCGATTTTGGCCTCCGCAACTATCGTTGTAAAAATGTCCTTTGTTGTCGTTGGTAAGCAGTTTTGAATGTGATAAATTAGACAAGATAATATTTCCTGGGAACCTCTTGAAGCTGTCTGTCCACCCCAAACATGCAAGTGCCCAATATTATAAACCTCATCATGGATGCCGAAATTATACACCCAAAGTTGTCGTTTGTAATATACCTTACCAGTGGATAAAAGAGTAGTAGGTAAAGTTTTTTGAAGATCAAAAACTATAACCTGTTTGGTTCCATTACTGGATTTAGCGAAATCTGTATCCCTTTTTTTCATATCTCGTATTGTATCTACTTGCCGCAAATGCAAGTCGTGTTGAATTTTAGCATTAGTTTTTCTCTCAGTGCTAAGTGTATTAATTTTTGCCTTAAATTTGTCACAGTGTCTTTTTGAGGATGATGAAAATGTAAGTTAAATCTTGTGTTGAATATGTGTCGAAACATGTATAGTGATACTGCCGGATGTCCGTCTGTAGTGCACTGACTTTTGTACAAATCATACATGATTTTCATATTTAGATCTGGATTTAGATATTTTCTATTGCTATCTCTGCGGCAATAATGACTTTCATATGATGGAAATTTCTCAATAAAATTGCAAACTGTTTGTTCATTATTTGGACTGGTTTTATTATGTGGTACATGCTTCCCCCGTCGGTCCAGTACAGGAGTTTTCCGGATACTTGCTGTCTCTTCAGTGCATTGATTATAGTTCCATCGCAGACTGCTAAAGTTCCTTTAAAGAACTTTTTGCAAACTGCTTGATCCTTACCCATATCATCTTGAAGCAAGTATTTTCGTGACTTTTCTCTGCGACTAATCTCGTTTTTCATATATTTTCTGGCAACATTTGAAACCTGTATTTGACCAGTGAGAAAGGCTTGCTTCATGTCCCAATTCATATTGTAGAATCCTTCAAAAATCAACTTTCTCCTAATTTTAGATATTTTTTCTGAACAACGAAGATGCATTCACAATCTGTCATAACACAGCTCTTTTCTGGAACTACTTTTCCTGTGATAGAAACATATTATTCACCCCGTGCACGTTTGTGTTTCCTTATAAATTTCTTATGTGTATGCGGCTTTCTAATCCGCTTTTTGCCTTTCTGCACATTGGCGGTTGTCCTGGCCACCTCGTCTTCACTTTCGCTTTCATCTATTTAAAAAAATAATAAAATTAGAAAGGACAAAAACGCGTATTGAAACTCTCGTAGAATATTCAAGGCCAGATATGCCTATTCAACAAAATGGGCTAACAAGACCTAAATAAGTAATATACATATAGAGCATTAAACAAAAAACGAATTTAAAGTATAAACAAAAATCTACATTATATATTGTTTGTTTTAAATATAAGTTTTCTACATTTTTTGTCAAAAATAATATGCTTAACCTGACATACAAGTTTTTGTTTCCAGTAACAGCACAATATGCCTAACCCACATCTTGTTTTTAAACTAAAAAACAACATACGCCCAACTGAAAAATAAAAAATATAGACAGAAAATATTCTTCTTACCTATAGGTTCGTCATCTGGCAAGTTTTTATCTTTATCACTATCATCACCTGATAAATCAGATACATTAAAAGCATCGACGTTTAAAGCCGCCATGTTTTGATGTTTAGGCGGGACTGGCTCTGACAGTGTCACGGCTGGTTATGATTGCTAAAGTTGTTGACAGATGTCAGCCTTGTTTTGTATGTAAATAGCGGGTTAGGCAACTTTGGCATAAACTGATGTTTTTGAATTGATAGAGCAAAAAAGCGGGAAATTTTGTTGGTGAGGCAAAACCATTCATATAATGGTGAGCAATCTGAACAATATTTGTAAATTATATTTTTATAGCTTTTGTTAAAGTTTATGTTATGTTTTTATTGTTATTCCATTAAAAGTTTGTTAATCTCGTATTAGTAATTTTACTTTTATAATGAAAAACGTTTCCTTCAATAAAAAAAAATATGATTTTCATTTTTGTGTTATGATATGTGATATCATGGTCGCTTACGTCAAAAAATAGTAAACTCATTTTGCGGCAATATTTATAAAAATAAATATAAAGTATGATATATATTTTTAAAGCGTTCAGTGAGCTTGATATCGTAAAAGAAAAATATATAGGGTACCTCATTTAAAAGAAAGCACGTTATGTCAATATCTCAAAAGGTAACATCTTTGCAAAAAATTTGAGTACGCCACTGGATTCAACGGAAAAAATTCTCGACTTCACAAAGACTCGTTTTTATATTTACAAACTTTTAAAATAACCGATACGAGGGGTGCCTGAAAACGACAAATTTTCAAAATCACCCATTAGCACAGAGACTGATAGTTAGCTAAGATCTGTTTGTAGCATCTTTATTCCAGCAAAAAGTAGCACGGTGTTGCGAAAACCGCATCTCTCTACCTCTATTTATAAGCAAGAAACCTCGAAACACCTACGAAGATGGGACACCCTGTACTAATAGATATTTAGAGAGATGGTTAGTAATAAAGCACAAAATATAAAACGAAATATTTATTTGAAAATATGTAATTAAAAATGGTAGATACATTTTTTACATTTATGTAACGAAATAGAATAGTGATACCTCACAAAACATACATAGGTACTTAAGTCTTACAGAAATCGGTAATTCTTGTGTTTCATTATAGTGAATCTATTTATCTTTTTTGAATGAACATATATCAGCTGGTCTAGAATAAGGTTGCTGTTCGTTATAACATGTGACTGTACCTAGTGCTTCCTTTGCTTCAGAGTGTGATATTATAGGCATGTCATACTGCTTTTCTTCAGGGTCTTCTTCAGTGGCTTTCATTTCCTTACCATGTACTGATAACTGAAGCGTTTCATTGTCATTTAAGAATTCACTTTCAATGCTCTTGTGTGCGTCGATCTGGTCAAAATAAGAATTACAAATTTTTTGCAATGCACGGAAAAAAAGCTAAACTGGATTGAAGAGTAATAATCTTGAATCAACGCTATGTTAGTTTCCCCATTCCGCAACTCTAGTTATACTTCTTTTCAAGAAAATGTTATTCTTGTACGCTGAGAAAAGTTATTAATTTATTATGGGGTGTAGATAAGAATTTGATATGACTCAAAATAAGAACCACCCTAGTCTATACTGTGGCTCAAATTAAAAAAGTAAGTTAAAGGTCCTAGTTACCGAACAAGTTCCAATCTTCGGTCGCTTTATCAAGTTTGTGTAAATATTTAGATTTCTAATTTGTACCCTAAACATATTTTTGTTTCATGGAAAATTTAGTAAATTTAATTAAATCGGTTGAAAAGAATAAAGTTATCGAACTGTAAAAAAGCTAAGTTCTTTAATTTGATCCACAGCCTTCATTATTGCTTCAAATTCTTCTTTTAATCAATATTTTTTATTCATTACCTAACGCTTATAAAGGAATACATTTTTTTGTAAATTAGTAGTAGTGTTACCTTAATTTTGAAATCTATGCTCATTATACCATTTACTTTGACTTTGCGTTAAGTTGGGTAATTTAGGAAATTTTTTTACTAAAATAACAGCACCTATTTGGTGTGTATCTAAAAAATGAGAGCGTTCTCATAGAAGTAACATACAATATGTATATCTCGAAATTATATGAGATTAAAAACAATATACAGTTTCTAAGTTAAGTATAGTAATATTAATACAACATAGCATAGATTAAAATCACGATGAAACTGATCTCCAATCATATAAAGGTTTACCAATTAAAATGCCTTAGTGTCAAGTGCCACATTTGAACCATTATTTAAAGCCGGAATCTATAACTGAGCCTAACCCACTATCAAATTATATTGCCAGTTATGTTTAACAACTCTTCTTACATCTTAAACTTCAGTCTATATAAATCTAACAAGAATACTGTATATTAGGCAACTGATAATCACAGAAAAATATGAGCATATTGCCCTAAAATGCTTCCTAAGGGAGTTAAGATTCTTTTAAATAGCGGAAAAATAATGTTGATTTATTTTTACGAACAATGGCATACGCATGCTAATTTTGTTGGAATTTGTTACCGTATATAGCAAAAGTTTTTATGGCAAAGCCAACGGCTTAGAAGAGGTCTTACCTAGCTTTCATAAAAATATACATGCAAGAGATTGTTTTCACAATTTTTTTCCTAAATAGATGCAGTAATTTTATACCAACAATTACATATTAAAAATGTCCTTTTTACGGCAAAAAAAGTACTATTGCGTTTGCGATGCATCAGTTTTTGTTTAAATCAGTAAGATTATTGAATTTTAATTCTTTTATAGTAAGCTACTAGAAATAAGATTTTTGAATTAATTAGAAACAGTTATATATATATATATATATATATATATATATATATATATATATATATATATATATATATATATATATATATATATATATATATATATATATATATATATATATATATATATATATATATATATATATATATATATATATATATATATATATATATATATATATATATATTTACTATAAAACAATTAAAATTCAATAATCTTACTGATTTAAACAAAAACTGATGCATCGCAAACGCAATAGTACTATTTTTGCCGTAAAAGGACATTTTTAATATGTAATTGTTGGTATAAAATTACTGCATCTATTTAGGAAAAAAATTGTGTGTACCTAGTGCTTCCTTTGCTTCAGAGTGTGATATTATAGGCATGTCATACTGCTTTTCTTCAGGGTCTTCTTCAGTGGCTTTCATTTCCTGACTGATAACTGAAGCGTTTCATTGTCATTTAAGAATTCACTTTCAATGCTCTTGTGTGCGTCGATCTGGTCAAAATAAGAATTACAAATTTTTTGCAATGCACGGAAAAAAAGCTAAACTGGATTGAAGAGTAATAATCTTGAATCAACGCTATGTTAGTTTCCCCATTCCGCAACTCTAGTTATACTTCTTTTCAAGAAAATGTTATTCTTGTACGCTGAGAAAAGTTATTAATTTATTATGGGGTGTAGATAAGAATTTGATATGACTCAAAATAAGAACCACCCTAGTCTATACTGTGGCTCAAATTAAAAAAGTAAGTTAAAGGTCCTAGTTACCGAACAAGTTCCAATCTTCGGTCGCTTTATCAAGTTTGTGTAAATATTAAGGTTTCTAATTTGTACCCTAAACATATTTTTGTTTCATGGAAAATTTAGTAAATTTAATTAAATCGGTTGAAAAGAATAAAGTTATCGAACTGTAAAAAAGCTAACTTCTTTAATTTGATCCACAGCCTTCATTATTGCTTCAAATTCTTCTTTTAATCAATATTTTTTATTCATTACCTAACGCTTATAAAGGAATACATTTTTTTGTAAATTAGTAGTAGTGTTACCTTAATTTTGAAATCTATGCTCATTATACCATTTACTTTGACTTTGCGTTAAGTTGGGTAATTTAGGAAATTTTTTTACTAAAATAACAGTCAGTAAATAAGTAATAAAGTTTTTATTAGAAACGAAAATGTCAACTCTCGAAAACGTGAAAAATAAACCTTTAAACAGTAAATCTAAACAGTGCATTGACAGTCTTTTTGCACCTATTTGGTGTGTATCTAAAAAATGAGAGCGTTTTCATAGAAGTAACATACAATATGTATATCTCGAAATTATATGAGATTAAAAACAATATACAGTTTCTAAATTAAGTATAGCAATATTAATACAACATAGCATAGATTAAAATCACGATGAAACTGATCTCCAATCATATTAAGGTTTACCAATTAAAATGCCTTAGTGTCAAGTGCCACATTTGAACCATTATTTAAAGCCGGAATCTATAACTGAGCCTAACCCACTATCAAATTATATTGCCAGTTATGTTTAACAAATCTTCTTACATCTTAAACTTCAGTCTATATAACTGATAATCACAGAAAAATATGAGCATATTGCCCTAAAATGCTTCCTAAGGGAGTTAAGATTCTTTTAAATAGCGGAAAAATAATGTTGATTTATTTTTACGAACAATGGCATACGCATGCTAATTTTGTTGGAATTTGTTACCGTATATAGCAAAAGTTTTTATGGCAAAGCCAACGGCTTTGAAGAGGTCGTACCTAGCTTTCATAAAAATATACATGCAAAAGATTGTTTTCACAATTTTTTTCCTAAATAGATGCAGTAATTTTATACCAACAATTACATATTAAAAATGTCCTTTTACGGCAAAAATAGTACTATTGCGTTTGCGATGCATCAGTTTTTGTTTAAATCAGTAAGATTATTGAATTTTAATTGTTTTATAGTAAGCTACTAGAAATAAGATTTTTGAATTTATTAGAAACAGTTTTATATATATATATATATATATATATATGTTTTTATATATATATATATATATATATATATATATATATATTGTATATATATATATATATATATATATATATATATATATATATATATATATAAAAATAAAATTTATAAATTACCCAACTTAACGCAAAGTAAATGGTATAATGAGCTTAGATTTCAAAATTAGGTAACATATACTATTTACAAAAAAATGTATTCCTTTATAAGCGTTAGGTAATGAATAAAAAATATTGATTAAAAGAAGAATTTGAAGCAATAATGAAGGCTGTGGCTCAAATTAAAAAAGTTAGCTTTTTTACAGTTCGATAACTTTATTGTTTTCAACCGATTTAATTAAATTTACTAAATTTTCCATGAAACAAAAATATGTTTAGGGTACAAATTAGAAATCTTAATATTTACACAAACTTGATAAAGCGGCCGAAGATTGGAACTTGTTCTAACTAGGACCTTTAACTTACTTTTTTAATTTGAGCCACAGTATAGACTAGGGTGGTTCTTATTTTGAGTCATATCAAATTCTTACCTACACCCCATAATAAATTAATAACTTTTCTCAGCGTACAAGAATAACATTTTCTTGAAAAGAAGTATAACTAGAGTTGCGGAATGGGGAAACTAACATAGCGTTGATTCAAGATTATTAATCTTCAATCCAGTTTAGCTTTTTTTCCGTGCATTGCAAAAAATATGTAATTCTTATTTTGACCAGATCGACGCACACAAGAGCATTGAAAGTGAATTCTTAAATGACAATGAAACGCTTCAGTTATTCAGGAAATGAAAGCCACTGAAGAAGACCCTGAAGAAAAGCAGTATGACATGCCTATAATGTCACACTCTGAAGCAAAGGAAGCACTAGGTACAGTCACATGTTATAACGAACAGCAACCTTATTCTAGACCAGCTGATATAATGTTCATTCAAAAAAGATAAATAGATTCACTATAATGAAACACAAGAATTACCGATTTCTGTAAGACTTAAGTACCTATGTATGTTTTGTGAGGTATCACTATTCTATTTCGTTACATAAATGTAAAAAATGTATCTACCATTTTTTATTACATATTTTCAAATAAATATTTCGTTTTATATTTTGTGCTTTATTACTAACCATCTCTCTAAATATCTATTAGTACAGGGTGTCCCATTTTCGTAGGTGTTTCGAGGTTTCTTGCTTACAAATAGAGATAGAGATTTTCGCAACACCGTGCTACTTTTTGTTGGAATAAAGATGCTACAAACAGATCTTAGCTAACTATCAGTCTCTGTGCTACTGGGTGATTTTGAAAATTTGTCGTTTTGAGGCACCCCTCGTATCGGTTATTTTAAAAGTTTGTAAATGTAAAAACGAGTCTTTGTGAAGTCGAGAATTTTTTCCGTAGAATCCAGTGGCGTACTCAGATTGTTTGCAAAGATGTTACCTTTTGAGATATTGACATAACTTGCTTTCATTTAAATAAAAAATATATAATTTTTTACAATCAAGTTCACTGAACGCTTTAAAAATATATATCATACTGTATATTTATTTTTATAAATATTGCCGCAAAATGCATTTACTATTTTTTTTACGTAAGCGGCCATGATATTTAACTATCGTAACACAAAAATGAAAATCATATTTTTTTTATTGAAGGAAACGTTTTTCATTATAAAAGTAAAATTACTAATACGGGATTAACAAATTTTTAATGGAATAACAATAAAAACATAACATAAACTTTAACAAAAGCTATAAAAATATAATTTACAAATATTGTTCAGATTGCTCACCATTATATGCATGGGTCAGTGCCAGGCTTGCCTCACCAACAAAATTTCCCGCTTTTTTGCTCTATCAATTCAAAAACATCGGTTTATGCCAAAGTTGCCTAACCCGCTATTTATCGTAAAACAAGGCTGACATCTGTCCACAACTTTAGCAATCATAACCAGCCGTGACACTGTCAGAGCCAATCCTGCCTAAATATCAAAACATGGCGGCTTTAAACGTCGATGCTTTTAATGTATCTGATTTATCAGGTGATGATAGTGATAAAGATAAAAACTTGCCAAATGACGAACCTATAGGTAAGTTTGAATATTTTCTGTCTATATTTTTTATTTTTCAGTTGGGCGTATGTAATTTACATTTTAAAAAAAAAAAAACAAGATGTGGGTTAGGCATATTGTGCTGTTACTGGAAACAAAAACATGTATGTCAGATTAAGCATATTATTTTTGACAGAAAATGTAGAAAACTTATATTTAAAACAAACAATATATAATGTAGATTTTTGTTTATACTTTAAATTCGTTTTTTGTTTAATGCTCTATATGTATATTACTTATTTAGATCTTGTTAGCCCATTTTGTTGGATAGGCATATCTGGCCTTGAATATTGTCCTTTCTAATTTTATTATTTTTTTAAATAGATGAAAGCGAAAGTGAAGACGAGGTGGCCAGGACAACCGCCAATGTACAGAAAGGCAAAAAGCGGATTAGAAAGCCGCATACACATAAGAAATTTATAAGAAAACACAAACGTGCACGGGGTGAATAATATGTTTCTATCACAGGAAAAGTAGTTCCAAAAAAGAGCTGTGTTATGACAGATTGTGAATGCATCTTCGTTGTTCAGAAAAAATATCTAAAATTAGGAGAAAGTTGATTTTTGAAGGATTCTACAATATGAATTGGGACATGAAGGTTTCAAATGTTGCCAGAAAATATATGAAAAACGAGATTAGTCGCAGAGAAAAGTCACGAAAATACTTGCTTCAAGATGATATGGGTAAGGATCAAGCAGTTTGCAAAAAGTTCTTTAAAGGAACATTAGCAGTCTGCGATGGAACTATAATCAATGCACTGAAGAGACAGCAAGTATCCGGAAAACTCCTTTACTGGACCGACGGGGGAAGCATGTACCACATAATAAAACCAGTCCAAATAATGAACAAACAGTTTGCAATTTTATTGAGAAATTTCCATCATATGAAAGTCATTATTGCCGCAGAGATAGCAATAGAAAATATCTAAATCCAGATCTAAATATGAAAATCATGTATGATTTGTACAAAAGTCAGTGCACTACAGACGGACATCCGGCAGTATCACTATACATGTTTCGACACATATTCAACACAAGATTTAACTTACATTTTCATCATCCTCAAAAAGACACTGTGACAAATTTAAGGCAAAAATTAATACAATTGGCACTGAGGGAAAAACTAATGCTAAAATTCAACACGACTTGCATTTGCGGCAAGTAGATACAATACGAGATACGAAAAAAAGGGATACAGATTCGCTAAATCCAGTAATGGAACCAAACAGGTTATAGTTTTTGATCTTCAAAACCTAACTAAACCTTTACCTACTACTCTTTTATCCACTGGTAAGGTATATTACAAACGACAACTTTGGGTGTATAATTTCGGCATCCATGATGAGGTTTATAATATTGGGCACTTGCATGTTTGGGGTGGACAGACAGCTTCAAGAGATTCCCAGGAAGTATCATCTTGTCTAATTTATCACATTCAAAACTGCTTACCAACGACAACAAAGGAAATTTTTACAACGATAGTTGCGGAGGCCAAAATCGCAATATTAAAATTGTGTTAGCATTTAGTTATATTTTGCAATGCACACAAATTGAAAAAATAAATTTAAAATTTTTTAAACCTGGCTATAGCTTCTCTAGCTGCGACCAAGATTTTGGGATAATAGAAAGAGAAAAAAACATCACCCTTATATTTTTTATCCAAATGATTGGCTAAATGTAATCGAGAAAGCTAAAAAGAAAAAACCCAAATTTACTGTGCATCAGATGACAACAGTTCACTTTTTTAGTACAAGAAGTTTGAAAGAAACTATAACTAACAGAAAGATCTCTATAGAGAAAGACAAAGTGGAGTGGCTCAAAATTAATTGGATACAACTACGTAAGGAGGAACTCAAAAAAATGTATTACAAATACAATTACGTTGAAAATGATGTTCTCTTCAGTACAGTTGGTCGTGGTCGATTTGTACTTGATTTTCTTCCCAAACTAACACTACTGTATCCCCGTGGACGACCTATCACAAAGGAAAAAAGAAGGATTTGATTGATCTCAAATTTGTGCCTCCAGAAAATCACAGTTTTTATAGGTCTCTTCAAGTGGGAACCACTCATAAGCCAACTGATGAACCGATTGATCCGGACGTTGAAAATGATCAAATAAAATAATGTTTTCCTACTTTTTTGTTGTTGCCTATCCAACAATTATGTAAGCTATTTACAGTTTCGATTAGTGCCAAAGTTGCCTAAACGTTTATATCCAAAGTATTTATTCACATATTAAAGTTTAATTTTTCAGAAGATGAATTTTTGTTGAAGTAATAACTTCTTTGTAAAATATATTGAAATGTTTCTAATTTGGTTGGTTTTTTTATTGCCGCTAATTTACATCTCTTTTTTGTGGAATACTAAAAATGAGGGTCAGGCAAGTATAAAACTGGGCCACTCATATGTCCTACATATTTGGCAAAGTTTTTGTATTCTTTTTAAAGTGTTTTATAATTTAAAAGATTGTCTCTGCGATTGTTCAAATGTATTTTCAATGGCTACTTTTAATTGTTATATATATATATATATATATATATATATATATATATATATATATATATATATATATATATATATATATATATATATATATATATATATATATATATATATATATATATATATATATATATATATATATATATACATATACATATATAATAATATGCCTTCCGTTTTGATATAACTTCTAGAGGGCCCTAGGAGCGCTACTTTTTGTATTTAATAATGATCTAACTCTTCTGAATACAAAATTAGGAAGTTTTGTATAAAAAAATATGTTCTATTATATTTTCTTCACAAAAAAGCTATCCTTTATTATTTATTATACTCACCATTTAGGATATTAAAGTTTTATCATTTTTGTAAAGTAGGCTTTAATGAATACGGCTGCATCTTGTAATAAAACAGCAAATATCTCGTAAATGGTGAACCTTAGATAGATTATAAAGTATAGCTTTTTTGAAAAGAAAAGAGAACAGAACATATTGTTCCAAAACAAATCAAGGCTTCAATTAATTTAGATAAAAAATTATTAACCGCACCTTGTGCACAAATTAAAATTATTTATGAATCAGGGGAGTACACAAACTTAAAAAATAAACTAAAAATAAATAATCATGTTATAATGGTTCCACCGCGTACCGAAAAAATTTGTAAAATACCTGTTAATTTAGAAAATGGTATAGGCCTATTAACCCTTTAAAAATTTGCCAAAAATGTCGAATCACTCCGAGCTGTTCTAATATAAAAACTTTTTGTGCTTTTATATCTATCACAAATGCCGACGAAAGAGAAGTCGAAATTAAATTAAACAAATCTTACGATATCGAACCTCTTGATATTGCTGAAATGAATTTTATAGAAAAAATGGAAACCAATGAACTTTTTGACCAAAATTATAATAACATTTTAAAATCTAAAAAATATTCGTTTAGATCCCTGTTATAGCGAAGAACGGGATGCTATTCGAAAATTATGTTTTGAATATCGAGTTATATTTTTCTCTGAAAAAATCCCATTAACTTTCACTAATGAAATTGGACATACAATTAATCTTTCTGACGAATCACCAATATTTACAAAAACTTATAGATATCCAGAAATCCATAAACAGAAGTCAAAAGTCAAATACAAAAAATGTAAGAACAAGGTATAATTCAAAATTCTTTTTCTCCGTGGGCATCACCCATTTGGGTTGTGCCTAAAAAACTAGATGCGTCTGGCAAGCGCAAATGGAGGCTTGTTTGCGATTATAGAAAATTAAATGAAAAAACTATAGATGACAAATATCCCCTGCCAAATATTAACGACCTGCTCGATAAACTCGGAAAAAGCCAATATTTTACAACATTGGATCTTGCCAATGGGTTCCATCAAATAGAAATGGATCCCAATGACGTACAAAAAACAGCTTTTTTCACTGAAAACGGACATTATGAGTATAAAAGAATGCCATTCGGGCTGAAAAACGCGCCATCCACGTTCCAACGGGTAATGGACGACGTCCTGCGCGGATTACATAACGAAATATGCGTCGTATACATAGATGACATAGTCGTTTTTTCAACCTCTACAAGAGCATATTAATCCTAGGAAAATCCAATTAGACAAGTGTGAATTCCTATCCC
Source organism: Kuschelorhynchus macadamiae (assembly GCA_030620095.1). Classification (NCBI taxonomy): domain Eukaryota; kingdom Metazoa; phylum Arthropoda; class Insecta; order Coleoptera; family Curculionidae; genus Kuschelorhynchus; species Kuschelorhynchus macadamiae. Next base: position 217,207 of record JAUTXW010001299.1, read on the forward strand.
GAAAACCCAAAAAGAAATCAAAAGCTTTATCGGTTTAATAGGGTACTATCGTAAATTTATAAAAGATTTCGCGAAGATTATTAAGCCATTAACATTATGCTCAAAAAAGAACGCAGCAGTAAAAATTGACGAAAAATATCTTGATGCATTTAATACGTGTAAAAATTTATTAATGAACCATCCAATATTACATTATCCGGATTTTTCAAAAAAAATTATATTAACAACGGACGCCTCAAGCCTCAAATATTGCATTAGGCGCGGTATTGTCACAAGACATTCTTGGTTCTGATAAACCAATAGCATTTGCTTCAAGAACACTTAACGAATCGGAGCAAAGATATAGTACTATAGAAAAAGAACTTTTATCCATTGTTTGGAGTTGTAAATATTTTAGGCCATATTTATTCGGCAGAAATTTCACAATCTATACAGACCTCTTGTTTGGCTATTTAATTTAAGAGAACCTAATTCGAAATTAAGTTCGATGGCGACTTAAATTAAAACAATTTGATTATGACATTGTTTATAAACCCGGAAGAATAAATACAAACGCAGATGCGTTATCAGGTGTCCAGATAAATGTTACTGTAGAAATGCTTCGACATATGTCTGAAAACGTTTTAAATTCCGAGACCGAACAAACACCCTCCACTAGTTAAAATTTACAAGAAAACACAAACATTAAAATTATTTCTGATGTCCAAATTCGACCACCCAATTAAACGACATGTGATACTCAACATTCAATTTTTAACGAGACGACAAATCCAGGAATTAAACTACTAGATGAAATAATAAACAACAAGGTCAATCAAATTTTAGCTTTCCCTTGGCCTCATCATAAACTGCATGTTATACAAGAAAATTAGCAACACCATAAAATTATCACGGTAAAAATCCTACAGGAAAATAACGAGACTTCTATCTTTGAATTCTTACGCGACTACACTGTAACAGGTAAAATATATTGTATTTACTTTCACTCAGAACAGCTATATCGTGACTTCAATAAAGTTTACTTAGAAAAATTCTCCGAAAAAGGACCCAAACTTTTAAAATGCACTAAATTAAATAATACTGTTAAAGATTATGAAGAACAAATTATGTTAATAAAAAAATCATCATGAGGGAAAATCCAATCATAGAGGTATAAGGGAAACTCTCGAATATTTGAAGAAAAACTATTATTGGATAGGAATAAAGGAATCTGTTACTAAATATATAAATTCATGTGATATTTGTAATCGAACTAAATATGCTAGGAAAAAACCATATTCTCCGCTTGTACTAACTGTAACTGCATCTAAGCCTTTTTCAATAATTCATATAGATATTACGTTCGACAATAAAAATTATTTAACTTTAGTTGACGCCTTTTCTAAACTCGCGCAAGCTTATGAAATGCAAGAAAAAACAGCTATACATGTAAGCAAAGCTCTCATTAAATATTTTACTTGCTATGGTATTCCCGATCGTATAATTTTGGATAATGGCGGCGAATTTAATAACGAAACGGTGAAAGAACTGTTAAGCCTACATAAAATTAAAGTACATTTTACAACACCCTATCACCATGATTCAAATGTAATTGAATTGTGCTATTATAGCTTATAATAACACAATACATTCAGTAACTAAATATACACCATTTGAACTCACTTTTGGTCACACAAGTTTAATAGATCCACATGAAATATTTCTTCCAAAATTATTTTATTCAGACTATGCAGAAAAAAGTGTTTAATAGCTATAACCAATACATTCAGTTTACAGTAGAAAGGGAAACTGACAATAGTGTTCCGTTTTTGGACACCAAACTAATCAGGAGTGAAAACAACCAGATTTTACTAGACTGGTACATAAAACCTACCAGTTCTGGTAGATATCTTAATTTCCATTCCAACCACCCAAAAAAAAATAAAGATCAATCTAGTATTGGCTCTAAAAACACGTATTAAAAGGATTTCTCACCCTAGTCTACTTAGAAAAAACTTAAAAAGATTGTATGATATTCTCCTCAAGAAGTCATATCCACAAAAGTTATTAAAAAAACTATTATATAACACAGCTCCAATAATCAACCCTGGAGAGAGAAATGATGGAATATGTCCCAACATCAGTGCCTTTGCTTCTCAAAATAGACCGAGGTACTATTTTTCGTTACCTTACATAAAAGAAATTTCAACAAAAATAACTAAGTTGTTCAAGTATGATCCTTCAATTAAAATCGCCTTTAAACATAATAAAATAGTAGGCAACACTTTTACAAAATTAAAAGATAGGGATGAAATACAAAAAACATCAAACATTGTATACAGTATTCCTTGTTCAGAGTGTGAGGGTATTTACATAGGCCAAACCTCTAGGGTCCTAAAAGACAGAATAACTTCGCATAAAAGCGACTGTAGATTAATGAAAAATACTTGTGCACTTTCAGAACACACAAATCAATCAGGGCACTTATTTAACTTTAATGATACCCAAATATTATGTAAGGAAACTAATTATAACAAGAGACTGTTTCTGGAAATGGTGGAAATATTTCTGAATCCTAATTCGTTAAATAAGAGAGCTGATATCGAAGACCTTAGTTCTATTTATTCAAATTTACTCAATCTGAACAATTATACGAACAACAATAATAGTTTAAATAACACAGAATTTTCCTTTTGAAAAATATAAGTATCTGTACGTATTATATCCATATACCTTTCTATAGTCAGTCTCTTCAATTCGAGTAGTTTGTCGTGGGCATAAATTCGACTTTTAATTCATACTTGTTCTGGTTTGATTAAGATATTTCTCAGCTACTGATTTTTCTTAGTATCTGGATGTATATCGATGTGATTACATAGTTAAATCCTAGATCTGTGTTCCAATCATCCCGACAGAACGTACTATAACATTCTTTACATGTCAAAAAAAACCTACATAAGAAATTTACTTGCTTCGTATTTCAATATAAAAATATATGGAGAACAGGAATTCCTGCCAGTATGTAAAATCTAATTTTAATGTTAAGGTCAAAGTGTGTTTGTTTTTCGCAAGAAGTTATCGATACTAATTGCAAAGCTGTGAGTACAATTTTCTATTTTTTTTTTCAAAAAATCTTCAAATTCTAATTAATGTTCATACAGAGATAAAAAACAAATTTCTTCTCATATTGCAGCCCTGAAGAAGGTAATAATCATTACCGAAAGCTTGGCGTAGCTTAAAAGCAATTTAAATCTAGCCCTAAATTAGGACCGATACCCCAATAATTAGGTTACTTGTTGTTCAACTAGTCGGTCAAGACTACCCTACTCTTTAATATATATATATATATATATATATATATATATATATATATATATATATATATATATATATATATATATATATATATATATATATATATATATATATATATATATATATATATATATATATATATATATATACATATATAATAATATGCCTTCCGTTTTGATATAACTTCTAGAGGGCCCTAGGAGCGCTACTTTTTGTATTTAAAAATGTTCTAAATCTTTTCTATATATATATATATATATATATATATATATATATATATATATATATAAATCAATGTTTTTTTTCTTATTTTTGTTTTTTGAGAGAATTTTCTCTATCAAGAACTTGTGATATTTCATATGGGCCTAAAAATTTATTTAATTTTTTATTTCTATTTTGTGGATTTTGTTTAAAAACAATTTGACCTAATTTAAATTCGTGATTTTCTCTTAAGGTGTTATTTCGAGAAATAATTTTTTCTTTTAGTGATTCTAAATTTTGATTAACCTTTTCATATACCCGTTGAAGTTTTTGTTTATGGTTTTCTGCATAGTCTGAATAAAATAATTTTGGATTAAATATTTCATGTGGATCTATTAAACTTGTGTGACCAAAAGTGAGTTCAAATGGTGTATATTTAGTTACTGAATGTATTGTGTTATTATAAGCTATAATGGCATAATTCATAATGTTCGCTTTTTCATTAGGGTGTGTTTCTAATAAAATTCGTAGGTGTTCAATTACATTTGAATCATGGTGATAGGGTGTTGTAAAATGTACTTTAATTTTATGTAGGCTTAACAGTTCTTTCACCGTTTCGTTATTAAATTCACCGCCATTGTCCAAAATTATACGATCGGGAATACCATAGCAAGTAAAATATTTAATGAGAACTTTACTTACATGTATAGCTGTTTTCCTTGTATTTCATAAGCCTGCGCGAGTTTAGAAAAGGCGTCAACTAAAGTTAAATAATTTTTATTGTCGAACGTAATATCTATATGAATTATTGAAAAAGGTTTAGATGCAGTTTCAGTTAGTACAAGCGGGGAATATGGTTTTTGCCTAGCATATTTAGTTCGATTACAAATATCACATGAATTTATATATTTAGTAATAGATTCCTTTATTCCTATCCAATAATAGTTATACCTCTATGATTGGATTTTCCCTCATGAAGATTTTTTTATTAACATAATTTTTTCTTCATAATCTTTAATAGTATTATTTAATTTAGTGCACTTTAAAATTAAGTAACTTTATTGAAGTCACGATATAGCTGTTCTGAGTGAAAGTAAATACAATTTATTTTACCTGTTACAGTGTAGTCGCGTAAGAATTCAAAGATAGAAGTCTCGTTATTTTCCTGTGGGATTTTTACCGTGATAATTTTATGGTGTTGATAATTTTCTTGTATAACATGCAGTTTATGATGAGGCCAAGGGAAAGCTAAAATTTGATTGACCTTGTTGTTTATTATTTCATCTAGTAGTTTAATTCCTGGATTTGTCGTCTCGTTAAAAGTTGAATGTTGAGTATCACATGTCGATTAATTGGGTGGTCGAATTTGGACATCAGAAATAATTTTAATGTTTGTGTTTTCTTGTAAATTTTAACTAGTGGAGGGTGTTTTTTCGGTCTCGGAATTTAAAACGTTTTCAGACATATGTCGAAGCATTTCTACAGTAACATTTATCTGGACACGTGATAACGCATCTGCGTTTGTATTTATTCTTCCGGGTTTATAAACAATGTCATAATCAAATTCTTTTAATTTAAGTCGCCATCGAACTTAATTTCGAATTAAGTTCTCTTAAATTAAACAGCCAAACAAGAGGTCGATGGTCTGTATAGATTGTGAAATTTCTGCCGATTAAATATGGCCTAAAATATTTACAACTCCAAACAATGGATAAAAGTTCTTTTTCTATAGTACTATATCTTTTCTCCGATTCGTTAAGTATTCTTGAAGCAAATGCTATTGGTTTATCAGAACCAATAGTGTCTTTAGACAATACCGCGCCTAATGCAATATTTGAGGCTTGAGGCGTCCGTTGTTAATATAATTTTTTTTTAAAATTCGGATAATGTAATATTGGATGATTCATTAATAAATTTTTACACGTATTAAATGCATCAAGATATTTTTCGTCAATTTTTACTGCTGCGTTCTTTTTAAGCATAATGTTAATGGGTTAATATTCTTCACGAAATCTTTTATAAATTTACGATAGTACCTTATTAAACCGAGAAAGCTTTTGATTTCTTTTCGGGTTTTCGGGATAGGAACATTTTTTATTGCATGTATTTTATCCGGGTTCGGTTTTACTCCTTCTAGAGTTATAATATGACCCAAATAGCTGACTTCTTTCCGAAGGAATTCACACTTGTCTAATTGAATTTTTAAGTTGGATTTTCCTAGGCGTTCAAAAATTGATTTTACTCGATTAATATGCTCTTGTAGAGAGGTTGAAAAAACGACTATGTCATCTAAGTATGCGGCGCAAATTTCGTTTTGTAATCCGCGCAGGACGTTGTCATAATGTCCGTTTTCAGTATAAAAAGCTGTTTTTTGTACGTCATTGGGATCCATTTCTATCTGATGGAACCCATTGGCAAAATCCAATGTTGTAAATCGAGTTTATCGTGCAGTTCGTTAATATTTGGTAGGGGATATTTGTCATCTATCGTTTTTTCATTTAATTTTCTATAGTCGCAAACAAGCCTCCATTTGCGCTTGCCAGACGCATCTAGTTTTTTAGGCACAACCCAAATGGGTGATGCCCACGGAGAAAAAGAATTTTGAATTGTACCTTGTTCTAACATTTTTTGTATTTGACTTTTGACTTCTTCTTTATGGATTTCTGGATATCAATAAGTTTTTGTAAATATTGTGATTCGTCAGAAAGAATAATTTTATGTCTAATTTCATTAGTGAAAGTTAATGGGATTTTTTCAGAGAAAAATATATCTCGATATTCAAGACATAATTTTTAAAGAATAAAGAATATCATCCCGTTCTTCGCTATAACAGTGATCTAAACGAATATTTTTTAGGCTAGATTTTAAAATGTTATCATAATTTTGGTCAAAAGGTTCATTGGTTTCCATTTTTTCTATAAAATTCATTTCAGCAATATCAAGGGGTTCGATATCGTAAGGTTTGTTTAATTTAATTCCGACTTCTCTTTCGACGGCATTTGTGATAGATGTAAAAGCACAAAAAGTTTGTATATTTACAAGAGCTCGGGGTGATTCGACATTTTTGGCGAATTGTATATGGTTCAATAGGTCTATACCATTTTCTAAATTAACAGGTATTTTACAAATTTTTTCGGTACGCGGTGGAACCATTATAACATGATTATTTATTTTTAATTTATTTTTTAAGTTTGTGTACTCTTCTGATTCATAAACAATTTTAATTTGTGCACAAGGTGCGGTTAATAATTTTTTATCTAAATTAATTAAAGCCTTGATTTGTTTTAAGAGATCACTTCCAATTAGACCATCATATTTTTCACCAAATTTAAAAAGATAAAATTTATTGATATCGTTAACATCAAAAATTTTGAAAATTGGCAAAAACACTACTTCGTTGTGAGATGAAGTATTGTGAGCCGTTTGTATAATAAAATTTTCATTAAAGATATTATTTCTATAATATTGATACGCTAAATTTGGAGTAATGATACTACGTGAACTACCTGTATCTAAAAGACAATTAGCATTTAGTTCTGGAATATATGGCAAATTGGCTTTGTTTAAATTTAAAGTGATTACGTTGTTTCTTTGTACGAAAGATCTGTGTGAAAATTTACGTTTATATTGTCATTTGTTTGCTCAGGTTCTCGCGAAGTCGTAGGTATATCACCTGTAATTTGATTATTTATATGGGTTTCAGACAATTCGTTGTAGTCATTTTAGTAGTTATCGTAATTATGTACATTGTGGTCAAATTCTTGGGAACATTGATAATTATTGGGTTTGATCAAATGGGTGGGTGAAAGGTGGTCTCTGTGGAAATGACCTAAAATTAGAAGATTGACTGGAAGATTGACCAAAACTTGGTCTAGCAAAATTATTTTGATTATTTATTTTTAATTTATTTTTTAAGTTTGTGTACTCTTCTGATTCATAAACAATTTTAATTTGTGCACAAGGTGCGGTTAATAATTTTTTATCTAAATTAATTGAAGCCTTGATCATGTGTATTATTACTGAAGTTTGTTTGTATAATAAAATTTTAGATGTGAACTACCTGTATCAGTGGAATATATGGCAACTTAAATTTAAAGTGATTTGGGAAAAACGGCCTTTCAAATTTATTTTGGGAATTTGCATTAATGAAATTCGGTTGAGGTAATTTAAAATGGGTTGGAAATGCAGGTCTTACAAAATTATTTTGAGGAATTTGCGGTTTATAGGTAATACTCTACCGTTTGATTTAAAAAATTGTGAATTTAAAGAAGTTTGTTTATTTTGGCTATAAGCAAAATTTTCCTCTTTTATAACTAATGACATGGCCTTTTCGAGGGAATCTGGGTTTCTTAAAAGTATATTAGTTTGCAACTGACCGTTAAGACCTTTAATAAAAGTTTTTAAAGCTAAATTGTTATAACTTTTTAAATTAATTTGTTTTTGTTGGTCTAGCACATTAGATTGATTAAGCTTAGAAATAATAAGGCTACGGGCGTCTTGAACTCGCATTCCAAAATTATAGGCAGTTTCTGATTTTTGAGGTTGTAAATAAAGTAAATCTTGAACCAAACAATCGATATATCTTTGATCACCAAAGCATAATTGCAATTGTCCCTTAATATCGTCCCATTTTGTTAATTCTAGAACCAATAAGTTGTAAAGCCCTACCAGTTAATTTACCTATCACTGCTCTTAAGATAAAATTATTTAATTTATTACTATTATGATGTGCAAATGTCGCAAAGAGATTTTCTGCACTACTAATAAAAATACCTAAAGTATGATGATCACCACTATATGGCGGAATGATATCTACGTATAATTTCAGAAGTTGATAATTAACAGCCATTGTTAATCTAGCTGGTTGAATCACTAAAGGTCAATTTGATTGATTTATTGTTTGAGAATAAGTATTTTCGGGGTTTAATGTAGAGTGCAATTGTTCAGCTAGATCATCTACTTCAGACACTAAAAAAAAAGCAAAATTTGAAAAAAAAATCTAAAACTAGAAATCCACTTTTTCCGCAGAAATGAAATAGGTACGGTATCTTGGAAAATGCTAACGTTAACGTTTCTCATGGGAACTGTTGTATATTGACGGTCTTATAACTAGTAGAAAAAGCATCATAAACACTATTCAATTCCATGTCCTCAACACGCCTCTTTAGCCTTCTTAGCAGAAAAAGACAATTTATAACCAATTAAATTTATAAGGCCCTCCCAGTTGAGATTCCTGTAGATATTTATCCAAGTACTTCTACACACTTCCCAAAATTAGTCCTAGGGTTAGTCAAAGCTGAAAGTTAAAATATAGCTTTATTAGATTATATTATAGAAACTTTATTAGTGTTTAGATTGCATGCATTATTAGATCTTTGACACTAAGCCATTAATGAGGTTGCAGAGGTGTTCTTTAAATGGATTAGTATTAAATGTCACCAAAATCAATTGTATTGAGTTCTGTACAAAGAATTCTATAGGGCATAAGAGCTTGCTCTTAAGGTTGTAGAGTAGATCGATCCATCAGGTAGAATCTACTAAATTTCTTGGTGTATATATATATATATATATATATATATATATATATATATATATATATATATATATATATATATATATATATATATATATATATATATATATATATATATATATATATATATATATATATATATATATATATATATATATATATATATATATATATATATATATATATATATATATATATATATATATATATATATATATATATATATATATATATATATATATATATATATATATATATATATATATATATATATATATATATATATATATATTATATATATATATATATATATATATATATATATATATATATATATATATATATATATATATATATATATATATATATATATATATATATATATATATATATATATATATATATATATATATATATTATATATATATATATATATATATATATATATATGTATATATATATATATATATATATATATATATATATATATATATATATATATATATATATATATATATATATATATATATATATATATATATATATATATATATATATATATATATATATATATATATATATATATATATATATATATATATATATATATATATATATATATATATATATATATATATATATATATATATGTATATTATATATGTATATATATATATATAATATTTATAGATATATATATATATATATATATATATATATATATATATATATATATATATATATATATATATATATATATATATATATATATATATATATATATATATATATATATATAATATATATATATATATATATATATATATATATATATATATAATTATATATATATATATATATAGACAACAAATATATATGTATATATATATATATATATATACATAAAATCGGATTCGACTTTGCAAACGTTTCATTAACTACAATTAGCGTCGCTGTATAACAAAACATTCATCGTCGCTTCTATTAGCAGCATTGTTCGTTCGCATATAAAACGTCGACCGATGCATAATTTCAAACATTCTCTCGACCCTTCGCTAGATTGAAAGCGACACGGGAATTAAAACATAGACATAACTAACGAAGTTATGGTTCTTAAAATCCTTAAGTCAGTATCAAGTAAGAAATCATGCGGCGTTGAAAGATTCCCTGTAATTTGTTGGTTAATTATGCAGCAAATATCTTGAGTCTACTAACAGATTTTATAAACCTTTCATTTGAAATTGGCTACTTTCCTGCTGCTTTAAAAAAAGCAATTATGATACGTGTGCACAAAGAGGGTGAAGTATCAAATATTAGCAGTTACAGGCCCATTACCTTACTCTCTGTTTTCTCCAAAGTTTTTGAAAAGACGTTTCATAAAAGACTTTCACTATTTGTACCCCTTGAAGATTTTGTCAGATCGACAGTTTGTTTCACACACTCTTCCTAATTTTCATTTGACAATTTCAATTACAAATTAAAGACTATAGATATTTTTTATCATTTCACTAAAGCATTTTGATACCACAAACACCAAATCCTCTTAAATAAACTAGCAAACTATGGCATAAGAAAGCCTGCTTACTCTTTCTGCTCTTTTTTGCTAGAAAGAATCCAGGCTGTTAAACTTGGCAGTCTTGAGGGGATGATAAGGTCTAACTGAGCAAAAGGCATAACAGGGGTGTCACAGGGCAGTGTTTTAGGACCTGTTTTCTTTTTGTTATTCATAAATGATCTTCCTCTTTTTGCGAATTATACCTCTACCATCATTGCTAGTAACGACTATGAAGATCTTTGCATCAAGGTTAACAAGTGTATAGATGATGTCTCTCTGTGGTGTGCTAAAAATGGTCTGTCTAAAAATTAGGGTGACCCAGAACTGATCACTACTTTTAAGAAACCCAAATACATCTATAATCCAAAAAGATTCTGTTAAATTCCTAGGAGTTGTTTGTCATTGATCAACACTTCATGATTTGACCAAATTGATGCAGTATGTGGTAAACTTTCTTCTAAGAACTATTGTGTTTTTCAATTGAGAGATTTTGTATACATAAACACACTTAAATACTTTTTACTTTGCCTCAATCCGGTCATTGCTGTCCTATGGTTTGCTGTTGTGAGGTTAATTCGCCAGAAAAGAATTATAAGAAGTATGTTTAAATTGTCTTTTTTGGCATCTTGTAAGGAAACTTTTAGAGCTCATAATATTTTGACCATTCTTGGCCTTTATATTTTGCTATGTGCATGTTCCACCTTTAAGCATAAGAACCAGTATCTTAAATGAAGTGACGTTAACTACTATTTGACAAGAGACATAAACAAATTTTATATTCCTAGTTGTCGACTTAAAACGCAGTTCGGACCTGCTCTCTCAAAATTTTTAACTACTTACCTTCCCAATAATTAATACTCAAAAGTATACATCACTCAGATTTAAACTGAAGGCTATATTAGCTAAGAAACCTTTTTAGTAATAGTGGGTATTTTAAGTTAAATGTTGGTTTTTCCTCTGTGTTAATGCAACTTGTGCCGTTGTGAACATTCTTGTCTGGGGATATATTGAGGTTTTGTCTATTTTAGTTTGGTTCAGCCACCAAATTCATATGGCTTAATATATTGGGGTAGCTCAATTAGCTTTAATGACATTTTTAAAATCCAAAAGAAAATATTAAGAATTATAGATGGCATATCAACCAGGAATTTTAAAGAACCGAACATATTCACCTTACCTTGTTTGTTTATATTCCAACTACATTATTCATATCACAAAATAAGTAACATTTCATTCAAAATAGAGATAACCGTAGCTATGGAACAAGGGCTAGCTGTGATTTTGTGGTCGATTACAAAAGACTTTCAGTATCACAAACCACTCCTTATTATATATGCGTTAAGATTCATAAGTAACCGGTGTCATGGATTTCCCATAATTAAATCTTCTGTGTTAGTATTGTTAAAAGAAGCTTCAATATATTTGCTAACCAACAGGTATTTTAAACTTCTTTTGTTAGTCACCATTTGTTCTCAAAACTTGACAAGTGTCAAATAATGTTTTTCCCAAGTACAGGAAATGGTCTTCCATACCAACAAGAATAAAGCAGCACAAGAAGGATCCACCGCTGGCCTTAAGGAATGGCTATCCGCGGAAAAGAAGACTCAGTTCCAGAATCGAGGTATATACAACATCTACTTAAAAGTAATTAACACTGAACTTTTATTTAAATTACATTATATTGAATTTCACGAATGTGATCAGCAAATAAGAGAAGAAGACAACTTAATTATACATACTCCAATTCCTAAAAATAATAAAAACGTGAAACATAAAAATAATAAAAACATGAAACCAAATTCAAAACAAATTTCTGACCATACATTTTTTGATAGATTTTTCTCTAGCATCCAATTTTCAGATACTGGTGTTGAAACTGAACTAGTCCTTCAAATATATCTCTAAAATTTAAAGGTTCAACACTTATTAAAAAAGAATTTCTTAAAAATTGTCAAATTCATAAATTCAATGTATAAAATATTAAAAATAAATCAAAAATGTTACCTTTGTGAAGACTGACAAAGGCAATACTGTAGTAGCTATTGGTAAGGTAGGTTATATTAATGAAGATTTTCTTAACCCAGACAAATATATCGTCGGTATAAGTATACAATTATAAACTGAACACGTTGGAGATCATGAATGAAAAACAGATTGGATTGGATACTTCAAAATAAAAACTGTTTGCTCATAATACAAACTGCCTTTAAAAAGAAAATTAGTGTATATAATAACCTAGCCTACCTAATCTCGAACATAACCCTAGCTTCCAATAAAAAAAATACCCTAACAGCAATATTTTTAGATATTAAGTCTGCATTTGACGGAGTTGATATATACAAATTATACTTAAAACTTTTAGAAATTAATATTCCTACTGAACTATGTAATCCAATTTTAATAAAATGTAAATTAAATATGCCAATGGAAGCCTAATGGAACCTGAAGCAGCCACAACTGGACTCCCCACTTAGTACCAATATTTATATAAGAGACCTATTTTGAATAACACACAAAGATATTGAAATAATGGATATGCTGATGACCTTGTCATTTTCACAAAAAGAAAATCAGTAAACCAAACAACAATTAAAATCGATCAGGCTTTATCACTAATTAATAACTGGCTTAAAGAAAATAATTTTCACCTATCTCAGAACAAATGCAAAGCAATAATATTCTCAAGGGGTAATAAAACAAAATCCTCCAATACTAATAGAAAACACAATAATCTTATATAAAAATACTTTGAATTTCTAGGAATGCATATAGATAAAAATATCAACAGGAATAAATATGTGGAAGTCAGCCTGGTGAAAACTCAAAGAGGAATTAATGCCATAAAATGTTTTGCCAGAGTCTGGTGGCGAGCTGACCCAATAACCCTTCAAATGGCCTATAACGGACTAGTTAGGTCACATCTAGATTATGGTTCTTTCGATCTTAAATCTAGCAACAAAAAATATATAGCAGTGCTTAATGCCAAACAGAATCAGTCTTTGAGAATTATCCTAGGTTGAATAAAATCAACCCCAGTCAATGTCTTAAGGGCAGAAGCCTTAGAACTTGATCTTGAACATAGACAGCTAGCTACTAAATTTATTGCTAAAATTGTTAATATAAACAACCAGTCTTGAATCCCAATTTTAAAAAACACCAAGCAATAAAAAAAGCTTAATGTTAACTATTGGGAAAGGTAAAGAGGTTCCTTAATTGGTGGAAGCTTACAGTCGTTTCTATTCCTACCTTAAAAAATATAAAAAATATCTTCTCTTGATATAAAATAGAAATGAAAAATCAAATGAAAAACATTGACACTGTAAACATTAAAGAAAAATGAACAAACTTCGAGAACTAGACCTTTATCAAAACTTTATAAAGGAGGGAATAAAATCCCCCATCATCATTACCAATGTTCTCACCAATCTTTCCCCTAATATAATCAATATTAGTAATTTATTTCTAACTCTAAATAAACTCAAACTCTGATAACCGAAATATTAAAGTTTTAAATTTTAAAATTTATTTTAAGATTTAAAAGATATATTAAATTAGCAAAAAGTTAAAATACATCTACACTATTTTTTCCTTTTTACCTTACTGAACAGTTGACCGTGGCAACTCCTCTGTGGGATACAGATCCTTTACTAGCCAGGATCATGAAGAGTCTAAAGTAACTCCTGTGTTGGTTTGGTCTTTACTAACTTCTCTCACGATCGATAACTATGTACTTGGCGCTTTAGAGAACAAATAGCGTTTAACGGTTAGGTGTCTAGGATATGGATCAATCCAGACGAAATGGCCCTATTGGAGCTGAGCGTCAAAAAAACATTAATTAAGAAGAAAAAAGAACATTTCTAAAATTGACATTTCATTTTTTTATGTGACTACATACAACAATGCACCGGATGCTACAAACAAAATAAAAAACAATGATAGTAGGGATGTCTATAAAACGTATGGAACTTTGCATAAAAGGTTGAGGAGCTAATTAATTTCACCCATAGCAATGTATTGACAGTAAAACTTTTCCTAGTTGTCTCAAGCTCACAAGGCTCATTCCACTCCTCAAAAAGGGATGCAAAAACGACCCAGGCAACTATCGTCCGATTTCTTTGGTACCAATACTGGAAAAGGTTGAGAGTATGTTAGTGTCTGTGCGTTGGCAATGCATTTGAGGAGGAGCATGATGTGAGGGCTACATTTTGCGACTTGTTAAAGACATTTGACTGTGTTGGGCACGGGATTGTGCTGTCTAAACTTAAGCACTATGGTTTTGCCGGTGGCAGTGTTGAGTTTGTACCTTCATAATAGTATATATATATATATATATATATATATATATATATATATATATATACTAAAATCGATAAAAATGCGCGCACACACACCACCCCACTTCTCAGTAAAAAGTACCAGAACGCCCAATTATCTTTTAAACCTCTAAAGTTGGGATTA
The DNA here is from genome assembly GCA_030620095.1 of Kuschelorhynchus macadamiae. Taxonomy (NCBI): domain Eukaryota; kingdom Metazoa; phylum Arthropoda; class Insecta; order Coleoptera; family Curculionidae; genus Kuschelorhynchus; species Kuschelorhynchus macadamiae. The sequence goes on from JAUTXW010001299.1 coordinate 232,248, forward strand.
CCAAATTCGGTAATTATAGATTTGTAAGCACGCGGAATTGAAAAATGGTAAATTAATGCCCCATTTATTTTATTGAAATGAATGGCGTTTGAGTTATTAAGCTATTTTTCTTGTTAAGTGATATTGGTGGCTTTCTACAAAGAAAAAAATTAAAGTATAATTACTTCTTAGTCCTGCGTACATTGAAAAAAGCAATTATTTCGAACCTACATTACCAGCCATTCATTGTGAAAGAATAAAACATAGCTTATTATTACCTAAAAGGGAGAAATCTCGTATTTAATTTGGTCTAGAGATAATCCCCATTAGATGGAATAACTTCATACCCAACATTCTCAGAAAATGTATGGGCGGGGATACTGAATAACAATATTATAGGGCATTATTTCATAGAAGGTGCTCCACCGCATTATCCAAGGGAAGCCACGCAGTTCATAAACAACCAATTCTCGGGGAGGCTGATTAGAAGACGTGGTGCATTAGAGTGGCCACCTCGATCCCCTAATGTGACTCCACTGGACTTCTTCTTGTGGGGTCGTTAGAAGGATCGTGTATACAAGAATCGTCCAGAAAATTTAGACGAACTCCGCGAAAGAATCCGCATTGAAGTTGCACTTGTAACACCGAATATGTTGAGCAAGAGTTTTATGATCGACTTGGGTACTGTTTGGCAAATAATGGAAACCACTTTCAACATTTAATTAAAAAATAGTGTCTTTAAAATAAGTATTCTGTTAGGTTATTGTTGTTTTAGTCTGTTGACTTTTCATATCCTTATTATCTTAGCGTTATTGTTGCTTTGTTGGTGTTGTTTCGCACGTTGGCTTTTAAACACGCTTTAAGTATCTGCCACTCGTGGAACTTAGACCAGTCACAAGCCTGGATAAAGTGTGGGGGAAAGGGGAAAAAATATCACCTGATAAAAAAATAACTTGCCAAGTCAACTAGTATAGATAAAATTTTAAAAATTTGTGATATTACAAAATTTGAGACGGCCAATTTAGTGCAATAAAAATAAATAGCGCATTCCATTTAAGAAAAGAAAATGAATACAATACCTGTAACGTATAACTGGAAAATCTGGCAACAGTGCCGATACAATTTTGCAATTCCGCATGTTTAGAAACTCCCAAATGCCAAATTTTGTAAGCATAACTTTAGCGGTTTTGAAAATATTTAAGCGTTCCGGTACTTTTTAGTATAAGTGCGGTATTGTCATATCTTAACAACTAGAATAGAGAGGATTTTGAAAATTTGGAATATTACTAAACTTGAATTGGCCAATTATATGCAATAAAAATAAGTGGGACGTTCTATTTAAGATAAGAAAAAGACTATGTGTAGCGCAAAACTGAAAAATCTGGCAACAGTGCCGATACCATTTTTCAATTTTGCGTCTCAGAAACCAGCAAAAACTGAATTTTGAAAGCACAACTTTAGCAGTTTAAGAGATATTTAGGCGTTCCAGTACTTTTTACTGTAAATGCGGTGTTGTCATATCTCAGCAATCAGTAAAGATAGAATTTTGAAAATTTCGGTTCGTTAAGACGGCCAATTTTATGCAATAAAAATAAATAGGGCATTCCATTTAAGGAAAGAAAATGACTACTGGTGGTATATATATATATATATATATATATATATATATATATATATATATTTAAATCTGACCAATTGATTTATATTCAATTTTCAGTTTTTGCCGATACGGAAATCGTTTTTCAATTCCGCATGCCCACAAACTCTTAAATGCCAAATTTTGCAAGCACAACTTTAGGGGTTTGAAAAAGCAAAGATATTTTTTAAGCTATTTTCCAGTTTAAGAGATTCTTTTTACTAACTCAGTGATAGAATTATGAAAATTTATATATATATATATATATATATATATATATATATATATATAAATATATATAAATATATATAAATATATATATATATATATATATATATATATATATATGTATACATTTATTTCTTCCTATGGAATCCGAAAAACAATTGAACGTCAAATAAAGCTGCTGCGGCTCATTTTGATATTTTTTGTTATAAAATACAGTACTCACTACTATATTTTCTCTCTTTTACAACGTCAACAGTACTACAAATTCCAAAAAAAGTTCAGCAGTTGACGTTAACACAACCTCTCAACTAATTTTATTTACTGTTTGTTTTAGGAATTAGTTATAGGAGTTGTATTCGGACGACTAACGGACGTCTAACGTAGTTAAAACTACTCAAATCGAATTCAAGTGAAGCAAGACAATATTGAGAGAACGTTGGAGCTAATCTTCACTATTTAGTATTTGATAACCTGATTTAAATTTCAATAACCAATAGCGCCTTTTTAGTGGCAGTGCAAATAAGGGCCAACTAGCCAACTACCAGTTCGAATGTCTATAAATCATAAGAATACCAGCTGTGTATGAGTAGTGTTTGCTGCTATCCGCTCCCGGCGTTGCTATAAATCAACAATTTTAAAAACATTGTCAGCCCTAAGTTCCTATTCGTTATCTTGTTAAACCATGGTCATTATTTATTATGTTTATTTAGTAATTTATGTAGAATTTCCCAATAAAATTAATATTTAAAATCGTTGATAGTATTTTCTCTTAAAAACGATTTCTTTTTAAACAAATTTTTTTCAAGACTTTCAATACCATTGTTAAACGGTGGTTTGGTTTCTTTAAGTTTTTATTGCAGAAGCTCTATTATGTATGCAAAAAATGAATATTAAAATTAGATGCATAATTATTCTATTTTATACATCAGCTGCCATAATATACAACAACTATGCGAGAATGGCAAAACTGTTGTCAAATCCAGCCCGACCGCTTTGTTACAATTGTCTTTTATGCCTACGTAACAGCAACGACCCGTCTGATAGCATTGGCAGAGACATTGGGGCGACTCGAGTTTTTATTCCCCAAATATGTCGGGGACTGTCGTGGCGACGTCAGAGGGGGAATACCATCGTCCGCACGACGTAGAATGCAGCTTTATTTCAATAAAGTCGATTTTTCACACTTCTAAATGGGAAAATCTTCATCTATTGTGGTAATATTTCCCGATAACGTAAGAAGTTGGCATTAGTATTGACACCGCTACCTATTCGGTCTTTAACATAAAATAATCAGACTATAAAATTGTGACAAAATTGTTTTATTTTCGATGAATTAGCAATATTAAATTTTTTAAAGTTTTTTTTGCATAGTTTATCTTAATGCTAAATTGAACATTATAAATGTAGTCGCTGTAAACAGAAAATTCGTATTTTGACGGATATAAACAGAAACATAAGAAAAACTGAGTAATTATATAATATATATATATATATATATATATATATATATATATATATATATATATTTACATATATATTATATATATATATATATATATATATATATATATATATATATATATATATATATATATATATATATATATATATATATATATATATATATATATATATATATATATATATATATATATATATATATATATATATATATATATATATATATATATATATATATATATATGTTGATTTTTACTCCTTCACGGATGGAAAAATACAATGTGTTTTCATTCCGGGTGTACATCCGTTCACTACTGTCGTTCTGAAAAGAACAGTTTTGCTGACGTTTCGCCAAAATCACATTTGGCATTTTCGAAGCTTTCTTTCTCGCGTCCGAATAGAGAGTCTCTATTCTTACCACCTCATGAACAGATGCCCCAACATCGCAATGAAAGCGCCATAAATCGAGGTAAGCTGAAGGGAACCAATATCTTTGTTAATGACATTGGAGGATCGACAAGAACGACATGTTAATTTGAAAGCTTTTAAAGAGGCAAAAAGTAAAAACCAGAGAACAAGCATTAAAGGAAAAGTTCTAATAATCGAGGGAACTGCTTACACGGCTCAAGATTTAGATAACAAAACTGTGGAGGTCAGTAGTTCATCTAAAGATTTTAGTTCTTCCTCAAGAAGGATGAAAAGTGAGCCGTCTACTCCTTCCATTAAAACCGACACCTTGGAGTCACACGAGGGCAGTTCAGCTAAAGAGCTTCCTGTGGAGCCATCAATAAAAGTACCCGAATTTATAACAAGGAACCCTTCGAAGGAATAAACTTCAAGAAGAAAAAAAATCTAGAAAGCTAAACCTGTCTCCGTTAAGAAAAGGAAATCTCGCAAAAAGAAACGAGTCATATTCAACGAGAGCAACCAATAGGTAGACAATCGTTAGTGATAAGCGATGGTAGTGCAGACTATCCCTCCTTTTTCGTATGCTTAGAAAAACTATAACTTTACTGCCAGTGTATTTAACACTATTGTTATTTTAAACTTTTTTTATTGTCCGGTCTCCTGCTTGTTTCATATATCATAGGAACTCTGTTTATTTATACATGTTTTTTTTTCTTTGGGTATTTACTGTTATATTTGCATTGTTGAAAAAATAAGCAAATTAGGTTTCTGAATTTTTTTGTCGTTTATTATAATTTACAGTTCTCTTATAGTATTTACTATTAATTACTATTAATTAAGTAATTTATGTTTCATTTAATAAGCAATTTAATTCGACTTTCTATTTTATTACTTATTTATTTTATTATTTATATTTCAGGCCCGATACCCTGCATTGTGTTTCGAGGCATCTGTTTTTCTCTTTCTATGATTATTTTTTATCGCTTTCCAATCTGTATACATTTCCATATTTCCTTTTTATTTTATTTTTTATACTATTCAACTATGGTGTACTGCGCGTAAATTAACGTCAGATCTTTAATGAATAATTTTGATACCTTCAAAGATATTCTTATTCAGAATAATTACTCTATTGTTGGAATATCTGAGAGTTGGCTAACGCAAAATATCAGTGACGATGCGGTGGTGGTAAATAGTTATGAATTTATCAGACAGGACAGACTTGGACGTGGGGGGGGGGGGAGTGGGAATCTATATCAAATCTTCTTTTAACTATACAGTTTTCCTAAGTGAATGTAAGAATATCGTAGAACATGTATGGTAATAGCACAATCTTTATAGGCAATGTATATCGGCCCCCCAATGTAAACCTTAATGAATTTCTTACCTATTTCGAAGATAGGTTAATCGAACTTTACACTCAATGTGACAAAATTCTCTGTTTCGGAGACTTCAATATTAATATGCTTGATCATGATAGCTCACATGTAATACAATTTGAAAATATTTTAAGCACATTCAACTCAGTGAGTTAATCGCCGAACCGACTAGAATTTCACGTAGCTGCTCCAACTTGATGATTTAATATGTTAATATGTGACAAGGACGTGGGTCTTTCGGATCATCTTCTAGTCTACATCGTTCTTGACTTTCACTCCCCAGTGCTAAATGATAACATCTTTAAGTACAGGTCTTTACGTCAAATTAATATGATTTACTTTCAGGCCGATTTGGAAGCCGCTCCTTGGAACAATATTTACAGCACAGACAATATCGATGAAAAAATCTCATGGTTTACTAATACCATCCTAGAGCTCTTCGATAGACATGCCCCAGTAAGAACTGCTAAGCGTTCCAATAAACCCTACTGTCCCTGGATGACTGACAACATTAGACTTTTAAAAAATCTTAAAAACAGACTTTAAATCGCTTTCGACGTACTAGACTTACCGAACATTGGAACTATTATAAACAGCTCCGAAATTTAACGACTAATTCCATAAGATCTGAAAAGAATGTTTTTTTAAACAATAAATTTCACAATTGCAATATCAAAGATAAATGGGCCGAGTTAAAAAACTAAATATTCTGAGCAAAACTCACAAAACGATACCCGAACAACTTCAAAACTAAAGTCAAATGAATACCTTCTTCACAGAATTAACAAAAAATCGAACCGATCCAAATCAAAATTTAATCGATTTTTACAATAATAATCTCTTATTAAACATGGCATTTAATTTTAATATTATAGTTAATATTATTCTTGGCATTAAATCCAAGTCATTCGGTGCAGATAACTTAAATATTACTTTAATATCTTTGTGCTGTCCATTTATTATTCCGTACATAACACACATAGTCAACTGTTGTGTTATGTAGCCATATTTTCCTAAAAACTGGAAACTCGCATATGTCATTCCATTGGCTAAGGTTAAAAATCCTACAGACTTTGGTCGATCTCTGTGTTACCTACGCTATCTAAAATTTTAGAAAAAGCAATGGAATCTCAAATTTCTTTGTATGTTTCAAGTATGTTTTCAAGTAATAACATCTATTATAAACAGTCTGGATTTAGAACCGGTTACCGTTGCGCCCCCGCCTTATCCGATATTGTGGATGATATCGTCAGAGCACAAGATTAATCAGACAACCGTTCTCATCCTGTTAGGTTATACCAAAGCTTTCGACTTGATTCATCATGACATATTGCTCTCGATTCTAAAATATATAGGCTTTAGCCAGTCAGCGGTAACATTGTTGGCGTCTTTCCTCTCGGACAGAAGCCAGTGAGTAGTTCTAGACTGCAAAAAATCTGACTTACTCCTCACAGCAGGTGTTCCCCAAAGAAGCGTTCTGGGTCCTCTTCTGTACAGCATTTACACCTTTTAATTTAATTAAATCACTTTGGTACTGCAAATACCACCTCTACGCTGACGATACTCAAATTTACTTACCTTTTACTCCCAATCAAGCTGAAATAGTCAAACATCAAATTAATCGTGATCTTAACTACCTTCTCAGTAAATCTAACGAACATCTTAAAATTAACCCAAGTAAATCCGCAGCGTTGTTATTTTGTAAAGAGACTAACCGTTTACGTCTTGAAACCATCATAAAAATCGAAATTCTCACCAATCTTGTTGCTTTTAAAAACCCGTCTAAAAGTCTGGGGCTTAACATAGACAACAAATTAAAATTTAATTATCACATAACTGCATGCCTTCGGAAGGCATTCTCAATATTAAAAAGTTTGTACGCTTGTCGACATGTACTTAATCAAAAAACTAAGGCCTTGTGGTCCGACACTCTCATTTTGTCACAATTTAATTTTGCAGACAACGTATACGGCCCTTTCCTTGATTTACAGGCTAAACATCGGAAACAAAAAGTACAAAATTCATGTATACGTTTTATCTTCGGCATTAGACGAAGACAGAGGGTTTCATATAGGCTGCCAGATCCTGCACTCCTGCTTTTGTACAGGATTTTAAAATTTCACCGCCCTCCATATCTCCTCGATAAACTACAATACCGTGCAGATGTACATAACTTAAATTTAAGGCGACAGTATCTGCTATCAATACCCTCGCACAACAAAGAACAGTTTAAAAAAAGTTATTCTTATCAAATTGCAAATTTAATTAACAAATATAAAATTATAAGTACAACATTGTCAGTCGTATCCTTTAAAAAACTATGAAACATAAATTACTCAGCCAACAACTGCAATAGCAATGGAACTTACTAAACAAACACCTAAAATATATGTGTATGTATATTTTTTATATATATAAAACTGTATTGCTTGTAAAAATATTGTATGCAAACTTCTCTTACGACACTTAGTAATTTCTCGTTGTAATAGTTTAACAGGCTTCAACAGCCCCTTCTCTTGTGAAGGAAGCTGATAAGTTGCCTTTTATTCCAAGATGTCTATGTATATTTTTTTAGACTATAATTTCTATTGAATAATATGTTTTTCCTTCCGCGCGCACTTTTAGTACTGTTGCGTTGGTTGTTCTTTGTGGATTGTTCAATTAAAATTTAAATGTCAAGCTCCAAAAAGTAAAACAAGTTAAGAATTCAGTCCTTACATATGCCAGCGCTCCTACTGTGATTTGTTCTTTCTCTCTGATTGTATGGAATTATGTTCATTAAAGAAAGACCCAAGAGCGTGCAGTTTTCGCTTTCATCTGTTTGGATGCTGCTATATGTTTTTTCAATGCACGTAATCACGTTTAGACATGGAGCAGAAGGCCACTTCATAGGACGGGCCCTGCTTACTTATCACTACCGAAAGTTTTACTGTTTTGTTGTGAACTTGGATATCTTTTAAGCGAAATTTACGTAACCCCTAAATATCATAAAGGCGAGTTTGTCATTTTAACCGTTCTCTTTGATTACTAAAGATATGACAAGAAAGGGAGAAATCAGTGTCAAAATTGTTTAAAGTTGCCAAAATTGGACCTGTGTCCCCAACATCAGTTTCTCACGTTGACGATAACCTAACTTTCGAGTAAACCTAGTACCAGTACTTTAACCGTACTAAAGGGACTGACGAAACCCAATCAGAAACACTACAATACACAAGTTGAAGTTATATATTATTTCCTAATCTAGATTCAATAAGATCCTGCTTTTTGGCCCACAGAAATGACAGATTCCATTAGAAAGGAGTATTTGCATAAAAACCCATTTTATTTCCAAAATAGTGATGATTGTGAATAATTGGAAGCCTTAGTTTACAATTATCCGAAGCAAAATACGTCTTTATTCATTGAATTATTTGAAAGGCTGGGTGGAAAAAGAAAATAATTCTACAAAAGCGTACAGCGGCAAATTTTTCTAAATAATTTACAATATTGTATTAATTTATAGCGCACGTATATTATCTTACCGCTTGTTATGCAATAAAATATTTTGTATTACTTCACAACGATTAGTACATGATTATCTTAAAGAGGCGGTGGCAACAATGCATGACGCCCAGGCCGACTCATTAAGGTGCGTACTCACTTAGCGAACGTATACTGCCGCAGGTTGAGGAACGTATGCGTTGTCCTAGTGTGGACGTGGATAACAAACATATGCGTACACGCTCGTTCGCTGGTTTCTTCTGCAGCGTATTCACTTAGCGAACGGATACAGCCGTACGCCGAGGAATGTATGCGTTCGCTTAGTGTGGACGTAAATAATATGACGACGAACCTATGCGTTGGCTTGCGGACAGGTTCTCTCGTTTGTTGGTACATCATAGAGAAAACTCGTTGCACGTTGTCAGTTGTTATTTTCACATATTTGGTAGGACGCTCAAAGAGGCAGCGTGGCTTAATATCCTACTTATTATTGAAATACATAGCAAATGGTCAACATAAGAAAGTTTATGACTAAATTGAAGATTTTCTGTGCATCAAATAAATTTAGTTTTAGGTCGTAATAGTTAATTAGTGATTAATTTAGTGAACGAAGCGAAGGACGGATGGACTAATTTGGATGCGAAGAATAGCAACTTCTAGCAATATGTGTACATTTGTAAACGTATGTAAAAATGAAACCAATCTAAAATAAAATTAAAAAAATGATCATTTAGTAGCTAACATATAATATATAAAACACATTCTGCATTTACTAAATACTATATTTATTTTCCCTCAATCATTTCTCTGCAGAATATATCAATTTTAACTAATATATATATATAGGGGCAAGTTTTGTTTACCTGAAATGGGTTTGATTGCCTTCTAGAAGCCCTTCTTAACAACGGAAATGAAAAATTTTCCTGCGGAAATGCGTCATTTCCATTGTACACCCCTTTTTTTTTTTAATTTTGGAGCGAATAGGGGTGCTGGGTGGGGTAAAAATACTTTAAAGGGAAAAGAAATCTTTTCTAGAAGTGTTTCTTAACAACGGAAATGAAAAAATTTATTGCAGAAACGCGTTATTTTCATTTTCATACACAGTTTATATACCTGAAATCAGTTACATGAAAACTTTGCTTGGCATCTCATCCCAAATGCTTTCCCAAGCACCAAAATGCCAAAATGTTACTGCGGAAATTTGTCGTTTTAATTTTCCGACAAAATTTTGTATAGTTTAGTTTACCTGAAATCAGTTACATAAAAAAGAAGCTTTGATTTATATTCTAAACTTTTATATAAAAATGTAAAAACTTGTATGTCATTTACATTTTTCACGGAAATTTTGAGCGCTTTTCCAGGGCGCGGCACGATTGCGGACGAAACATTAGTATTCAGTTTTTCACAAAATGAAGTGAGGGCACGAAATGTAAAAATAACGGCTGAACGCATCGTATTGTCAGCGACATTTTAAATACGAGACAGCCCGAAATTTTTTTTAGATAATCTCAATAATTTGTCTGAGTCACGAAGTTTCATATAAGTATCTGTCTGCATATCTTTGAGAACTTCAAGGAATATAAACAAAGAAGGATGATCCTTTCTTGAGTCAGCAATCGAACAAATATATACGAGCAATAATGCCATCGATTATTTTGCCTCCATCCGCAATCATGCCTTCGTTTTCGTTACTTAAAAAATGTAGAAGAATTTAGAATGTAAATCAAAGTTTTTTTTTTGTGTAACTGATTTTAGATATTCTAAACTATACAAAATTTCCGCAGAAAATGAAAATGACAAATTTCCGCAGACACATTTTAACATTTTCGTGCTTGGGAAAGAGTTTGGGATGAGATGCAATGCAAAGTTTTCATGTAACTGATTTCAGGTATACTAAACTGTGCAGAACGGAAATGACGCATTTCCGCAGCAAAATTCTTATTTTCCGTTATTTAGAAAAGCTCCTAGAATATATAGATACTTTCCTTATAACCAATTTCATACGAAATGAGCCATATATTTATATATATATATATATATATATATATATATATATATATATATATATATATATATATATAAAATAGAGTATTGTTGGTAAATTTAAAAATTTGAAGAAAATTGCATGATTTTTCATAAAAATGAATGGGGAATTTCTTATGCTGTTCGTGGTTTTTAGGGGCTTCATGCTGATTTTCTATGCTTATGCTTCTATATCTAGGGTCTCTTCTCATAATTGGCCACTCTCAATATTGGCTAATTGAAGACACATTTATTGAACATAAAAGTGGTAGAGTTTAGTACGTAGTTTTGAACTAATTATTATTTATATATACAGGATATCTTAAAAATGTGTAGCAAATTCAACAAATACATTTTTTAATAGATCATATCAAATGGGTCGCATCTCGCTGGTTATAAATTTACTGTGTTTGATACCTTTATCTTTAAAAAATCCGTACAAATTTGACCAAAATCTTGCCAAAAAAGGTAACAAACGGAAAATGGTGTTCTACATAGTGGAGTCAATAGAAACGCATTGCTTCTTGCGGCAGCAAATTTCTCTGGAGTTTTTAAAGACAAAAATTGTTTTTATAGATTAATTTTATTGGTATGTAACACGCTGTTTTCATTAAAAAAAAAATATGTTTTTTAATGGACCAATAGAATATAATTTTTTATTAACTATGTAATAAATCCTGCAACTTATACAAATAACAATTTTTCTATCTCTAGAAATTAAGCTAATATTAGGGGCAGCGAATTAAGAGCAAAGACCTAGTACATCGATTTCTCTGGGAAGATTTGGCCAAATTGCATGATTTTTATTTAGGATACTGCTGCGGTCATCTTAAAGCGAGCAGATTTTAAAAATATAAAAATTGGGTAATGGCGCTTTTTTGTTTTTTATTCGTGCGAGAAAGATGAATGTTTTAATATAAATTGAAAGACTGAAATTTGATGCATAAATTGTAACTAACCCAAAAAAGTAAAGATGTGCATCCTCTAACCTATGGGGATACAAACTTTTTTTTGATCATGCTAATTTGGTAGATAATAATAAATCTTATCAAAACACATTCGTTGTGTCAGTAAGTGGAAAGGAGGGATGAACCAAAATTTCGCGTTTCATGTATTTTCTGGAGTTTTTAGGGGCACTAAGTTCATTTCTAATTCTATTAATTATTTTAATGTTTAACAATTTGTATTATTGATTTTCTATGTAGACAACTTTTTATAATTATAATATCGTTGTTTGATTATTCAAGCAATGATAATATTACTTATCGTCATTCTAGCCAAATTTTAATTGTAATAGATCGTTACCACCGAGACTCGGTGGAACGAATAGACCCGAGTACCTGTTCTAGTTATAGTTATTAGGTACGTCTAACATTTTAACCTAGGGTTAGCCCTCGAAAACTTTGAGCCTGATCTTTTTAGTAAAACTTTTAAATAAAACTAAAAAGAGGGAATAAAATGTTTTATAAAAAAAATATAACCAGCATCAAAAGAAAACATTGAAATGCAAGAAATAATATTTTATAGTTATTATTATAGGTCTTGGTTGGGCGTGGACTTCATGAAATAACATTTCCAAGATTTTCAAGTTAGTTTTCTGCGGTCAATTGAAGTTATTCTTCGCGTCTCCGTCTTTCTATGATAGCATTTTGGTAGGTACATTTTATTGCGAGCTGTGCTCTATTTTAAAGAAAACAACATGCCACATCAACCGACCTGCTTGACCCTGACGATACGATGTCTCTTATTCAGTGCATTTTATTGTGCGAGAGTGTGTTCTTGTAATACGGGAAATCGAGACAAAGTGACGTTATCGACCGCCATGCCGAATAGACAAAAAAAGGAGAGCTCTTCAAGACTTATGTGATTTAAAACGCAAATTTGAACGTTTAGAAAGAATTTTAAGTGTTCAAGATACATCGTCGTCTTCGGAAATCAGTGAATATGACTCAGAAGGTTAGTGAATTTTTAAATTTAGTGTTTTCCAGCAAATATTAAATTTTGACACTACGGAGAACCTCAACAACAACGCCCATTTAACCGTGCATATAATTTATCTTTCAGATTCTCGTCCGACCAATAGAAGAACGCCAGTCGAAATCCTACCTCAAGAAGCTCCGCAACAACAGGCGGCACCTGCCAGTACGCTTGCGCAGGAACTTATGGTGAACGATCTGCAATTCTTAGGAGAGGGTTCTAAGTCTTCCTTGCAGACTGGCCCGGAATTACTTGACGAATTAGTGTCCAGATGGTCTAATTACTTAAAGGAGGGGTTGTCCACCGAAGTCAGAAAAGAACTTACTACGAAGTTTTCAATACCTTCGAACTGCCTAGCTTTACAGCCTCCCAAATTAAATGAAGAAGTTTGATCTATCTTAACAACACAAATTCAGAAGAATGATCGATATATGATACATTTACAGGAGCAAATGGAAGGTAGTTTGTCTGCTATGGGTAATATTTTGAATACAAAACTTTTAGAACCCAATTTACCCTTGACGTTGGGTGAAACAAAATTGCAAACTCTAGCAGAAGCAGCGCAGTTGCTGGCAAGTTCGTTTCATGCTATTTCGGTTAAACGAAAGTTTGATATTCAACCGTCCCTTAGTCAAGAAGCTAGTTTCTAGAGCAGTTAAAAGCCTGTCAAAACGTCCGTAAAGCTGCGGAGGAAATCAAAAAACCAAAACAGCCCTTCATCCTACCTTTAAGTTCATCAGGACCACGTAACTATTTAAACTCCAAGCGCCCTTACTACAAACCCAAAAAGAAAAGGAGCCCGTTATCAAAAGAACCAAAAAGTGTATCGGGATCATCGTCAGAAGTACCAGAACTGGAGGTCCAAAAAATAGAGGTAACTGTTCAACCAGCAGGTAGATTAAAATATTTTTATACTAACTGGAATAACTTGCCCTTTACAAAGGTTGCTTTGCGCTGGATTCAGGGTATTAAAATACTTTTTTTATCCAAGCCTACTCAATTAAATGCAAAAGAAAAATATATACCAAATATACCAGTTTCTAGATTGAAATTATATGCCACCGAAATAAATAATCTCTTGGCTAAAGGCATTATATGCACTTACACGAAAAATCAATTCTTGTCACCTTATTTTTTAAATAAAAATCTGATAATAAAGTGCGGGACACGAAAGAAAACCGGGCGGAATCAATCGGTTTAGGAAGGACGGCCAAGAAATCTCTTTAAACCTGTGGTGTCCCGTCGTTCTTGAAATAATATGGCACTCCTTTTTGACTATACGCACTTCAGATAATTAAAAAATGTAACTATGTTTAATGAACCTTTATCTATATTTGTCTGTTTTCTTTCGTGTACCGCACTTCTATATCTCTTTTGTGTTGCAAAAACGGCGAACTTTCGAATTTTAAAATGATTTAATTTTGATTTTTCTTGATCGATTTACCTATAAATATATTTTTTCTTTCGTTTTGTCATTAACGGTTCCCGGGCTACTGCCTACGTCGACTATTATTGGACCACCCAGTATAGTGATACACGATTTACAAGTCTAGATTTTACAAGGGAAGCCAGCATCAGATCCAGTGAACGAGATTTATCAAAATTTTAATTTATTCAGTTCGACTTTGGGTTACTCGGGTATGCCAAAAGTGCCCGTCTGTCTCCGTTTGTTATATTACTTTATACAGAGGCCGTCATTGTAAAGTACTATACAGGGCGTTTCCTAATTGCGTGTTGATGTTAAAGGGGGTGTTTTTATGTCCTAAAAGTCTTAACTTTTGAGATACAGGATGGTAAAGTTTTTTTCATCCCAATTCTGATGCTATTGTAGATAACTGCATGAAATTTGATACACGTCTTCTATGCATTAAAGAGCATACGGATTTACCCAGGTTAATTACATATGCACGCCACTGGTAGAAATTTCAAAAATTGATTGTTAATAAAAAATGCCCTTTTATGCATAAAAGACGTGTATCAAATTTCACACAGTTATTTATCTATAATAGCATCAGAATTAGGATTTAAAACAAATGAAGTTAAGACTTTTAGGTTCATATTAAACTTTTTACTTAAAAAGGTCTGTACAAAGTAATATGAGACAAACGGTCACTTTTGGCATACCCGAATAGCCCAAAGTCGAACATAAGTAAAAATTTTTACTGGACACAATGCTGGGTCCCCTACTATAACTACAGTGATGTGTTAATTTTGGAAAAATATGAGTTCTTTAGTTTTTCAAATATTAATTGCAATATTAGATATTTTTTGACACCCGGTATTGAACAGAAAATTAATTATTTTGAAGCAGTTTATTGACAGCTACTTTATAAACAATTTTACAAAATATATGAAAAAAAACTAAGCCATTTTTAAGGTTGGCGGCTGTGATTCTAATGGTTCGATTCCTTCTAAATCGTTGTCTTCCTCTGAAAATGATGAGGTTTCGTCGTCACTACTTGAAAATCCCAGTTTGATAACTAAATCATCAATAACCGTTTCAATTTTGCCATCTACTTCCCAGTATTTGTCTTCAATAGAACGAACATGTTTAACATACGATTTCCAATTTTCAGCTGATATTGAGTGAATCGCTTCCAATGTTATTTTATTTAAATCTTTAATTGAAAGTTCACCGGTATTGCGCTCTCGAATATATTTTTTTACTCCTGCCTAAGCAAGTTCAATAGGGTTGAGGTCGCACATGTATGGAGGCAGCCTTAAAGGTGTGTGACCGAGATTACGTAAAAGACCGTCAATTTTATACTTTTTTTCTCTAGGCTTGTTGGCTGATATTACTTCATATAAATGATATCTTCTCCATGTTGGATCACATACAAGATTGTTCGATTTAAGCCACGATATCATATGAGTATTTAGTTGGCACTTTATCTTCTACGTGATAAAGCTAAGACGCATTATCCATTACCACGACTGATTTGGGAGGAGTGTTAGGTAGAAGCTTCTCGAGCAACCACTTTTCAAAATTATCTCTATTCATCTGTCCATGATAGTCTCCAGTTATTAGTCCCGAGCGAAAAACTAAAGCAGCACCTGGAACAAATCTAGCTTCTGAACCCGCATGAACTATAATAAAGCAACTACTAGAGCGGATTCCCTGAATAACACCTGTAACACTTTCTCTTTGCCAGCATTTGTTCACTGCCATATCATTATCTACCCAGGTTTCGTCTAGATACACAATATTGCGTCCTTCTTGCCTATATTGCCTTACAGTTGATAAATATTTTACCCGCCAGTGAAAAATATTTGGTCTCTCAATGAGCAATTTTTGTTTATTTTAGCACTTGCGCCAAACAAAACCATTTGATTGTAAAAGCCGATTTAAGGTTTTATACCCGTACGGAAAATCTATTTTGTTCTTTACAGCACGAAGTAGGGGTTTGTAGGTCGGAACCTTCTTAAGGTTTATATAAAAATCCTCTATTGTTCATCGAATTACTTATTACACTATCGTCAATTTTATCTTTGTATGATAATCGGGGTCTTTTTTTACCAGGAGATTTCAAAGGTGAAGTAGAACATGAGCGATCATTATGTTCTTCTCTTTGAATTTTTCTTACACTACTTTCCGAAACACCAGTGGAAAATGCAGCGCGTTCTGTTCGATTTTGTATTTGAATAGTCAAACTATTATTTTCAGCTTCTCTAGTACAGGCCTCTATAACGCTCGCAATAACTTCACGTGCACCGCTTCGAATTGTTTTTCCGCTTTTGCTCGCCATCGTTACTTCGAAATAATAATTCAAATTTAACGCAAGGCATTTATATAGAAATGAAAACAAATGCTCGAAATGTATAGGCGCCACTGGAAATAGCTAGAAACTTTTAGCGGCAAGTGCATGGAGACTCTAGGCACATCCCAATTACAAGTTGAACAGTGCTAAATGTACTAAATCCTAGGTTAATTTTCCGTAACGCTTAGCTGGCGCACTTTATAGGTGAAGCGGCAAACTATTACAACAAATAAAATAATATAAAATTTATTTGCTTACACAAATTTTACTTTTCGGCTTGCTTAAGACTATGAACCTTTATTTTAAGGACCGCCTGGTTTTCTTTCGTGTCCCGGACTTTACCTATCGATTTGTTCTAAATCTTAAAAAGCTGAATGACTTCATTCCTGTGAGCCACTTTAAAATGGAAAGCCATAAAACAGCTATTAAGTTAATATTACTACATTCCTATTTGATGAAACTAGATTTAAAAAATGCGTATTTTTTTTTGCCAATTGACCCATCTTCTAGAAAATATCTTAGATTTATATTTAAATATAGCACCCCTTATATTTACAAAAATATGAAAACCGGTTGTCAGATATTTACGGGAGCGAGGTGTTAAGTTAGTTAATTATTTAGATGATTGGTTATTTATTGGTAAAAATTACGAAGAATGTTTGCATTTCACAGACATGGCTAAACAATTGCTGGAAAATCTGGGCTTTATAATAAATAGTAAAAAAAATCCATTTTGCCTGCGAAAGAAATTGAGTTTTTAGAGTTCCTATTTAATACTTCCTCTATGATTTTAGGGCTCCCAGAAAGAAAAATAGTAGGAATTCAAATGTTACTTACTAAACTTCAAAACAAAAAATATTGCAAAATCAGGGAATTTGCTTCTCTAGTTGGCTAATTAGTTTCTATATCTCCTGCATTTAAATATGGCTGGCTCCATATTAAGCCCTTTGAAATAATAAAACAAGAAAAGTTAAAATTAAACCAAATAAATTTTAATAGTAAAATGGAAATTCCCCCTACTTTAGAAAAAGAGTTTACCTGGTGGAAAAAAAATTTATCTAAGCCAGGTAAAAGGTTCTTTAAGGATCCATACATATTAGAAATGTATTCTGACTCTTCAAAAACGGAGTGGGGAGCTCATACAGAGGATACAGAGACTAGGGGTTTCTGGAGTCCAGCAGAAAGAAAAAACATATTAAATACCTAGAACTCTTAGCGGATTTTCAGAAGAAACAAGAAGCAAGAAACCAAGAAAATTCTAATATTCTTCTTCGTATTGACAACGTAACCGCCATTGCCTGCATTAACAAAATGGGTAGTATTAAACATAAAAATCTGAATAAAATAAGCTTAGATCTATGGCATTGGTGTGAACTAAAAAGCATTTATGTGTTTGCGTCTTACATAAACACTTCTTGTAATGTTAAAGCAGATATATTATCAAGAAGTTTATGAATACAGAATTTGCGTTAGATTCTCGATGTTTCAAAAAGATTGTGACTACTTTTGGATCACCCTCCATAGACCTATTTGCATCCAAAATTAATGCCAAATGCACAGCTTAGATAGTACAGCTAAATTACTCTCTTGTCGGCACTTTGTTCTATAAAAGTCAATTCAAGTGCATGTGTCCTTGCTAGTTCGTCGTTGAGCAGCATTTCGAGAAGCCATCCGAACGGGTTTGACGACAGGGACCGTATTAGATGTTTTTAGAATGTAAATTATCTATTCTGCTAACATACAACATAAAAATGATTAAAAATAGTGGAAACCTACCATATGGAAAAAGAAACAAAATCTGACTCAATGGTTAATTTATTTTTATTACATATATTTTTACATAAATAGAAGTTTCCTAAATTTATTTATTTAAATGTTTAACATATAACTTATGGTAGCATATGACTTAATTACAAATTTGAAAATAAACTCTATGTGAATAGATAACAAATTATGACTAATGGAATAAAGTTAAATTTCATTGGTAACACGCAAAATTCGGAACATAAAAGTTTTACAAAATAACAGCAAACAATAAATAAGCATAATAGTAAAAAATGTACTAGTACTAGTACTTTTATAGAAAAAGTAGTAGTACTCAAAATACTTTCCATTTTAAAGTAATTATACTCAAATACTTTTAATTTCTTTGAAATACTCTAAAAAGTTGTTAAAGAAGTAGTTAACTACTCACTTTAAATACAAACGGTATATTATTATAATAATACAATAATAATACATTTATTGTATACCAGTTAAACAAAAAGCCTTTATAAGCAGACACCAGGGCACGTTTTGCTAGCTTTTAAAAAATAAGATCTAATAATATTATTTTGTAAACAAAAATAAAGTGTCACATGGAAATGAAATATTAGTATAACAAATTGTTTAAAAAATCAATTAAAGAAAGTACCTATACAAATTTTACACAAAAATCAAATATAATAAAAGTTTGAACTAAAATATAGTAAGTATAAATACAAAGGTGGTTGAAAATTTAAGTATACTATACTACTTAGTAGTTAGTAGTTAAAATAATTTTCTTTTAAGTAGTTAGTAGTTATACTCAACTACTTTTTTCAAATTGTTGCCCAACTCTGATGGTCAAACAGTTCAATTATTTTTCCATATTATAAGTTTTCGATTTCTATTTGGTGTTTTAAAATTTCTATTTATATATTTTAATGTATAATATATTCTTAACCTAGCATATAAAGTAATTACGTATTTAAGTGGAAAATCCTTACAAGGGTGTCTATATGGTACACCACTAAATAATTTTACAAATTCCTGAGACAAATTGGGCTGTAATGAAAGATTTTCAAAATTTTTTTGAAATAGTATCTCCATAGATGTCATAAAGTCGACAAAATTTTGGTGTGGCATATATAAACTGCCAAATAGGTCGATTTCGGTATGACTGTACGCTTTCAGGTAACAAAATAATGAGGTTTCGTCTAATTCATTGTATGATTTTGCATAAGATTCACAAGTTTCACAAGTGTGCCTGGAAAGGCACTTTTTTATTAAGTACCCGCATACGTATTTTGCAAAATTTGCCTGCAAAATTTCGGAACTTCGAAAATCATTATCTAATGTTATGTTATCTTCTGACTGGACATTAAAATTAGCACTATCTACCTCAATATTTGGTACATCAGTCACCTTTAATAATATTCGGTCATCATCATTTTCGCAATTTTCCGTACCCGAATGAATTAGGTCTAAGCAAAAGGATTTTCTAAATATGCGGGTAAATTGAATAGCAGTTGGATTTATACAATTGCCAGCTTGTTGCCTGACTGAACCAAAAAAATTTTCCAAACAGTCTTGATTTATTCGCCTTGTATACAGATATTCCATCCCATCTGATTTTAAGATATCCCATAAGTGCATAATACCATTGATTGTAATTTTCCAACCGTTAACACATTTTATTGTTCCCGTTACATCTTCACCTTTCCAATTTAATATTCGCAGATTACTAAAAAGGTCGAAACATTCATTTAAAAAATTTTTTTGGTCATCATTTCCCCTATAAGCTTCTTGATATTTGGTAGGACCTACTGTAGATGAAGAATTTAGCATATCAAACAGATAATTTATTTTTCTTACAAACTCCTCCGTCGGTGCAGCTTCTGGAGGAAGTGCGTTAAATCTAATATACAAATTTAAACCAGAAGCAACCGTATGGCTAAAAATTTGTGCCGCATATTTAACCTTCATTTTTTCAAAATTGTTAGGTGAAATATGAGAATCACTTATTCGGGGTGCAGCACGCAACGAGTACTGCTTATCATGTTCATAAAACTTTTTAATAAATTCCCATGAAACTATAGCATTATTTACAAGAAATTTGTACTTTAATAAATTATTGCGTAAAGCTTTAAGTAAATGCGGCGTATCAAAAACATAGACAATTTTTTGATTTTCATGAAAAAAAAATGGCGTTTCAGGAGTTATATTTAAATTTTTTGATAACTGAATATTGTTTGATCCCATATCAGATACAACCCCCACTACTTTTACGTTAATATTATTTAATTTTGTTATTACGCTTAATATGATATCCTTTAATTTTTTTCCAGGACACGTAGAATTTACTAAAAAGTAGGACAATGGTTTCTTCCAATTTGTACGAATTCCTCTTATCATTATAACTGTAGCTGCAAGAGCTGGTTTAAAATGTCTATTTCCCTCGCCTAAATCTTCAAACCCAATAATTTTATCAGTATCTGTTCCATAATATAAATTCCCCTTAATACTCATTTCATCGATACAAAGTAGACATGATTTATCCATATCTAAAAAATTATCGATTTTTTTTTCAATGTGTCAAAGACCAGATCATTTAGTCCGGGAGTTATACTTATGTGCTTAATAAATTTTTGTAAAGTTGAAACACTGGGCAAAGAAAATGTTTTAACTAACTTTTTCCGGTACAATTTTGGTCCATTAAAATACAGCTCTAAACAAAAACTTTTAAAATCATCGGAATATCTTCGTCCTTTGGGTTTTTTGATGCCTTGGCTAACTTGGACATTTATAAATCTGGCTAAATTTTCAGATTGGCAAAATTTAAAACTTAACTTTTTGTAGTCTTCCAGTGTAATGTTTTCAAGGTCCAGGTTATAAATCTGGCTAAATTTTCAGATTGGCAAAATTTAAAACTTAACTTTTTGTAGTCTTCCAGTGTAATGTTTTCAAGGTCCCCTTCTGGCCTTTCGCGTTTAATTTTTTTAATATATTGTTTTAAACGAAAATTTTCGTTTTGTAAAGTTTTTATTTTGTTTCTTAAAATATTTTTTCTGGGAGTATGCGACGAGATATCAGATGTAGTCTGAGTTGGGCGATCTGTAGGTCTTTGGGGACTTAGAGAAGCAGTTTCGTCTATAGAATCGGACATTGATGGATCTTCGTACTCGGTCTGAATTTCACCTGAAATATTATAAAAAATAAAAAACGCAAAAATACAAAAATACAAAAAACAATATTAATATAGCTCAGTTATCTTTTTCTTTGATTGTAAACCTCTATCAATATTTAGAGGCTTTTGTTTGAAATAAATAAATACAGTCGGTCTATTACCTTTAGATAATTTTCTTAGTTTACATCCTTAAGGTAATACAAATAAAATGGGTTTTTCAGCTTTCAGGGCAGCTGATTGATAGATTCAAATTAAAATGCCTACGTTTTGACACCGATTAGTGTCGTCCTCAAGGCTACAAAGAGCAAATAATCCCATCAATAAGAAAAAAAACATTTAAGGCATATTTTAAAAATACGATCCACAATTGTGATAAAAATTCTGCTCTATAATAAATAATGTATATTTATAAATGCTAGTTTTATATAATTTTAAATCGATTGTGACCGTTTTTGAATGTTTAATATTATTTACGATTTTAATTTGTGTTTGTGTGTGTTTTGTATTTGCATATTTTTAAATATGACTTAAAAATGTATTGTTTTCTTTATTAATGGGATGATTTGTCTTTTGTAGTGTTGATGATGACACTAATCAGTGTCGAAGAATAGGCATTTTAGTTTAAACATATCAATCAATTGAATATTTCAATACATTATCCAACGAAGCTGCAAAAATTATTTTCTTTGGACACCCATAGAGAGTCTTTTGGAATAATTTTATCTACTAAGCTAAATCCTTAGTTCACAATAATAAAATTTAAACTTTCTATGTATATAAACTAGATGTAATGGAATTTTAACTTAATAATCATCAGCAACTAGTATGAAATATATCGAAAAAAACCGAACTTAAAATGTCATTGAAATAATATTTACTATTAGTTATAAAAATTATAATATAGTAACAAACGTATAAATTACTACTTTAATATAGTGAAACTTCAAACAAAATTAGAAGTTACTCGGAAATAATTCGTTAAACGGAAATGTCGCTAAACAGAAATTCCTAACATTTATGAATTTTATTCTTACCATAATATTAAGTAGACCTCAGATTAGACTTTGAAATTTTAAATAGAATAGAAACACTAAAATAAATTTGGGCACGTTATTAAAGCGCCAATACAAACACAGTCGTAGAAAAAGTAGTGTGCAACACGTGCGTTAAGTTTTTTATATCCTTATGTGATATTGCGGCTTCAGCTAGGGCCGCAAATATTACATTCGTGTATAAAAGTTGGCTTCATGCATATGTTACACAATATACGATTTCTTTTCATAAAACCCCTCACACTCAATGAAATAAATAAAATGTCTTTCCTAGGCTCCGTTTTTAAATTGTAGTGATTTTCTTGCTGTCTCAAAACTCTCAAATGCAAGCGAATACCGAGACCAACTCTAAACTAAAAATTGAATCAAAATTTTGGGGCTTCGGATTATTTCGCTTTTAAACAAGCAATGAGATTTATGCCGTAATAGGAAAAACCCTAAGCATAAAAAATGGTATTTATTACCTTACCAACCTATTGCAAATAATCTTTACGACCAGCCGGCGCGGCGCACGGCTGCAATAAAGTTTAAATATGTAAATAGGTCCATATTTGAAGGCGTTATTTTCGTTAAATCAAAGCTGTTTGATAAAGTTTATTCTTAAAACCGAATAAAAATAACATTGTAAGATCCTGGCGAAGAATGTTTCGCTAAACAGAAATTATTGAGTAGAACTTCCACTATACTAACATTCATTTTTTGAGCTGAGGACATTAATGTGTTAAATATTTAGACGATATTTGGTCAGCTTTGTTCTCAACTCAATAAAATTATTGAACTATAGCCCCATTATTCGCGATAGCTCTCTTAAATTAAAAACCAAAGATTTCACAAGAAAGTAACCGCAGGTTATATTAAAATTTGCCGCCTACGAACTTTATAATGAAATCAGATTTATATTTTTATACATTGTTTTCTATTTTACCTTTATGTAACCTATTGCATGCTTTATTTGAAAACATTTTGTTTTCAAAGTGACTCCCACACAGTTTATATGAGCTTTCATGTAGGTTTTCTAACTTGTCTAGTAAATCCATTCTAGAAGCCGCTACTAGCCAAATCCTTGCTCTAAAAGTAAAATAATTATCAAGAACGTGCCTGATATACAGTAAATTATTTTCAAGCAATACCGGTTAAATATGATATTCCACTCTTGCCTTTTTTATATTGGTAAGTATAAAACAAAATAAAATTAGTAATAATTTGAAAAGTAAAAATAAGCCAAACCTTAAAAGCATTAATTCATTGAACGCTTTTCTTGTTTTCGGATCGTGGCAATTTTGAAAATGTAATAAAAAATAAACACAGTAGGTAATGAATTTAATGGCTTTAGTAATTGGAATATCTTAGACAAATTCGCCGACCCTTCAGTCTAATCAAGTGCGGAAATTCAAAAGGTACATATTCATATTACCGAGTAATCCCAAATGGATAATGTTTCGGCCGGTACAACAATTTAGTAAAAGTTTGATGGAATATACAGCCGAAGCAAAAATAGCCAACTCAAGTTATTTATGTTAAGTGTAATAGTATTAATACATTTAATAAACATATGGGCACGTTAAATATACTTTTCTTTAATATGCAAAAAATTATTAGAGAACGAAATAATAATGTACAGGCTTTTTATAAAAAACACCTCAAGAGTGTTTAAAGTTTAAAAAAAACATAAATAATTAAGTTCTATATCAAACTTCGTAAAGAAATAGTATGATATATACACAAATAAAATGTTACAAACCTTTTGACGTCCGTAGGAAATCGAAAAAAACCAAAACCACAGTTTTTTGAATTGTTAATACACCTTAACGCTGCACAACGTTTCACACTACTCATCTTAAGCACTACACTCACAACTGCAAACAAATACAAAATACGGCTCTGTCCAATCGACTGTTCCGGCGAAAGACTAGAATCGAAGTAGACGGTCTGGATCCTAAGACGAGAAGCGCAGGACCCCATGCGCGAACTTTTTATTTCAGCGAGAGTAATTTAGCTGTTGTAAGTAAGCTGTGCCAAATGTTCGACATATATAGCGTGGTATCCAGACCCCGATTGCTTAGCAGTCGATGCGTTTACGATAAATTGGCATAATTATTATTTTTATGCGTTCCTCCTCTTTTCATTAATATGCCAAGTACTTCAAAAAATTAAAAATTATAAAGCAAGTGGTATTGTAGTAGTCCCCTATTGGCCTACACAATCTTGGTATCCGTTATTTTGTGAACTTTTAGTAAACGAACCGATTGTCTTTATGCCTCACAAAGATTTACTTTTTTCTCCTTTCAGACAGCCTCATCCCCTTTACAAAACACTCTCCCTGGTGGCAGGGAAATTGTGCGGGAAGCAATGCAACTGAAGAACATTTTACTATCGGTTATACCAACTCTCATCTTGTCTATTTCAGAAAGTACTTTAAAACAGTATGCTATTATATATAAAAAATGGTGGCAATATTGCATGGAAAAGGTTATGGTTCTTATGTGAAATCTACGGAAAATATATTGGAATTTTTTCTTAAATTATCAAACGACGGTCTTTCATACTCTTCATTAAATACATCTAGATCAACATTTGCATTAATATTTGATTTTAATTCAGAGGATGAAAAAATTCTAAAGAGGTTTCTAAAAGGTGCTTATAACAAAAACCCGTCGGCTCCAAAATACTCAAATACCTGGGACTCCAGTCCAGTTCTTGCATGCATCCGTTAGAATCTCTTCCTTTAAAAGAATTAACAAAAAAATTAACAACTCTTTTAGCTCTAACATCTGCGCATAGGATGCAAACTTTATCAAAAATTGACTTACATAACATTGAATATGAAGACAGGCTGGAGATAAATATCAGTGCAAGAATTAAAACCTCAGTTTTAAATAAGAAACAGCCTGTTCTTGTGTTTCCATTTGTTAAAGAAAACCCAAGACTCTGTATAGCATCATTAATACTTTTTTTTATAAATATAACAAAAATATTTAGGGACAACAATAATGCATTAATACCCACATACCAAAAACCTTATCATTCAGCTTCTCCGCAATCTTAAGTCGGTGGATTAAGGAGATATTATTAAAAAGCGGCATTAATACATACTAGACTACGGCGGCTGTTCTGTACGACATACCGCAACGTCAACAGCTTTTTAAGCGGGAATAAATATTGACCTAATTTTAACGACTGCTAGGTGGACAAAAAATTCACAGGTCTTTAACAGGTTTTACAATAAACCAATTACTGAGGATAGAACGAAATTTGCTAAATGTATAATAAATAAATTATAATTAGTTATATATTTAATATTATGTTTGTTACTATGGTTGTTATATTGTTATTATATTGTGAAACGTTAGGTGATTCACTCACTAACCTTGTTAGTATGGTTTACTAGATACCTACTTCAAGTTTAAAATTTGGATTAATATTAAGTGCCTTTATACAAAATATGTTTATATTATTAAATGTATATGTAGGATGTATATTATTGAAATATTGCCTATCTGAATTTGTTAACACAAATAGATGTTAATATAATAAACTTTAGGTACCTTTAAACTAGGTTTTATTACCAAAACATTCAGTATTATATAGGAGTAGATTTCAGTATCTCGTTTTCCCTTCTCAGCCAGGGTTTACCACAATCGCAGGCCGATTCGTTAAACATCTACCAAAATGCTATCATAGAAAGACGGAGACGCGAAGAATAATTGTAAGATTAATCGACTTACCTGTGGGAAGATTTATCTAAATTATTCGAGCGTCGTAGTCTTTCTATGATAGAGCCCTCGCAACCTCATACCCTATCGCGATTATGGCATATCAGTAATGAACTGAATAAGAGACATCATATTGTCAAGGTCAAGCAGGTCGGATGATGTGGCATGTTGTTTTCTTTAAAATAGTGCGCAGTTCGCAATAAAATGTACATACCAAAATGCTATCATAGAAGGTAGACAGATAAGTCGATTAATCTTACAATTATTTTACAATTTTTTCTTAAAGGTTGTATATAAGGGGGTGGTTTAAGGTTTGATAAAATAAGCAGTTTTGTTTATTTTTTTAGTAAATTGATAACACTTGTGTGATGGTTTCTTCAGTAAAAAGAGGATTACTGTTGTTATATTATTTTTATTACACTTTTTAACACACTATCTATTTTATGTCCATCAAATACATATCTTCCTGCTGATTATAATTATACCAGATTTTAAACCTTTATCTTTAAAGACACCCGAGATCGTTTAAGAAACGTATTTCAGAGCATACAAATAGTTTTTTTGAATAAAAGATCTGACTCAGCCTTTGCAAATCATCTGTTACTCGGACAACATTCATTCAATCATAAGTTTTAAATTCTACATACAATTAAAATGCTTGAATTTCTTGAATTAAACAAACTAAAATAAGATTAACTTTTTTTTTGCTTAGTTAATAATAATATAATATATCTTTACAACAATCTTCATTAAAATAATCTAGTAATAATATATTTTAATGTAGTGATAATATATTTTATTAACACCAGAGATAAGGCAAAAAGGAGGCTGAAAACAATTTGAAAAAGATTCTAGTTCAGCCCCCGAGGAAAGACGAAAACATAAACTACAACAACTACATGCCTGCAAAAAAATCAGCACATCAGATATAACATGTGTACATGAGTAGGTAAAAATAAATGTTTCAGTTATTAATTAATTAAACTTAAATTTAAAAGGATTTTTCTATATTGAAATTTAAAAGCTGAAACTGATAAGAGCTTAAGAAAGTCGGGTATTCCATTATAAATCGCATAAATATTATATGAAAATGATCTCTGATAAAATGTAGTCCGGTGTGGTGGAGGAGAAATATAGCCGCGGTATCTTAAATTAAGTGTGTGAACATCGGTTCGATAGCAAATTTTACTTGTTAGATACGGTGGACGATGAAAAGTTATAATAGTATGAAATAAAGTAGCCGCATGTAACTTTCTTCGGTTTTCTAAATTTACCCATTTTGTTTCTTATAACTTGTACGAAACTGCCTCTCTCTTACGAATGCCATAAATAAATCTCAGACAAGCCTTTTGAACACGTTGAATCCTATTCTTATCAATGCTATCGAGACAAGGTCCATATACAAAATCAGCAAAATTAAAATGGCTGAGCGCCAAAGAGTCAGTTTAGTATTTTTTGCGATTTTGTTAAACTATGTCTATGAGGAAATAATTTCTTTAGGTTTGCATATGCAGTTTTTATGCATTTATTTACATGTGGTTTAAATCTTAGCTCTGTGTCAAAATGCAAACCCAAGTTTCGAAAGGAAATTTGAAAAACTTATTTTTATTTTAAAATTATTTTTTAAATTATCGATGTTTACCAAATATTAGAAAAGTTGATTTAGATGCATTAATTTGAAGGTTATCTTTATTAGAAAAATTTATAAGGCGACACAGATCATCATTAATTTTATCTTGAATTGTGTTTACCTCATTCGAGAAAAAGGAGATGTACAATTGGGTGTCATGAGCGTAAAGGTGAACTTTGCTAAAATTTAAACATGATGTTATATTGCATGTATAAATACAAAATAGCAATGGTCCAAGAATTGAACCTTGCGGCACGCCACATTTTTGATTCGACACAGATGCTAGGCTCTGATCCGTTTCTACATATTGAAGTCTATTAGTTAAATAGCTGCGCATAAGTGAAATGGCATCCCCGGAAAATCCAATGTAATGCATAATCAAAATAAGTAAATCGCGGTTTATTCGATCTATAATCTATTCGATATAATCTAGTGATATTAGGGCAGTTGTCTTACCCTTATCAACAGCTTCTATAATATCACCAGTTATATGTAAAAGTGCAGTTGTGCAACTATATCACGGTCTAAATCCCGATTGACATGTGGGCAAAATATTATAAAGTTTTAAATGCTCTCTTATTTGGTTATTTAATATTTTTTCTATCACTTTAGATAGAACAGGTAAGATGCTTATTGGTCTTAGATCGTTACAGCTGTCTGCGTTGTGCTTTTTGAGAAGGGGAAATATCTTTGAAATTTTCCAGGGATCCGGAAAGGTGTTTTCCAGTATGCATGAATTAATAATGTTTGTAATAAGAGGGAGAACTCTATCCACACAAAGCAAGATCATATCAAGATTTATTTGATCCGCCCCCAT
This sequence comes from Kuschelorhynchus macadamiae, assembly GCA_030620095.1. Lineage (NCBI taxonomy): Eukaryota > Metazoa > Arthropoda > Insecta > Coleoptera > Curculionidae > Kuschelorhynchus > Kuschelorhynchus macadamiae. The sequence goes on from JAUTXW010001299.1 coordinate 260,715, forward strand.
AGCGAGCGTTTTTATTTCCAGCAGTCTGTCCCTAACAACACCCTCACAGACGGTGGAAAAAACAATCTTTCTGGTGGTATATGTTAACCATGGTGGTTTCTTATTTTTTTGTTTCATTTGTATTAAAGGCGATAATACATCAAAAATATTGACTAAAAAATTGTTAAGGGCAGCGACTTTTTCATTTACAGTTACAGAATAAACACTATTTTCAAATGGAGTCACTGCTAAAAACTCATAAAGTAACTCCTTGTCAATATGTTTTATATTTCTAAAACTGATAGTATTATCATATTTTTTAATTCTATGAGAAATATTGTAGCACGTCAAAAAATGATCTGAAATACCGGAATCTATCACACTAACTTCAAAATTTTCCTGATCACCAGGCATTAATATTACATCCAGTAGTGAGAGGGTAGACTTTGACACCCGCATTTTTGCTAAATGACCAATTAGAATTAAATAGCTCTCCTTTGTTAAGCTTATTTCACACCATCCTTTTGTCGTAGATATTTAAGTCATAATTTTAAGTTTTTTCATTGATTGTAACACTACCTTCTTTGGGTTTTCCCCTATTTTTGTTACCTGTTGTTTACCTTTTGCATGTTAACATCGTAGTATTTTAGTTATAACCTCAACATCTGAAGAAACTTGTATATGCGAAACGTGATGTTGACAACAAATATAGTGAAAATCTTTAAAAATTTAAGTTGTTTTTTCTAAAATTTTATCCATGGATTTTCATCACGTAACCACTTGGACCTCCTACATGCATTTAGTTCTATACCCCTATATCTGGTTTTAAATATAGATGCCATCGACTAACGGCCTTTTCTTTTCAGTTTCTCATTAAGAATTACAAACGATGCACTTGCAATGAAAAGCATTGGTTCAATATTCATTTTAACGTCTACATTGACCGAACGTATGCGTATGGTATCGTTCGCCTGCTTTCTGCCAGCAGTTCGCAGGAATTAAAAACGAACTTATGTTTTCACCGTATGCATGCGGTATTGTTTGTGCGGTCTTGTTCGCTAAGTGAGTACGCACGTTTAAAAGCCGTCCTGTTCCCACTTCCAAAATTCAATCACACGAACGCCGAACTACAGTTGAGCTAAAAGGTGATTTTCCAATTAGAGTTATAACTGTGATCGTGATTTTTTAATCACAACTATTTTAACCTGTGATTGTGATTTCGCGATATTTCTTTGTTAATGTATCTGCGAATTAGATTAGCTGTTTGTTATGTAGTTAGCAAATTGCGTGAACGTATTTTTTCACTTTGGATTTATTTGAAATTTAATCCAAATAGGTGAATCTTAAAACATTTGGAACAAATAGCATTAAAAATTTTACTTACATGTGGTTGTACATTTGCATACTTTGCATTAAATAATTTCTTTGCTCTGTTTATACCTATTTTTTGAATTAATTAATACACGGGCCAGCAAAATTAACGCACCACTAAATTATTTTGAATTATTTTTGTAAATTCGTATGAAAATTAAAATATTTATTTTTATTTTAAGCTGCCATAGTACCTACATATATTCTAAATTTATACAGTTGTTTTTTTTATCGAAGTCTGTTTATCTTATTTTTATTTTGTTGGAATTCAGATAAATAACATACCTTTTTTGTAAGTTTTATTGCTAAAATTTATCATTTGCACTGAAAATTTACAGTTGTGAGGTACGGTGTAGTAAAGTATTTATTTACGCCAATCTAGAAATTTGAAGAGGGATGAAGTTTTCAAAGAATTGGGCAGAGATTTGGTGTATCGCATACATCCGTTTCTTATATGATCGAACGTTACAGGGAGACAGGTCAGCACTTAAGAAGGCCTGGACAAAGCAGACATCGCATAATTACGGCAGTTCAAGACCGTTTTTTAAGAGTCTCTGCTTGAAGACAACGGTTTGTGACAGGAAGATTGCTGCGGACACAGCTACAGGAAGCAGATGAACTCAGAATTTCTACTGATACTATTCGTCGACGCGTAGCTGAATCTGATCTGAGACCAAGAATCCCAGCGCGAGGACCAGCTTTGACCACAGAACAAGGCAGTCGAGCAAGGTTAAATTTTGCTAGAGAACACGTCGATAGGGCTGATGAAGACTGGGAAAAAGTTCAGATGAAACCAGATTTTGTCTCTACAACTCAGATAGACATATAAGAGTTTATCGAAGACCAAATGAAAGATATGCCCAATGTAACTTTCAAAACACCAGATTATTTGGTGGGGGGCAGTTATGTTTTGGGGAGGAATCTCTTTAACTGCTTGTACTGACTTGGTGGTTATTAATAATGGCAGTTTAACAGCAGATAGGTACATAAGGGAGATCTTGCAAGAACATGTGATATCATTTGGCCCTTACATTGGTGAGAATTTTTTGCTTCAGCAAGATGATAGACCGCATGTTGCTCAGATTGTGCAAAATTATTTTAATGAAGTTGGAACTGAAACTATGGATTGGCCAGCAATCAGTCCTGATCTTAACCTTATTGAGAATGTTTGAGACATGATCTACCACCGTTTTGAACAACTTACTAACCCTCCTAACACTTTGAATGGGCTTACTGGAGATATTTTCCAAATATGGAATAATTTGGATCAAAACGAGATAAGGCCTGTAATTTTAAGCATGAATAATCGCTGCTGTGCTGTAGAGGAGGAAATACCCGTTATTAATTTTTTTAACTAAAGTTAATATTTTTTTTATTTTATGAATTGTCTTTTTTTTTTTAATTTTTTTTCTTATGTTCTTTTGTAGTTTTTTCTTTTATTAATACCATTATTAATTTAGAATAACAATGTACTTAAATGAGACATGAACATATTTGATGAATATTATGAAATAAAAAATATTTTTCTAAATATAGTAGTGGTGCGTTAATTTTGCTGGCCAGTGTATATACTACCTATATCTAGCACGTACCTTCACTAGCTTCAGATACGTGCCCTATAAGTTGTTCGAAACACGTGCCCTAACTTGTCTGCAATACGTTCTCACAACTGGTTTTTAAGTCGTTTATACCATGTACATGTAATTATTTCAGAAATAGTAGGTTTTTTTATAAATTTGTGAACGAATATAAACGTAAAAATGTTGGATTTTATTTCTAGCATTGGAATGTAGTCCTATTTATTTATCTTGTTTAAGCAGGAATATTTCAAATTCAAAAAATGTCTAATGTATTTATTGGGGAAGTACAGTATTGAAACCTGTGGCGGCTATTCAGAGCCACTTCATTTAAAATATGGGAATAAGAATTTCTACTCAGTCCTGAAACCATACTCACAATAAATGATTGATTAAGATGTCCATGTGACATACTTATTATTTCAAAAGCAAATTTAATCGACCACATTTTAAAAATTGTTCTGAATAAATATTTATTGTGCAAATCTGAAGGCAATACTTTAGTTTTTACTTGAGGACATTTCCCAAATTTATAGTTTATTATCTTAAAAACAGAAGTAATTACGAGAAGATTTGGAAACCCACCAAATCACCCATGGTATAATCTAAAATTCATTTGTAGTAAGTTTTTGTTATAAAATCAAAACTGCAAAAGTTACGCAGCTTTTTCAATTTTACCGAAAGTTGCTTTTTACGAAATTATTCTTTTTTCCAGTTAATTTAAATGCATCTGTAAATTATATTAAGTTAGTAAATATTGTTGTTATGTCCAAAATTTTATCTGTACTATTTTGTTTTTAAATATAAATATAGTCAAAAAACATAGACACTGATACTAAATAAAAACAATAAAGAAGTTTTGGGAAAAAGTTATACTAATTATTATTTTAGAACACGAGCTATCGGTTAAAACATTAATGTGTAGTAAAGATATAATTAATACAAAATATATAATTAACAAACACGTTTTTGTATTTATATATTAGTTAGTCTACATTACAACATTAAAAAGTATTTATAAAAAATACCATTAATATACTATTTCTGATCAAAAGAGGATCAAACGGGATCTTTATAGCTTTAAACCGATAGATATTTTGGGAGGTTGAGTGGGGTTTTAGAGTTACGTACACATACATAGTTATCCGAGTCATGATTAAAGATATCGGGATGAATGGATTTAAACGTTTAAAAATCGTAGGAACTAAAACAATATTTTGGTTTTATATTTTCAATTTTCGTCAAATTTTAAGGGTTTCACTAAACATTAGCCTCTTTAGAAAAGTTTAAATAATTATTAAAATAACACAATGTTCGAGTTCTTTAAAAAATATTATTTTTTAATTTAAAGTTGGCACCCCGTATACAAAGGGGAACTTTATTCAGTAAACGTGGTGATTTCACCAGGTCTTGGAGTACCTTAGGTAAAGTAGTTGCAGGGTCTGAAGGTGGTAGTTTGTACAGGTAAATATTGTATTAGCAGGTTGACATGTTTCGATCTTGTTACCCTTTTTGACTGGCTGAGGATAATCTATAACGTTCATCATTTTGACAAATATTGTTCCAATTTTCCCTTTGCACATAGTGGGCCGTTTTGAACCGGTTCGAACAAAATTACTTCTTCATCTAAGTCGTCCAGCGTTGCTTTTATTATAAATTCCAAACTCTCAGGTAATGTAACATCTTCTAACAAAACAACTTCTTGTATACTAGAATCATTTCTTTGAGGGATGTTGATTACTATTTCTTTATTTTTCGTACGGAGGGCTTTTTGGAGTAAGTCGAGTATAAACTAAAGTTGATTTATAATGTCTAGACCAAGTATGACATCATCCATTATGTCTGCCACAAATACGAGTACGAAAGTAGTACTCCCCAGGCTTAACTCTGCTTCATGTAGACTTTTCCAAGACATAATTCTTGTAGAGTTTGTCTATTTTACAAGTAGTTATAACGGTCGGTTTACAAGTAGTTATAACGGTCGGTTTTACGATGGTGTGTCGTATCCAGTACCATTGCGCATTCTCGACCACTACCCTTTCCTGGTACTACCAAGCTAGAACCAATATTCTGCAGCCGGGATACTTTCATTTTGATCGATGTTGATAGGGATTGGTAGGACCTAGCCAGTTTTCGCTCCTTGAAACTGACTAACGACAGTTTTCCTGATCATCTTCAGGAAGCCCATTGATGGTACAGCGGCTTTGCACATGCTCCTCTTTCCCACATTTCCAACAACGGATGCCTTTTCTTTGTCAGAAAGATAGATACTTGCTTTCATCTTACACTTGCCTGGAAGAGCCTCTTGCAACTCCTTAAGAGTTTTTGAAGTGTGTTCAATTGTGGGGTGTTGTTCTGCAATGTAAGTTCACCTTCGTAATTTTGCTTGACTTCTGGATGTTTGCTTAGCAGTTTCATACTGAGGGGCGCATGAAAGAGCTTCAGATATTTTCTTTCATCTAGCCATTCTTAATGCTTGGTTGGTATCAGGGTCACGAAAGCTTTCAATAAGACTGCTTACTGGCAACTCCTTGTTCTCTTCAGGGTAGGATGGATAAGTCAAGTTAAGTAGTCGCACAATATCTGCCTCACACTCTTGAAGAATTTCGTTATATTTTTGATTGACATTGAAGTTGCGCTTTATAAATCTTCTGTAAATGTGCTTCACCATAACTCAATTCTAGATGGTTTACTAATATCCCAAAGTCATTGTTTCAGGTAAGCAACCCACGCCACTTTCTTCCTTGGTGAGTGTCAGTTCAAGCAACGTTTTTGTAGTGATTTCTTCTAGATTATTTTTCATTTCTTGCATTTTTTGTTTTACGTTTTATTGATGCCTCCCCATATCTTCTTTAAAATCTTTTTTATGTTTTCTTGGTTCTTCCTCATGTCAGCTGTAAGTTTTTTATTTTGTTTTTGAACCCTCTTCATAACATCCTTGATTTTTTGTTTCATCTCTTCTTGATTTTTCTTCAGGTCTCCTTGTTCTTGCTTCATGTTTTCCTAACTGTTCTTCATGTCTTCTTGACTTCTCTCCAGGTCATCTTGGTTCTTCTTCATTTTTTGTTTCACATCTTATTTTTTCTGTATACCATTATGCATTGCAATAATCAAGTTCATCAAAGAAAACAAAATTTACCGACATGATTATTGCTACTAGTAGAAACTATTTCTTACTTCTTTAGCTTCAACCGGATCCTAATCCCGCTTCCGACACCAAATGTTCCGGGTTGGCCGGTAAAGAAACACGTAGTTTCTGAATGCGCTCCTTTTATTCAAAACACAGCTTACATGTAGTTCAGGTAAAGACTGGTTATACCTAACACTCGTAACTGAGTTTCCTAAAACTTGTCACAGTCTACCTCTTTACACTTTGACATCTCAAATTAACATCGAATATTGAATATTGTCGTTCAATATTCGAAGATTAGAGACAACCAAGTTGAGACGCGCTAATCAATGTAAATAAATCATCCGAGAGAGAGATAGCTACTTCGCGTTCTCACTTTATCTCCACGGAAAGTGATAGCAGACAGCGCCGTAGATTAACGCTGCTGTTTACTCGCAAAATTCAAAACGCTTTTCTTTTCTGTATTCTTAAATTTTCCACACTAAATTCAATAAAACAAACGCGTAATTTTAAACATTATTTATTGGAAAAACGCAGATTACGGACAGTAAATTGCAGTGCCAGGCGGTTAAAGGCTGAAAATTTGGATATTTGCCGGTAAAATATAAAGTGTGTTAAATCCCTGACATGCGCCAAAATTGGAGGTGGTGGAAAGGGTTGGCAATGTTACGTGACCTTTTTGCAAATTAAAATGAAAAATATACACCAAGTGAAAATTATTAATATATGAAATATATCTTAGTGAAAAATCATCCCCATGTCAAATCACTCAATCAAATTCCGCCATGCTATGGGGAAAACATTTGCCTCCAGGAATATAATTATATCATGGCAGATTATTTCATTTTGTGAGTATGTTATCAGTATTTATAATGCCAATATTTCAACATGGAACTTGGCAGATGTGAGGGATTTAAAAAAAACAAACTTTAGGTACATATAAAATATTATAGCCTATTTACCAAAATTTTGAATATCCACAGCTAATCGCTTATTTCACTTTTACCTTTTATTGTCTATAAATAACCACAAACTTTTATAATATACACACTAACACTACATAAAGTCAAATAAAATAATTGAAGGAAAACTGAATAAAACACATAACGAAACGTAAAACAACACAATCCAAAGGAGGCTCAAGGCGGCTATTTTCAAATATCCAAACGGGAAACGAAGCAATAAATGACAGTTCTGTCGCACAAAGATAAGTGAGCAAGCCGGAGATAAAAAATATACTTTAAAGAAAAAAATACAGTTTTGGCAATAGAGCTGAGAGCGATTACAGCTACATCTATGTTAGCTTCCCACGATGAGAGACAAGGACGAAGATACAGTAAATTATGCGAGATGAGAAGAAGTATATATATCAGATACATTTTTCAGTTTGGATGCTCGTCTCAACTTGGTTGTCTCTGACTGAATCGAAGTTGCCTTGTGGAGCGCTTATATAGCCTTTAGAAAAGGATGGAACGATCTAGAAAATTCTAGAATAATCTAAATACTATAAGGTGAAAAGAATTAAGCCTAACAGAACCTACGAGAAGGATTTTTGACACTATCATTCGGTTCAACAAATTAAGGTAAGTGTACTTGAGTAAAACAACAAATAAAAATAAATTCACCTAAAACTTAACACATCTATAACTAGGGCTATATTCGCAACATTCTATTACAAATGTGTTTTTCTACCTTATGCAAATATGTTTTTTTTTTGCAAAACGATTATACTTGGCCACAATTTCTAATTTAAATACCTATAAATATAAGAAGTTCTTATTAATTACATGATTTATAAAAATATCCATTTTTTACGTACTTATTTTATAATAAAACAGTATTGTAACATTTTGTATTTAAAATTTCTGAGAGTTAAGATTTTATTAAGACTTTTAGTATAGCTATATTTCCACATTAAATAATCATTTTTAAGTGCTCGACACAAATAATTCCCTAGAGCAATAATTTTAGCAATTATGTGCCCGAAAATATACGTATTGTAAGTGGTGTTAGCTGCCCTGAGCCTGCGGTGGCGCTAGTTTACAGAGGCGAAATAATTTGTAATTTGGCTTAAACACGGGAAATAAAAAGATATTATTTGCGAAGTTTTCTTTGGAAGAAAAGTTTTTTAAATAATTACTTCAGAATCGTCTTGTTTTATTTTTCTTCAAAAATGCTCTTTAAAGGAACTATGGCCAAAGAGTGGCTATTATAAAGAGGCAAAGCATTAAACAATTTTTGCCTTGACTTTGAATGACCTTGAACCTTTAACTTGGAGTTGCACTGTTGCCGGTTGTTACACCATTTCAGCAGAAACTATGCTGATATTCCTAATTTATTGTATTGTCGGATATTAGGGTGCGGGTACAACCGAAGCGAGTGACGATTTCTTCATAGAATGCTTGACTAAGAGCTCTGACGGCGGGCTTTTGAATCGCTCTGCACTGTACCCATTTGGTAAAGCGGTCTTGAAAAACGTCAATGTAGCTGTTTCCTTTGACCGATCGAGGCAAAGGCCCAACTAAATCGGTACTTGCAGTATCCCACGGTTGGTCATTGTTCGAAGGTTGCGTTTTACCGGGTGGTTGGTGGTGGAAAGATTTATGCGTAACTTCGCGTATATTGAGCAATATCTCAGAACATACCTGGCCAGTAATATCGAAGAGCAACACGGGCGGTTATTTTTGTTATACCTTAGTGTCCAGCAGTGGCCCTGTCATGGTTTTGTTGTAAGATAGCCTTGTGAGCTGACTTTGGGACTCTTTCATGGGTCGGTCCTCCCATTTTCAGTCAGATCAGACATATCTTAAGTGACGCTACAGTCAGTCATCTTTAATACAATAATCACTGAAAACAAACAGATTAGTTTCTACGGCGGTCTTCTTTACTCCTCAGACAATGGCTAAACACCCATTTTCGGTAACGGAGTATTTATTCTCGTTGGCGTTTAGACTTCGACTTGCATAAGCGATCACATGATCGCCATTAGCTCCATGTTGATGTATATTATTTTACACTTTTTTGTATATCAAAAAATAAAAGGCGAAAAGTCATGTCAAAATATTAAAAAACTCCCTTGAATATGTTTTATTACTATCGATATTTTTTTGAAAAACACTTTATTTTTTTAAAAAGTAGTTTATGTTAAATTTTATAAAAATATGAAAATGAATAAAGTATCAGTTTTCTTAAAAGTAGCTTTTTATATTGTCCTGTGCCTAAGCAGAAGTCTAGGCCAACTACTAAATATCATTTTAATGCAATCGATTCTTCTGAACACACAAATTGTTTAAAGTCTTAAAATAGTAGGTTAAAAGACAGAAGTCACTTATAATTCACAAAGTCTGTGAATAAAAATTTATGGAGCTATCCGCCCCTCGGGTAAAAACTAATTATAACATTGTAGTCACGGATTTCCTCTTTCAAATAAATTTTCATACATCAAAAAATAAATAAATTAATTTTGGTGGAATTATTATAAATTTGTGTTCCGAGCGTGTTCGCAATTTGCAGATTTATTTCCCTGGAGGACAGATCTTAGTAGGAGTAAATTATGTACAGGGTGTCCCACCACAATGTGTACATAGGGTAACCGTAGATAGACGACCGTAAGGTGGTTCCAAATCAGCGACTAGGTATCCCGAAACCTTCTTTCTTACCAATATACAGGGTGTCAAATGAATTTCTGACAAAACTTCATTTCCCTGTATTTTCTAAACTATCTGAGGCCTGATTTTGAAATTTACACATATGTTAAAGCTACTAATACTTTAAAATACCACCCATTAAAGATATTGAAAATCCAGGTCCGGACATGAAAAAAATTAATATAATTTATTTTTACATTACATACATACATACATACATACAAGTTTTTTAAAATTGTGATAATAAATTATTAAAGTACACACAATTCTGCGTCGAACGGTATGCTTTAGTTTTTTGCCGCACCTTTGTTGTATCAGGAAAAATTATTAATTTAAATTTAAAATTTTTTTAATAAAAAATAAAATATGGGAATAATTTGCTACAGTTTTAGTATTACAAGGCTCTTTCGATACCGATATGCAGGGTGTTACATAAATTTGAAATACATTTTATTCTTCTATATTATTGAGAATAAACTTGTTAACACATATCAACCAGTGTTTCTAAAATAGTTTTCTACAATTAAAACATTGTGCTGTGATATAATAAATTAACGTTTTATTCAATTCTGTAAATTTAGCTAATGTTAGTTATCCTATTATACAAGGTAAATCTTTTATAGTGGCGAGCTTTAAACTCATTTTCCAAATGGCCCCGGTTTGCTTGCTGGCGTTCTGATCAAGTTACCTGATGTCAGCTGTATTAAGTATTATGCGTTTAATTCAATATGGTCATCATAATATTCAGTTGCAGATTGTATTATCGACAATAGTAAATTTATTCGAAAATACAGACGAATAAAAATGTTTCTCAAATATATGTAACATCCCTGTATATCGGTATTGCAGGGCCCGTTTAGTACTTAAACTGTGATATATTAATATCTTTATATTAGTTGATTATTTTTCTTGTCCAAATCTGCTTATTTATGTTATTTTGTTCCTTATTTATAGTAATTTAAATTAAAAATGAATAACTTTCCTCAAACAACAAAGGTGTGGCAAAAAACTAAAGCATGCCGTTTCACGAAGAATTGTGTGTACTTTAATAATTTATTATGACAATTTAAAAAAAATTATACAGAGTGCTGTTTATGAAAAAATAATTATTTCCGTCCGGGGCAGGAATTTCAATATTTTTAATGGGTGATATTTTAAAGTATTGGTAGGTTTAGTTAAAGTATTGGTAGGTTTAGCATATGTCTAAGTTTGAAAATCATAACTTAGAATATACAGGGGAATGAAGTTTTGTCAGAAATTCATTTGACACCCTGTATATTGGTAAGAATGAAGTTTTCGGGATTCCTGGCCCCTCATTTGGAATCACCATAACATCCTTTACCCACAGTTACGCTATGTGCACTTTGTGGTTAAATAGACACATCATAGCACAATGTAATTAATGTTTCTGACAGTATTTTGGTAGATATGGGCAATCGTTTTGATTTTGTCTTGTTTAAATGCCACAATAAAATATTCTGAGATTTGTGGCTTTAGTGTCTGGACTATATTAACAGATTTTTTTTTCATCTGCTTTCCTCGAATGGTGTCGAGAGGTTAGGGGCCTCCTTCGAAATTAATTTCTGGTAGTGGTAAAGTAAAACCCGCATTTTGGGTAATATTAAAGTTAGAGGCAAAATTAAAAAACCGTTTGGGAACTCCTGGAAATTCAAATGAATACTTTTGCTTTTAAATTGATAGTGAGTGGTGAAAAATATATAAATAATCTTTAGAATCTCGAAGTCTTTCACTAATATTAAAATTTTTGCACACTCTTTATATTTCCTTATATTGCATCAAAACTGCCGATTCTATAGGCTATAAGAAATAACACTCTAGCAAGAAAATTTTTCCTTATAAGGTTGATAAAAAGTTACATCTTATGTAAAAAAAATCAATTAAAAAAAATTAAATTGACCTTGTCTAAATGCTAAAAATAAAAATCGTTTTTGCAAATTTTTGGAACAAATAAAATGCTGGAAAAGGTACAGTCTTGTTTAACACCCTATATAAATAACTTTTTAGCTTAGTAAAGCTTTACGCTTAAAATGGGTAACATGCTATAACATTTGTGAGAGAGGTCTGAAAACCTCTTCTCAATGTCTCTTCTCGTTTTAAAAATATTGGACCTTAAATTTGACTTAAAAATTCGCTTGACTTGTTTGCTCTGTACAGTAGTTCATTTAAAAAGAATAAATGGATGATTTACTTAAGAAGAATTAAAAGTAATTTCGATATGTCCACTGCCTTTTAAAAACTTTGAGAATCCCTTATTACAGTTTTAAGAAAGGATATCTTACAGTGCTGCCAGATTGACCTTATTTTAATTTATATAAAATTTTCACGGTTGTCTAGCAACTTGGCTGTTGAGATTCTTGTTAAAAAATGCTTAATCTGGGCTAATGAAAAATGCAGTCCAATAATTTTCCTTTCTAGGAAGGTCAGTAATCAAACCATTTGGCAACAGCACTAACATATTTTAACATTTATCCGCTCCTAACATCACTTAACATGTAAACGTATTAATTATTTTTTCTTATAAATAATCAATTTCGTTATTATACATCACATAATCTAATAATCTTGTGCATATTTCCCAAGTAACGTTTTATAAAATATATCTTATTTAACAATACCACCGTACAAATAACACCTAGTAGTTTCACATCTTCGCGGCACTTTGTTGTTTTTAAGTTAAAGCAGGCCCGACATCCGAGGCGTGTCTCTTGGAATTTGCGACGCCAAGACCGGCCTCCTTAATTACAAGGCCGGTGCGCAAGGAAAGCAGGCAAACTATTTTACGAGGGTTGCACTATAAGAATGTTTATTTAACGTGTGAGATTGAAAGTACAGAAATATAAAAATTATATATAAAGTAAGTGCTAGAACCGACTAAGAATAACTAACAAATATATGTTTATAGCAGTGTTTTAATAAAACGAGTATAATATGAGTTCACAATAATTAATTGTTAAATGCCTGCATATGCATACATAGCTTTGACAAAAAAAAATAAAATTAGCATTGTTTGTTATTTCTAATAACATATTTAATTAATATATAATTTTGACTAGATATTTAATAAGTTTTTGAACTGTGATTTGTTGTTGGCTTAGGCTAACGTGATATTCATTTAATGTTATTATAAACTACCAATACTTAATTACAATTCAAACTAGAAATAACATAAAATTTCACTTTACCAAACTGGTTTTTAAAAAAATATTCGACTGTACCTTTAAAACCATACATGATCGTTGGATTGGCGACATGTGCAGCTTAAAATAATATTGACAAAGTCCTCCAGAGCTAAAGCTACACAGATATTCTACAACACACATGTAAAATTTTATGTTCATCTACCATTTCTTTACTGAAAGTACCTCGCAGGTTTCTTATGGAAAATGACCCTTGATAGATTTTCCTAATTTTTTGATATAATATAGCTATCGATGCGCTTGTCAAAAGTTCTCATGGCCACAACCTTATCCGGCCATTGGTTTTCAAGATACAGGGTGTTGAACTTAGACCAAGTCCTATATAGAATATATGGGATAAAAATTATTACTGAAAATATTTAAAAAAGTTGAATTTCACAGTTTTTAACTAATTTGCGAATAGCCATTTGTCTTCTTTTATAACGGATTCCGCCGCGCGGACAAAACCTTAAAATTTTATATTTACAATTACGTTTTTTCTCTATCTGTATTAATAAGCCCTGTAGGTGGGCTTCAAACTCACCCTATACATGTGTTTCTAATAATGGTATTTAAAAACTTGTTAGATTTGTTCAAAATACAAGAGTTCTAACCACACTACACCACAACTTGTTACGTTCTGTAACAAAGAAAAAAGAATGATTTTATTTAAAATCTGACAAAGGAAATAAGGTTGTTATACTAGACAAAACAGATTATTTTGAAAGAGTAGACAGTTTGATTCAAGCTGGTGGTTACGATTTGATTGAGAAAAACACGTTATCAAAAATGATAACAGATGTAAAAAGTACTTTAAAACAGTGTAAAAACCTTGTGTCTGATAAACTTAAATTCAAACTAACACATAATAACCCACTGTTATCTAAACTGTATTGCCTTCCCATAAACCTGGGAAGTCTATGAGACCTATTGTTTCAGCTGTTTGATCATCAACGTACTATATTTCAAAATGGTTAGTAGAAGAATTCAGCAAATTAAACATCTCGTACGATAACTTTGAGGTTACTAACTCGTTAGAATTCTTAGATAAAATTAAGAATGTTCACTTAAAAGAAGGTGAAATTTTAATATCTTTTGATGTAAGCTCATTGTTTCCTAGTGTACCCATACCACTAGCTTTAGAGTACCTAAAGGAACTACTTAAAATCAATAATTAGAAGAAAGAAATTATTGATGAATATGAATCAAATTTTTTTTCAGTTCAACAATAAATATTATAAACAACTTGAGGGAACTGCGATGGGCAATTGCTTATCTCCGTTCCTTGCAAATATGTTTATGGGTAGATTAAAAACCCAATTCAAAAAAGAATTGCTCCCAATAAGTTCATAGTAATCCTATTTGATCCCAGATATACAAGAAGTCTAGAAAAAGTATTTAAAAACGTAGGTTTTAGAGTAGCCTACAAAACGGAGAACAGTTTGAAAAATCTCCTTGGAAACCCTAAAGACAAAGTCTTTAACTTGAAGGAGAGGAGTGGCATCTATGAAATTTGCTGTAATGACTGCGATTTAAATATGTTGGGCAAACTAAACGTTCCATAAATATTCGTTTTAAAGAACACATGGCACATTTAAGATACGGAAGAGCAGAAAAGTCAAGCGTTTCCCAAGATGCTTTGGAAAACAATCATCAAATAGGAATAAATAATCTTAATTTAATTAAAAATGTATCTAATAATAGATTATTGGATGCATTTGAGAGTATAGAAATAGTTAAATGTGGTAAGAAAGCACTAAATAATGACGGAGGGCCTATTCCCTATAGTCCCCTCTATTGTTTACTTGGAAACGGTGCAGTCGAGCCCAACCAAGTGTGACCACATTTACCTATAAATAGTCTCGGTTAGGATAAGTTACTTTAGTTTATATCATCTGCTGATGATGGTAACTTGGTTAGCGAAACGCGCGTCCAGAACGTAACAAGTTGTGGTGTAGTATGGTAAGAACTCTTGTATTTTGATTTATATTCCACCACACGTTTCAGTGTTAGGACTTGTTAGATTTGATTTAAAAAATTGTTGGAATAAAATAATATAAATACATTTTTTAAAACAGTAAATTTTTAACTATAATATAAAAAGGATATTGTTAAAACTACCAATTTCCGGAGACTTTTCCAAATAAACTTTAAACAAATAATTTAACTAGGTTGTAGCTCCGCCACAATTTTTTTGAAATTGGCGTTTAATGTTTAAACAGTACAGTATCTGTGGCTAGATGATATAGAAGAAAGATGAAAATATACATACATATACTATTTTAAAATTTACAAATTGCTTAGAATTTGTAATTTTGGGTTTGGTTTATTTGTTTTTCGACCTTTAATGTCCCTATTTGCAAATTTTAATATGAAATAGATACGAACTCTGGTATACAAAGATATAAAGTAGGATACCGGAAAATTTTTGCAAGGGTGAGGAAATGGTATTTCAGCAAAATTATTTTTAAGTTTTGTACCTAGACCAGTTTCATAGGCCAAATCAATAAATTATCAACGAATTTAGTTTCTAAAGCACTAATGTATTCTACCATTGTTTTGGGTGGCGCAGTTAGACCTCAGAAAATTTTGTTTGCCGAGTCATAAGCTTTCAAATTAATAAAGTGACTTTCATGGTCCTCCAAGTCGCTTTAATTTATATAATTTTCGCAAACATCACATGAATGCTGTATTAGGGCTTTTTTCATAAGATATCCAGTCACACAGATTAAAGAATTTCCTTCACTAGTTTCTAATTTTTGATAATCTTTAGTAAACACTTTAAGCGATCTTTTTTTAATTTCAGGTACAAAAAAATAAGTGTAATTAAACTGAAATAAATCTGAAGATAGGTTTAACAAAACATCGCTAATGTCTTCCATGCAATTTGCCCCTTCCTCATGTTTAAAATATTTAAGAGCATCTGTTTAAATGCCCTACAAAACAGTCGGGTTTCTCACATTTCCAGAACAGTTTCGGATTTGCCCGAAAAAATTTTCTAAACAATCCTGATTTAAATGCCTGGTCAATAAATTGTTTTTCTTTTAACATTTCCCATAATTCTAATATCCCTTTTATTGTCATTCTCCATCCAAAATTAAATTTAACTATGTTGGTAACTTCTTTACCCTTCTCGTTAATAACTTTTAAATATTTAAACAATGTTATCATTTTCTGTAAAAATCAATTTGTTCCTTAGTTCCCTTAAATACGTAAAAATTATTCAAATGACTGGAATTTAAAATATCAAACAAGCGAAAACACATTTTCTATAAAATTTAAAGCTACTGATCTACTGTGGCTAAGTACTTGCGTCGCATAGTTAACCTTCATTTTTTAAAGACTATTAGGATAAATATGTTCATCCGTCAGTTTAGGACACAGTTTAGTTCTTAGGGCATCTGAAAAATGGCAGGCCACTGCCTGTTCTAGTATCACAATTCTCTACTGCACAATAACTCATATTTAATAAAATAATAAAGTTTTTCCAACACAAGAACAAACTGAAATCAATATTTTTTTGCGAGGTCACTCTATACAAAATCACCTTAACACGTTTATATTGACGCACTCTGTTCAACAATGCGGGGTATTAAATGCCCGTCTGGCTGCAGCGGACACGAGACGCGAGGGGAAATACCGATCGCGTTTCCTCGGCAGGATTCGTGTAAATTGATAAGTGACCCTACTTGTTGCTATTTGTACGGTGACAATACTTTGCATTTGTGTATAAGCGGAAAACAAATTAAGGACCTGCTTTACTTTTTTGGCTGTAATTTAAAAGAAAATGGTTTATCCATATATTTTTGTGTGTTAAAGGTATTAAAAAAGGTAATCTTTCTAATACATTTTTCAAATTTGTCAAATTTAGTGGGACTAATAATTGAATTGAATCCGGTTTTAGTATTATTAAGATTACAGTATTGTTTATATTTTAGTTTTAATACAGCCAAAGATACGTAAAAAAAGGATGAAACAAATCAGTTTTATAAGGCGGCATTCCATCGCTGACAATAGAAAAGTTCCTCTGAACACCGTGATATTGCCTCCTTTAACATCACCTCAAGGAAACAGAAACAATATTTTAAGTAAGATCATGGTAAGTTTCAGTTGATATAGGAGTAGTATGTAGCACTAGCTAATAACTTGTACTTTGCGCTGTGTAGTCAGATTCATTAAACTATATTCCAGGACAGCCTTAAATTCCCTAATCCAGAAGAACTTTCAAATTAGGCGGGAAATAATAGCGACAAATTTAGCTGCGTAGGGTGACTATTTATTTAGTAAACAGGTAGAGCCTCGGGTAGAGCTCATTCATACAATATCCACAGTAACAAAAATAAGTGAATTATAAAATAAAAAAATATATGGTAATTACTTAATTTGTTACACCATCGCCCATTTTGATGATTTTCGTTATGCAGATAGAATTCGACCCCCTCATTATGAATCCGAAATCAAATTTATACGATTTTACTTCTTAAGATGAACCTATATAATTTGAGAAAAATTATATACAAAAAATCAATTTGACGTCTTTTACGTTAAAAAAATATAAATTTTAATTTTGTTTTTTTAGGTTAGGGTTATTTCATACCCTCAGAGTAACTCTAGATAAAGGAAAAATACATAAAACAGAAAATAAAGGACTTCTCATACTTATAGAAAATGGCTTTTGGTGAATTTTTCTAAATTTTTTATATATTACAGTTCTCGACTTTCTGATTTCCTTGCCACAACTTGATCTTATGACCAGTTTGTGAGTGAGATACAGGATGTTAAATTTTTAGATTTCATTTTTTAATTTCAGCAACCCGTCCAAGATTTTGCTACTAGTTTTACCAAACAACCGGTTTTGGCAATATGAAACGTGCTAAGTTTTAGGTTATTATTTAGTCTTTTCTTATGAATATGATAATGCTCAAACATAAAAAATCAAAAAATCTATAAGTTCTGCACACTTACTAAACAAACGGCGAGATGTTTTTAAATTTTCTGTATGTAGGAGACAAGGCTGGTTTACGGAAAAAAAATGAGTGATTAGGAAAAAGATGATAATAGTCTCCAATAGTCCAGCACAAATGATATTCTAGAAAACTGTTAAGTAGGTTAGAACTCATTATAAAAATACATGCGTTACTTCAACAACTCATAGATCTAAGAGTATTAAATAAATAATAAGTAAATTGTTATTGAATTTTAACAGCCGTTTTCACTAACATAGACCAGGTCTAAAATTTAAACTCCTATGTTTAGAATTTCCTTAAAACCCTCTAGGCTTCAGATTTAGACAGTATTCACTAAACAATTAGTACAAAACAGTATCCATATTCAACTTGAATAGTATATGTTATTATGTATATATGCTTTTGTTGAAATGACGGAGCAAAAAAGCAAAGCAAATTTTTCAAACGAAAAAGAAAAAATTATTCGCACAAAATATTTTATTTTCGACAATTGGCTCCAAACATTCCGCCTTTAAAAAGGGAAAATGAGTGGCAGGATGTCAAAATTCCGTGAACTCGGTAAGTGCCTAAAGAAGAACGTTTGATGAAATAGAGGCGAAGTAGAAAAGATACAAAATGCGGGGAAATTAAGACGTAAGTACCAATTTTTACATTATTTACTATTACATTACATATATCATAAACAACAGTAGGTAATTAGCATATATAAAAATTATTACAGAGCACTACCAATCTAATACCGTACGGGTGCGTCTTGGGATTGCCCACGAAAATATAATTTTTAAAATATAACCGAAAACCCTGTACAAGAAATAAAACAATTTTCAAGCATTTCGCTGTTTTTCGAAATATGTGTTTTTCAGAATTTGCAATGTCTTCCACGATTTTTACATGTCAAAATAATTATCTCAGCTATATTTGTTGTCAATTTGACTATTATCGGTTTGTGTCATCTTAAAATATGAACTGTTTACGTTATTATTATACTCTTTAAAAATCAGCGTCCATAACTCCCAAAATCCCGCGAGACTTTGACCCAGACTATTTTTTGTACAAATTTGTTGATTGACTGTTCTGAAGTTATCGTTCGCGCGAATTTTGTGTGTAAATAGACACACATCCGTACAGACATTATATTTTTTTCTGTAATGTGGCCTCTAAAACATCGAAAAAAAACCAACTTATAGTTTTTTAAATATTTCGGGATTAATAGTCTAATATGTATGCTAAGGAAATATTTTGCTGCTCTAAATTCAGAAAGCCTTAAACAAAGCCTCTCTATACGTACTGTCAATGTATACGCCATAAGCTTTGACCAAAATATTGAGTTTCAATTAGGCACTGCAGTATAAAATCAATGTTAATGCTAGCATACCCCATGTATAAAGCATCGCAAACCTAATGGTCACTGATTACGATTATCAGTCAATATAAGCATAATAGCTGGCAACAGCTTTAGAAATTACAAAAGGCATCTTTATATAGCCAGTACTTATTGTCAAACATGAATTTAAAGCTGCTGTTGAATTCCCCGGTTACTGGAAATTGTTACTACTCTGAACCGGATTGCTTTAACACCCAATATATATATATATATATATATATATATATATATATATATGTATATATATATATATATATATATATATGTATAGATATATATATATATATATATATATATATATATATATATATATATATATATATATATATATATATATATATATATATATATATATATATATATATATATATATATATATATATATATATATATATATATATATATATATTTATATATTTATATATGTACAGGGTGTTCCAGCGAGGACTGAACAGGGACCTATTTTCGACCTTCCTTGTATTTTGGAAAAATTCAAAATAGCCAATCGATGTATTTTTTCTTGTCGAATCCAAAAATATCATCGAAAAAATATTTGAACCAGAGACAAAAGAGTTACGCTATGCATCAGGTGTTTTTTAAATGGAATGTATCGTTTTTTATACGATTTTTGGAAAGAGTGATGTCCGTTCTGATTTTGCGATAGCTGTTTATATTACATTTTAATGTTTTACAAACTAAAATTTTAGCTTCACCTGTTTAAAATATACGATAGGTTGGTATAGGTGATCAAGGTAAAATGACGTTTGAATGCTTTGTCAATAAAAATTGACATTATTTTAATTATTGTCGAAGTCTTCACCTAAAAAATATATATTTGACTCTGATCGAAATGAAATACTCTTTGGACGAGAGACTACAGATTGTTATGCTATTTTACAAGTGCCAAGAAAATGCAAGAGAAGCAAGAAGAAGATTTATTGCAAATTTTCATAGAAATATATCCATCAATACAATTCTAAGGATAAAAAACCTATTTGAGGAAAATAAAACTTTACATGATAGAAAAAGAAATATACAAAGAAGAAGAAATCGAGACCAGGCCATTATAAATTATTTTCAAGTTAATCCAACCAAATCTATTTCGGATGCAGTTCGGGAAGTTCAGTACGGTGGCGGTGTAAGGCGCAGAAGAGTTACCCGAGGGACTGTTCACAGGACTCTGAAAATTCATAAATTTAGGCCTTTTCGTATCCTTCCACTTCAGCACCTAACACCGGCACAAAAAGAACTTCGCTTCCAATTTGTTTCTCAAATGGTAATTCGGTAAGAAAACGAAGACCCTGATTTATTCAAAAATATTGTGTGGACCGACGAAGCTACTTTCACAACATCGGGAGTATTCAACAGACATAATAGTCACCACTGGGCCGTTGAAAATCCAAAAAAGTTCCAGACTATTAAATTTCAAGGGAGGAATTCTATTCATGTTTGGTGTGGGATAAAAAACAATAAAATTTTGGGACCAATATTTTTTAACGGGACTTTAAATGGGTACAGATATTATGAGTTTTTAGAAAACGAAATTGAAAATTTTTTGCAAGACTTACCATTGGCAGAATATCAGAATTTAATTTGGCAACATGATGGGGCGCCTCCTCATGCCGTGCATGATGTGGTTCAATTTTTAAATCGGCGCCATAACGAATGGATAGGGCGAAATGGAACATATGCTTGGCCGCCCAATAGCTCCGACCTCTCAGTTTTGGATACATTTCTTTGGGGCCATTTGAAGAACGTCGTATACAGACAACGAAACGAAAATATTCAAGAGATCATGGGAAAAATTGTCGATGAAATAAACCGCCTTAACCAGGAAAATCATATTGTAACAGCAAGTTTAGAAAGGCTACAAAGGGGTTATCGATGTTGTTTCGAGAAAAACGGCGGTCACATTGAAAACTTATGTTATTAGTAGTTTTATTTTATTATTTAATAATTATTTTTTATTGAATTTCTTTTTCTATCATGTAAAGTTTTATTTTCCTCAAATAGGTTTTTTATCCTTAGAATTGTATTGATGGATATATTTCTATGAAAATTTGCAATAAATCTTCTTCTTGCTTCTCTTGCATTTTCTTGGCACTTGTAAAATAGCATAACAATCTGTAGTCTCTCGTCCAAAAAGTATTTCATTTCGATCAGAGTCAAATATATATTTTTAGGTGAAGACTTCGACAATAATTAAAATAATGTCAATTTTTATTGACAAAGCATTCAAACGTCATTTTACCTTGATCACCTATACCAACCTATCGTATATTTTAAACAGGTGAAGCTAAAATTTTAGTTTGTAAAACATTAAAATGTAATATAAACAGCTATCGCAAAATCAAATCTTTTAATCAGAACGGACATAAAAAAAATCACTCTTTCCAAAAATCGTATAAAAAACGATACATTCCATTTAAGAAACACCTGATGCATAGCGTAACTCTTTTGTTTCTGGTTCAAATATTTTTTCGATGACATTTTTGGATTCTACAAGAAAAAATACATCGATTGGCTATTTAGAA
>JAUTXW010001299.1:287500-292500 GCA_030620095.1 Kuschelorhynchus macadamiae
TCTTACCTTGTTATACATCATTGGAAAGCTCTTAAAAAGATCTTTCCAAAAATACAATAATCCAATATGGCGTCGGTAAGAAAATAAAAAGTTGATGCCAATATCTCAAAAACAATTGAAGCTAGAAACTTCGTTTTTACCTGCATAATGTTCCTCTAATAAAAGTGCCCTAATAATGTATAAACCATAAAACCATAATACGAGTCGTTTAGAAGCTACGGGCAAAAGTTGAAAATGCACCATTTTGATTTTTCCCAATTATCTTGAAAACCACAAAAGATATCCTAAACTTCAAAACGTCATCAAATTTATAATAAAATTCTCTAAAACTTTATATATATATATATATATATAGCGGTTTACGAGATATATATATGCATGTAATATATATATATATATATATATATATATATATATATATATATATATATATATATATATATATATATATATATATATATATATATATATATATATATATATATATATATATATATATATATATATATATATATATATATATATATATATTATATATATATATATATATATATATATATATATATATATATATATATATATATATATATATATATATATATATATATATATATATATATATATATATGTCGTATATATATATATAGTTTTATATATATATATATATTTATATATATATCGCGTCCGAATAGAGATAGAGAGAGGTCTCTATATAGAAAGCTTCGAAAATATATATATATATATATAGCAAAATGTTCTTATATATATATAGTGAATATATATACACCCGGAATGATAAACACATATATTTTTCCATCCGTGAAGGAGTAAAAATCAATATATATATATATATATATATATATATATATATATATATATATATATATATATATTGGACTTATTTCTTGGGTATAGGTTTATTTGCAAAATCTAACAATGGGATTAACTTGACGTTTCGCCTATATAGTTATATAAAAATTGCTCATTCCTTTATTTATTTTTTTGATATATAAGGCTTTCCTTTCCTATCTACATTTAATTATAAAAAGACATTTACAATTTTTCTAAAACTGATTTAAAATTTTATACCATTGACAAATAATTATTACAAAATTAATAAAATAAGGTTACATACCTCGAAAAATGCATGTTGATTATTTATTTATATTTGAATGATAGGTAGCAAGTTAGTGGTTTTCCAGCCAACTCATGGCACAGTTTTAGGTAAAGGTGTTCTTATATATATTTTTTTGAGGAATTTAAAGATAATTTTTTGCTATTTTTTAATTTAAACCTTAGAGTATAGATCTACATTTTAAAAATGACGGCTTAGACGAAGTTAAAACTATACTAAAATATCAAATTGTGGTATATTTGACTTAAATTTTTTATGTCTTACTGCATTTTTTTCTTTTTTTATGTGAATCATTTCTTTGATAATTAATTTCTGATACAGGTTATCTTCATCAATGATTTTGTTTTCAGAAAAATTAAATTCGTGTTTTGTGCTTTTTTCATGTTTATGTAATGCAGTGGATACATTCTTTGTATACTTATGCCCTTTTATTCTATTTTCTAAAAGTTGGGTTGTCATACCAATATATTTCATAGGGCAGTTTAAACAAGGAATTTCATATACGAGATTGGATTTTTTATTTTTAGGAATTTTAGTTTTTAATTTGTAAATAGAGAGCCTATCAGGTTCTGGGCTTTATGACACACAATTATGTTATATTTTTTTAAGATGTTTTAATTTTTCAGATAGTTAAGATGTGTATGGCATTGCAATATATTTTTTTTGCGTATTATCTTGTCTTACGTTTTCGTTATGATTGTTATAATATAAGTACGTCCTTTCTTTGATAATTTTTTTTATCAGTTTTTCTGGGAAATGATTTGCATTCAAGGTCTCTTTAACTTTATTAAGGGCTTCAGGACTTTTGTTTTCTGTTTCAACTTTAAGAGTGAACTGAAGTTTCGGATGGAAATTATTGAATGAATGAAAATTGAATTTTAATATTACTTTTTTTAAGAGATATGTGGATAATTGTTTAGCATCAGTTCCAGAAAATAAAATAGAACTACTTTTCGCATTCAATAATTTCCTTCCGAAACGTCAGAAACTCTTGAAGTTGAAACAGAAAACAAAATAAATTTTCTCGACCTTACTATAATAAGACAAAAAGAAAATAATTTAAGAACTAAATGGTTTACAAAAGAAACTTGGTCTGGACGATATCTTAATTTCAATTCGCATCATCCATAAAAACAAAAAAGAAGTGTTGTGATTGGTCTAGTTGACCGTGCCATATCTTTAACGTCACCAGAATACCGTCCTGAAGCCCTTAATAAAGTTAAAGAGACCTTGAATGCAAATCATTTCCCAGAAAAACTGATAAAAAAATTATCAAAGAAAGGACGTGCTTATATTATAACAATCATAACGAAAACGTAAGACAAGATAATACGCATAAAAATATATTGCAATGCCATACACATTTCAATTATCTGAAAAATTAAAACATATCTTAGCCCAGAACCAGATAGGCTCCCTTTTTACAAAATTAAAAACTAAAATTCCTAAAAATAGAAAATCCAATCTCGTATATGAATTTCCTTGTTTAAACTGCCCTATGAAATATATTGGTATGACAACTCAAGTTTTAGAAAATAGAATAAAAGGGCATAAGTATACAAAGAATGCATCCACTACATTACATAAACGTGAAAAAAGCACAAAACACGAATTTAATTTTTCTGAAACCAAAATCATTGATGAAGATAACCTGTATCAGAAATTAATTATCAAAGAAATGATTCACATAAAAAAAGAAAAAAATATAGTAAATGACAAACAAGACGTAAGTCGAATATACCACAATTTGATATTTTAGTATAGTTTAGATCATTGTGAATGTCTCATTCTACTCTAAGGTTTAAGTTAAAAAATAGCAAAAAATTATCTTTAAATTCCTCAAAAAAACGTACTACGATAAGAACACCTTTTTACCTAAAACTGTGCCATGAGTTGCTTGGCAAACCACTAACTTGCTACTTATCATTCAAATATAAATAATCAACATGCATTTTTCGAGGTATGTAACCTTATTTTATTAATTTTGTAATAATTATTTGTTAATAGTATAAAATTTTAAATCAGTTTTAGAAAAATTGTAAATGTCTTTTTATTATTAGACCACTAAATGTTTTTTAAATTAATTGTAGATAGGAAAGGAAAGCCTTATATATCAAAAAAAAAATAATAATAAAGGAATGAGCAAGTTTTGAGAAAGCCTACTATGTTAGGTGAAACGTCAAGTTAATCCCATTGTTTGATTTTGCAAATAAATCTATACCCAAGAAAGAAGTACAATTAATATATACAGGGTTTAAGAAACAAATTGAATAATATATATATATATATATATATATATATATATATATATATATATATATATATATATATATATATATATATATATATATATATATATATATATATATATATATATATATATATATATATATACAGGGTGTTCAGCTAAGGGTGGCTCTCGGCCATATCTCAGAAAGTATTTACCCTAGGTTATCGGGGAAAAAAATTTAATTAGTATATCGGCAAAAATAAAAAGCTGTAAATTATTTTCGAGTTTGTAAGTCTGCCGCTAGAGGGCGCAACACCAACCGTAAAGTAGAAAACACAGTTTTATTCAAAAATACTCCCAATTAACCCTTATCAAAAATACTTTTTTTGTAATCTACTAATAATTCCAAAACTTTTCGTTTCAACTTTTTTTCTCTAAATTGTCAAATAAAGGGAGGGGTAAACATTGGATTCAAAGAAATTAAATAACTTTTGTTTGGATTAACCAATTTTAACGATTTTTTTTGTTTTAAGGAGATTTTGTGTGAGTTTCTTCGAGAATATTATTTAGATTATATTTTTTTCCTAGCCGCTAGATGGCATTTTAGGACAAAGTCGCAAACTTTTGTTATTTTCTCTAAAATTTCAAATACAATGGTATTTTTTTCTTTACCTAGAAAAAAAGAACATGAAAAAATACATAAACTGGAGAAAATCGTGGGTTATTATCTTTATTCGTGTCTGAGTTATTTTGAAATAACTTTATTTTTTGACAAAATGTGATGTCACTCACTTTAAATTTGCTTTACGCGTTTATTAGGTATGCTGTCATCTCATTAAGACTTGGAATGAGCTACGCTGAGCATAAAATTATGCATCAAGTGTGTAAAATGACTATTTTTTTACTAATATGAATATTGTCGCACGAGTCTTAGCGAGTGTCTGAAGTAATTTGTTAATTTGTATTATAAATTTTTAGTTACTTTAGGCACTGCTTTAAAAATGAAATTTAAGCGTCTCGAATAGTGCATAAGCGAGTACTTTACGCACGGTTGTAGAAAAAAGTATTTTAAAATTTAATTTGAATGCCTAAACCGTAGAACCGCGAAATCAATTACGTACCTTATTAAAAAATAAATTTAATTGCAATGAAACTATAAAAACTACACATTAAAACAAAATTTATAATAAACTTCTAAAATGTCTACCATCCATTTGAATACATTCACTGAGTCTATCCAAGATTGAAAATACAGCGGCTTCCATTTCCGCCCTGGATATGCTGTTGATAGCGTTTTGGATTCGATGAATCATATCTTCTCGTGTTGTAGGGCGAGTTTTAAACACTAGATCTTTAAGCCTACCCCACAAATAAAAATCAAGGCAGGTCAAATCGGGGGACCTTGGTGGCTAAGGAAATATTGACCCCCTTCCAATCTAACGATTGGTAAAACGTTCGTCCAAATAATGTCTAACATTCCGGGAAAAATGGGCTGGACAGCCGTCGTGCTTAACCACATATTCTTTATTACAGCCATGGGTATATCTTCTAAAAGTCCGGGTAAGTCATTAATTAAAAAATGTAAATAACTTTCACCGTTTAAACTTTGTTCAAAAATGAACGGGCCTATGATTT
>JAUTXW010001299.1:295000-313889 GCA_030620095.1 Kuschelorhynchus macadamiae
ATATATATATATATATATATATATATATATATATATATATATATATATATATATATATATATATATATATATATATATATATATATATATATATATATATATATATATATATATATATATATATATATATATATATATATATATATATATATATATATATATATATATATATATATATATATATATATATATATCACGAAACCATATAACATACAGCGGCACTTTAAATACCGAATGATACGTAGGCATAAAATGTAAAATAAGAATATAATTACTTCTTTGTTCTGCGTATATCGAAGAAAGCAATTATTCCGAATCTACCTTACTAGCTCCCAAAATGGGAGAAATCCGTTAACTCTACACTCTCCATGTTTTTATTATTTTGTATTAAAACGACCTTCATTTCAAATATAAAATACTTGCTTGTAATTTGTATAGGATTCCTGATATTTCTATACTCTTCGAGAATTATATCCATTTTCACCGGTCCTCAAAGCATTCAAGATAGATAGATTAACAGATATTTGCAAATTTTGGGGACATTTCGTGTTAAAAATATCGCGTCCCTGTCAAACTTATTATGACATTCTAGTCAAAGACAGCTGGCAAGCGAAGCCAATTTGAAAAAATCGTAAATTCATTGACAAATGAAAAATAAATTAATTTTTACTCGAAACTAGATTTTAGCCAATTTTCCGACTGCGGATAAAAAAATATAAATCGATGTCTTGTAGCAAAGAGATTTTAGATTTTTTATATATTCAATCGTTTTTATCCCAAGAGGTACCCTAAAATTCAATTTTTCCAAATTCACCCTGAACATCCTATAGAGCTTTATTACTCACCAATCTCTGATTTACCTAGGATCATCTGTTCAGATACTACAGGGCCAAACGTAAAACACTAGTAGAATATATGAAGAGAAAATTCCACATTTATTTCTAAATCGCGCGCTCCGTATACATCGGAGAGTAATTCTGGCAACGTTGTTTTCTAATCTTTGAGGGCCCATGAACAATTCCCCTCCTTATTACTCTTATCGAAAAAAAAATAGCGAAATGTATGAAAATTATAGGGGCAGAAACAGTTTTTTTTTAGTTTTTTTGAATTTCGACTGCTTTCTCGGCATCTGAGTTATAGGCATCCTATGTTGATTTTGAATCATTCCTTTCTATTCCCCATTGAACCCTTTTTTTACTGTGACAAAGTGGTCAGAGTTTCCGCTTACCAATTTATTTACCCCTTTCTTTTCCCCTTTTTTATTTTTGTATGCTACATCCCGTGCTCCGATATTTCTTTACCTCGAAAAATTAACCACAGCGACCTGCATCATTGGAGTTTTGAAAAAAATGCCCTTATCGGACGCTTAATATATGTGCAGGCTTGAACGAAGTCGTGTTTTTACTAAAAGAATTGCTATTTGTCCTCTACAATCGATTCCATAGTAGCGTATTTACCCGACATTACAACGAGCTGGAGCGCAAAAAACACAATTTTCAAAAATTTTTCGTCCAGAGAGAGAAATGCGCGGGCAGTAACAATAACATCGGGCAGGATGGAAACAAGAGTCGGTAGAATCTGAATTGTATAGATTTGACATGTATTACCGTTTTTTTAACCAACAGCTTTAAAACAAATAAAAAGTAGTTTTGGGGGATGCTTCATTCTAGAGCAACTCTGTATTAATACAAGAAAATGTATTAAAAAATAAAAGACATTTGACTGTTTTACCGTTTGTTAAACAATCTAAACCCTGTGAAATGTAGTGACACGTACACAGGGAGATTCTCTTTTTTTAAGAAAAAATATATGGACCGAAGATTCAAAATTTTTGAGGGAAGATATTTTCAATCCACGTAATCGTCGTGGGGTCAATAAAAATCCGCATCCTACAAGAAAAAAAGAATTCCAAAAAAAATTTAGTTTTAATGTCTTTTATTTGCTAATGGATAATCATATTAGGTATTTGATATATGATGAACAACTCACTTCCAGAAAATACATAGATATTCTAACAACAGTGGTCTTGCTTGAGGATTACCAAAGCCGTTGGTATCAACTTGACGATGCTGCTCCAGCACATTGTACGGTGGAATTGACTGCAGAGCTAGATCGAACTTTCGATGACGGATGGTTTAGATGTCTAGGACTGTGAAATTGGCCCCCAAGATCGCCTGATATTACTCCTTTAGATTTAAATTTATACAGTACTCTAGAGAAATAAATATGTAAATACCAAAGAAGAACTATTACAGTCAAGCATTTCAGGAAATTGATATCTATGAAATAAGAAGAGTTACAACGAATGGTGTCAATACTCGTTTATTGAAGTGTTTAGAGGTTAATGTCCAACATTTTCAACATTTATATATTATTTTTATTGTTTATTATTTAACCGTAGTCCAAATTTCAGATTTAAATTGCTTTAGAGTTGGGAGAAATTCAAATTTATTTGAAGTCTTGTTTTCGCTAAAAAAAATGTCAAATTAATTCCTGGAAAACGGCTACAGATAGGTATAGGGAAGTATTCAGAAAACTTACCCAGAAATACGTGTAGTTTTAGAAAAAGTGAAAAAATAAAGGGCATTACATTTAAAATAGCGATGTTGCCACCTGTTTTGAGTAGAAGCGTCAATACTGCCTGGAAAATATTTTAAAACAGTAAACTAAGATAAATTAATGGGTGTAAGCGAAATTTTAAAAAGATACATCCACTCATTCTCCAGAAACGTCTAAGCTATATATATATATATATATATATATATATATATATATATATGTATAATAGCAGAAATATATAATTTCTGCAGGTGCAAAACGGCCTAAAAGAAGAATTGCTTTCGCTTATGTCACAGGGTACCCTCCTGCGATGTGTGAGAGCGCATTTTTATCCATTTTTAGTATATATATATACAATATATATTTATATATATATATATATATATATATATATATATATATATATATATATATATATATATGTTTTTCAAATTTTTTTAACGAAAACAAGACTTCAAATAATTTTGAATTTCTTCCAACTCTAAAGCAATTTTAATCTGAAATTTGGGCTACGGTTAAATAATACCTTTAGGCATTTGATTTGTTGTCATATCTTAGTTGACGCATACAGGGTGCTCCAGAAATAAATGTATGTTGGTAAGTTATAAAAGAGCGAGAAAATCGATTTAAAATGGGACACCATATATATCAATATTGATTTGACAAGCTAATAAAAGTAGCTTTCTAATAATGCTTACTTTGCCTATACCTAACTCTTCACGTTTTTGATTTATAAGAATTTCTTTATGAAATATCATAATAACGAGTCATTTTCAGTGATCCTAGTAGTAGTGTACCATGAAAACAGTTATTGTGAGATGCCATAATAGTTTGTTTGACAGAAGTTTCATTCTTGAGCTTCTGATTTTAAGTCAAAGTTATGTTAAGTAAATAAGCAAATAATTCGAATACAGTTGTAATAATTTTTTTTATTCTGCATGGTCAGTGTGATAAAATTATCAAGTAGAAAATTTAATGAAATATATCCTGACTTGCCACAAGCGAATATCAGAAAATTTATTTGATTCCAGAACAATTTTAAAGATTTTGGTCCAGCTTTAAAATCACCAAGAAATTTAAAGTGATAAATAATAAATCAGAAATACAGAAATTAAGTAGAAATTTTAAAAATTGTCACTACACCGATTTTTTGAGCAAATGTTCAAAATGTTGTTACAAAAACGTGTTAAAAACCACTTAAACTTATTCTGCCATGTCCTCTCGAGTACATGTTGAACCATATTAATCGCAGCAAATCTTTAAATTCTTTCGAATCTTTACTAATTTTACCTTTTTGCACTAAGAAACTTCTGGAAAATTGCATCACACGTGTTGCAAGCACAGCGTCTAAGAAATTATTTTCCTCTATTCTCTCTTGACCTGTGTATACCTTGTTCTGTTCTGCATCCAAAAAATAATTGTATGAAAGCATAATTTTTTCTATTGATGGTATTTTATAAGCTGTCTTCTCAATTTCCAGCAACCTGGTGCTGCGTCATTTAAAGATCGAGAAATCGTCTTACCCTGCAAGTTTAACTTTACATATTTCACGGCATTGTTACCTTCCGTAACAATATTTCTGGAAAATTCTCCAAGCTCATCATCAGTATCACTTAAATCATCACTACCGGTATTAGCATTCTGTTGTCCATCAGATTTGTCTTTATTATTTTGCACTGGCCCTGTGGAAGGAAGTATATCTTTTTTGGGGCCTTATATTTGGGGATTTGGAGAGGGGAAATGAGAGGTGTGTCTGCTTAAGACATGGGTTTTTTATGGCACTGAAGAATTATGAGTATTATTAGAAGCAGATTTGCTAGGAATATTAGAAGCTGTGCTGGGTGTTACGGGGCTTAAGTTCGCTTCATTACCGCCTAACCCACTGATTAAAGCCTGTTGTCTATTGGTATGATGAATTTGTGGTTTTAAAACGGTGTATGTTTCTCCTCTATTTAGAGGAGGCCTGGCACTAGTACTTGTCGAAACTGAATTCCGCATATTTTCTGTTGTTCTGTGTTGTTGAGATACATCTCTGGTGCCTTGTATATTACCGTTAATAACAGTTTGGGATCCTCCACTATTTCTAGAAGAAGCCTGTTCATTTCTAATCCAAATATTATTTTGCTGACTCTATTTTCAATTACTCCGCGTTGTAGGTGGACTTGTCTGTCCATTATTGCTTATTGGATATGACACTCTTTGTCTTGTAGATCGTGGAGTAGTGCTTTTTGCATTTGGCAGATTGTATCACTACCTAACTACATAAGATGCTCAGTATTTTATATTGGGCATGTCCGCGGTGCTTTTGGAAAATTCGCAATGAATCAATCAATAAGAAAATACTACTAAAATCATTCTCAAAACAACGTTGCCAGAATTACTCTTTGGTTTATACAGAGCGCGCGATTTAGAAATAAATGTGGAATTTTCTATTCATATATTTTACTATTGTTTTACGTTTGGCTCTGTAGTATCTGAACAGATGATCCTAGGCAAATGAGATAAATACATGAAGAAACGTCTACATTTTCTCCAGAGTTTGGTGAGAAATAAAGATCTATCGGTGTTCAGGGTGATTTCGAGAAATTTTTGAATTGTAGCGTGCACGAATTCTATTTGCCATTCTTAGACGCTTCGTAAAGTCGTGTCGGTACCTCTTGGGGCGAAAACAATTAAATATATAAAATAATTCAATCTGTTTGCTACAAACATCGATTTACATTTTTTGTAGTAAAAGTGTGTAGAAACTAAATATTTTGGTCAAAGCTTATGTCGTATACATTGACAGTAGTTACAGAGAGGCTTTGTTTAAGGCTTTCTAAGCTGCAAAACATTTTCTAAGAATACATCTTCGACTATTAATCCCGAAATTGCAAAAAAAACTATAAGTTGTAGTACTTTTTCGATGTTTTAGAGGCCACATATTTAAAGAAAAAAATGTAATGTCTGTACGGATTTGTCTATGTGCACACACAGAAAAAGTTAAACCATATAGGGCATTTCATTTAAAATAGCGATGTTGCCAACTCTTTGCTTAGAAGCGGCAATACTGCAAATATTTAAAAAAAAAATTGTATAATTTACATAAATTATCGTTAGGTACTCTTATTTAAAAGTTTAAGAAAGAGTCAATTTATCCATGCTTCAAAGTTCAATCAACCACTCATCAAACATCAAACCATGCACTTTAGGTCATTTTTAGATTTCATATTTTACTTCCAACGAATTGTTAGCTCGCCACTTTATTTTACATATTAGCAGAAATTTGAAGTTTGTTATTACGAATTTCCTTTTTCAGGTATTTGCACAAAGTATATTTTACCAAGTCTGTTATAATTCCCAGTGTTAATTTGATTTCGTTTCCGTGCGGTAAGGGTTTGGTTTCGTTCGAGTTTTAATTTAGTTTAATCTAGTTTTAGGTTATTATTAATTAACTTTAGTGTAATAATCCTGGTTGGTGGGCGATGGCTAGAGTTTCAATAACTCCCAATAATCACCGTAAGCAACCTTTTACACCTAATAATAGGTAGTTTTCTTTTTAATTAATAAGATTAATATTTCAATATCCCCTCTTTGCTCCACGAACGCCATTGATGCTTAATATTTCCTTAATCAAAGCGACTGTCCTCTATCTATATCTTAATAAAAATTAATAAAAAACTTAATTATTCAGTCCATGATTAATAAATTCCTAGTATGCGGTGGGGATCTCAATTTATCACTTTTTTGTAAGGCATTATTAATTTATTCCTTTTATTAATTGTAATTTAAAACTGAGAAAAGTATTGCCGTTTTTCTATTTGTTTGTGTATCTTTACCGATATTTTATATTTGTTAACATTAAGTGGTTCAGCGAAATAACGCTACATCGTTTTAAAATGCCGTTGTTTTGCTAACAAATGACAAGTAAGTCGGTTAGCATTTTGCTTAGTTATTTAAATTTTAAAATATTCGTTGTTTTATTAATAATATGATTAACAGCAACTGATATGATTAATACGTAAAATGTCGTTATCTTAGACAAAAAGAACATTAATAATAAAATAGTAAAAGTCTCAGCACAAGCGATCTTCGCGTAACGCTACGAACTGATGTCCACAATGAGCCTATTTTTTATTATGTTTTATTAATATTAATTTTACGTGAATCCTTATTATTGGAGACATAAAAGATAAAATAGAATATTTAGTAATTCGCACTTGTTTCTAGGTCAAGAATTAAATTTGTTACGTAATGCTTAATATTTTTAAAATAAATTTGGTACCTGCTATTACACAATATTATACACTTGTCTACAATTTAATACTTAAAAATTACAAAATTTTGATTAAACACGCTCTTATTTAAATCAAATGACCTATTGATTAATACAGTTCCCCGAACTTGGTATGTTTATATATATTATACATTTACTTGAATTTTAAGTCTTTTACGGTAAAATTTCCATCAATTTCCAAATTTTCCATTTCCATATTTGAATTCTTCTCCCTTGATCCTAAGACAAAACTGTAAAAAAACATCGTTCTGGCCTAGATTGATAAGTAATGAAAGTCGTTGGTAACTAAATTTGACTATTGAAATTTCATTACAAAGTAAACTACAAACAGGGAAAATCCACAATTCAATAAGTGGGGATTAATACATTTGGGAAGATGCCATCCAATATTGCCGGATAACAAATAAAAGTTTTACCAAAAAGAAAGTTGTAGGTGAAGCTGTTTCATTTTCATTAACAAGTAGTACAACTTATAATAAACAGTGGTTAGAATTGACATCAACTCTAAACGTAAAGAACCCGACAAACTGTACATTCAATATAAATGTTATAACCAATAATAAACAATTGTTTAATAAAATAGTAATTTAAACATATATTGTTAGTTTTATTTGTGAATAAATGTAACATGTATGTGCGTTTTGTAACTATTTTAAATAAATTACGCCTCCAAAAGTTCCAAAGAACTGTACAAATCATATTTAAAAATTTTAAGCAGTTCAAAAGTTACGAGGACAAAACAATTTTTTTTGGCAGCTCCCAAAATATTTTATCAAATAAATTACACCACAAAATGTTACATGGAACTGTAAAAACTATTTAAACATTCAGTTCGAAAGCCACCAGAAAAAAATTTTTTGGACAGCTACCAATATATTTTTAAAAAATACAGCATATTCACATAAATCTGTGAAAACCATATTTAAAAATTTTAAGCAGTTCAAAAGTTACGGGAAGAAACATTTTTTTGGGCAAACCTCTTAATAAATCACTCCCCTAAAAGTTACATGGAGTTCTATTACAGAAAACCCCGAAGCGATGTTTTAAATTTTATAAATTGTAGGAAACGAAAAAAAAAATGAAAAATTCACGGCTGCGGAAACAAAAATTTCGCCTATTTATTACTCAAACCTCTAAATACCGGAATGTTTCACTGGGAAACAAAATCGCTCTTAAACCAGCATTTCTAAAAAATATTACTTACTTCCATGTATAACATAATACATGCTTTAAAGTGCGGGATTCGAAAGAAAACCGGGCGGTCCTTAAAATAAAGGTTCATAGTCTTAAGCAAGCGGAAAAGTAAAATTTGTGTACGCAAATAAATTTTGTTATTTTATTTGTTGTAATAGTTTGCCGCTTCACCCATAAAGGGCGACAGCTAAGCGGTACGGAAAATGAATCGAGGATTTAGTAAATTTTGCACTGGTCCACTTGTAATTGGGATGTGCTTAGAGTCTCCATGCACTTGCCGCTAAAAGGTTCTAGCTATTTCCAGTGGCGCCTATACATTTCGAGCATTTGTTTTCATTTCTATATAAATGCGTTGCGTTGAATTTGAATTATTATTTTGAAGTAACGATGGCGAGCAAAAGAGGAAAAACAATTCGAAGAGGCCTGTACTAGAGAAGCTGAAAATAATAGTTTGACTATTCCAATTCAGAATCGAACAGAACGCGCTGCATTTTACCCTGGTGTTTCGGAAAGTAGTGTAAGAAAAATTCAAAGAGAACATAACGATCGCTCATATTCTACTTCACCTTTAAAATCTGGCAAAAAAAGACCCCGATTATCATACGAAGACAAAATTGACGATTGTGATTTTCAAGTAATTAGACGAAGAATAGAGGATTTTTATATAAACTTGAAGAAGGTTCCGACCTGCAATTCCCTACTTCGTGCTGTAAAGAACCAAATAGATTTTCCGTACGGATATAAAACCTTAAATCGGCTTTTACGATCAAATGGTTTTGTTTGGTGCAAGTGCCAAAATAAACGAAAATTGCTAATTGAGAGAACAAATATTTTTCATTGGGTGAAATATCTATCAACTGTAAGGCAATATAGGCAAGAAGGACGCAATATTGTGTATCTAGACGAAACCTGGGTAGATAATGTTATGACAGTGAACAAATGCTGGAAAAGTGAAAGTGTTACAGGTGTTGTTTAGGGAATCCGCTCTAGTAGTCGCTATATTATAGTTCATGCTGGTTCAGAAGCCGGATTTATTCCAGGTGCTGCTTTAGTTTTTCGCTCGGGATTAACAACTGAAGACTATCATGGACAGATGAATAGAGATAATTTTGAAAAGTGGTTGCTCGAGAAGCTTCTACCTTCATTCCTCCAAAATCAGTCGTGGTAATGGATAATGCGTCTTATCATTCTCACATAGAAGATAAAGTGCCAACTAAATACTCTACAAAAGCTCATATGATATCGTGGCTTAAATCGAACAGTCTTGTATGTGATCCAACATGGAGAAAATATCAATTATATGAAGTAATTTCAGCCAACAAGCCTAGAGAAAAAAAGTATAAAATTGACGGTCTTTTACGTAACCTCGGTCAAACACCTTTAAGGCTGCCTCCATACATGTGCAACCTCAACCCTATTGAACTTGCATGGGCCGGAGTAAAAAAATATATTCGAGAGCGCAACACTGGTGAATTTTCAATTAAAGATTTAAATGAAATAACATTAGAAGCGATTGACTCAATATCGGCTGAAAATTGGAAATCGTATGTTAAACATGTTCGTTCTATTGAAGATAAATACTGGGAAGTAGATGGGCTAATTGAAACGGTTATTGATGATTTAGTTATCACACTGGGATCTTCAAGTAGTGACGACGAAACCTCATCATTCAGGGAATCATCAGAGGAAGACAACGATTTAGAGGGAATCAAACCATTAGAATCACAGCCGTCAACCTCAAAAATGGCTTTG
The DNA here is from genome assembly GCA_030620095.1 of Kuschelorhynchus macadamiae. NCBI lineage: Eukaryota > Metazoa > Arthropoda > Insecta > Coleoptera > Curculionidae > Kuschelorhynchus > Kuschelorhynchus macadamiae. The sequence continues at coordinate 304,782 of JAUTXW010001299.1, forward strand.
TTTTTTTCACATATTTTGTAAAATTGTTCATAAAGTAGCTGTCAATAAACTGCTTCAAAATAATTAATTTTCTGTTCAATACCGGGTGTCAAAAAATATCTAATATTATAATTAGTATTTGAAAAACTACAGAACTCATATTTTTCCAAATTAACACATCAATGTAGTTATAGTAGGGGAGCCAGCACTGATTCCAGTGAACAAGATTTATAAAAATTTTAACTTATGCAGTTCGACTTTGGGCTATTTTGGAGATACAAAAAAACATTTTTTTTAAATCCTAATTCTGAGACTATTATAGATAAATAACTGTGTGAAATTTGATACACGTCTTTTATGCATAAAAGGGCATTTTTTATTAGTAATCAATTTTTGAAATTTCTACCAGTGGCGTGCATATGTAATTAACCTGGGTAAATCCGTATGCTCCTTAATGCATGGAAGACGTGTATCAAATTTCATTCAGTTATCTACAATAGCATCAGAATTGGGATAAAAAAAATGTTTTCTTTTTAAACTTTACCATGCTGTATCTCAATAGTTAAGATTTTTAGGACATAAAAACACCCCTTTTAACATCAGCACGCAATTAGGAAACACCCTGTATAATACTTCACAAGGACGGCCCTTGTATAAAGTAATATGACAAACGGAGACAGACGACCACTTTTGGCATACCCGAGTAGCCCAAAGTCGAACTGCATGAATTAAAATTTTGATAAATATCGTTCACTGGATCTGATGCTGGCTGCCCTTGTAAAATCTGGACTTGTAAATCGTGTGTCACTATATTGGGTGGTCCAATAATAGTGGACGTAGGCAGTAGCCCGGAAACCGTTAATGACAGAACTCAAGAAAAAATATATTTATAGGCAAATCGATCAAGAAAAATCAAAATTAAATCATTTTAAAATTCGTAAGTTCGCTGTTTTTGCAACACAAAAGAGATATAGAAGTGCGGTACACGAAAGAAAACCGACAAATATAGATAAAGGTTCATTAAGCATAGTTACATTTTTTAATTATCTGAAGTACGTATAGTCGAAAAGGAGTGCCATATTATTTACAGAACGACGGGACACCACTGGTTTAAAGAGATTTCTTGTCCGACCTTCCTAAACCGATTGACTCCGCCCGGTTTTCTTTCGTGTCTCGCACTTTACCTGTATTCTGGAAATCTGCCAAAGTATCAAAAAATCTAATCAAATAGTGAAATTTTTTTTTGATTTTTGTTTCAGAGGCTGCCTCATCCTTTTTGGACTACCCTGTATAATGAAAAAAAATTAAATACAAAAACTTAAATAAATTTTACAACTATTACCTCGATTTTATTTTAAATATGTAATAATAATGTAAAAAAAAAATTAAGTATCTAAACGACTTTAACTATTTTTCAATGTTAGTACATTTACTCGACCTATGTCTGTTTTCCATTTGACTATTATCGGTTTTGCGTTCTCAAATTACGATTTTTGTAGGCGTTTATACCCCTTACAAAACGAGGATCTACGTCCGTGACACCCAAAATCTAATTCTATGAGACCCTGATATAGTCTATTTTTGGTACAAATTTGAATGTCGGCTTAAATTTGGTTTACTAGCTAGGGTAAAATGCATCTGTGCATATAGCGATTCATTGAACATCGGCATTCAGCATAATATAGGAACAACAGTAAATTTCCTTAAGATCTTGCAAAACAGAGGAAACTATCACCATCTAAATTGTGGCTACCTCTTTAAAAATGTCCATATTTCATTCTGCCAAACTCAAAAATAATCAAAAAAATCGTTTTTGAGGCCCTAAAATTAAATCAAATTTGTGTAAATATGTACTCATTAGTTTTGACAGCGTATATCCCACGGCGTAGTTAATTGAATATCAAAGCAACTTGATACTTTGGCGTTTTTTAAGTTAAAAGGAAAATGAGAAAAATATATGCAGATTTTTCTTTAAGCCAGATTTTCGAACTTTTAGGTACGTCGCGTCGTAGAAAAAAATAGTAAATTTAAAAGTTGTAAAGAATAGATTAAAGTTTCAGAATCTGTTTTGCTTTTTATGATAAAAATAAATAACTTTGATTATATTCGCCTTCAAAGTAGTTTTCATCCGATAGGTTTTATCGATGTGCTTTTAGAAAAAAATACCCCAGAACTGCAGGACATTTTTCTGATTTATGATAAAATGTAATAAGGGCAGATCACGAATCCATTGGCTTGGCCTAAGTGCGCTATAATCTGAAAAATCTATACAATATAATAGATTCTTTTTACTTACAATTTAGCAAAGTTATAGAATAATTTGTTCCTTCGTTTTAGGCAGAAACTATAAAAATAATTACCGAACAAATAACCTTCATAAAAGTATAAATAATACAAAGAACAATTACCATATCATAATTTTTTTCGATTAAGAGATTTTGGTTATAATCCAATATGACAAAACAAAATGGCGGCGTTGTAAAATATTTAAAAAATTATCCCATTTATCAAATTTTCAACGACAAGTATTTTGCACAAACAAGATGTAACAAAAGTATTATGTGGAAATCAACTGGATAATAACATTTTTGGTAATCGTGAAAAAAAATTAATATTTTAGGTTATACATATCTTCACGACGTCCCTATATGCCAAAAAATATGTTTATCAATTCTGTCGGTCCGTCTGTCGGTCTGTTTTTCTGCCTGTTAATTCGCGGCATAGCTTAAACGCTACTTACCCAGTTGACTTCAAATTTTGAACAAAAATTAAGTGTCGCTTGGGGGCGATTTGGTAATATTCCGGTGAAAATCCAATATGGTGACACAAAATGGCGATCTAGAGAAATGTTAAAAAAATTATTAAAAAACTACTTTTCCAATTTTCCTCAAATTTTACACATCAAGTGTGATGTTGGAATCAACTGGTAAAATTTTGGTACGAATCCAAGATGGCGGCATAATAAATCGTTTAAAAATTCGGCCTGAAAAAAACTACTTAATGAATCGGTTTCAAATTGTATACCATAATTAATTGTAGTATAGGGATTGACCAGGAACACTGTGTTACTAATTCAAGATGGCGGGTCAAATTGGCGGCCAAATAAAATGTTTGTAATCGTGAAAATAGTATATATATATATATATATATATATATATATATAAATATATATATATATATATATATATATATATATATATATATATATATATATATATATATATATATATATATATATATATATATATATATATATATATATATATATATATATATATATATATATATATATATATATATATATATATATATATATATATATATATATATATATATATATATATATATATATATATATATATATATATATATATATATATATATATATATATATATATATATATATATATATATATATATATATATATATATATATAAATATATATAATCATCCTCTCCGGTTTTACTTATCTTCACGTTTTAGCGTCCCTAGATGCCAAAAAATATGTTTTATCAATTCCGTCGGCCTGTCTGTTAGTTCGCGGCATAGCTTAAAAACTACCTACCCGATTGACTTCAAATTTTGATCAGAAAAAAGGGGTCCTATGGGGATGATTTGGTAATATTTTCATAAAAATCCAATATAGTAACACAAAATGGCAGTCTAGTGAAATGTTAAAAAAATATTATTAAAAATTTACTGATCCAATTTGCCTCAAATTTTGCACAAACATCAAGTATTATGTTGGAATCAACTGGGTATGAATCCAAGATGGCGGCATAATAAAATATTTTAAAAGTCAGCCTGAAAGAACTACGTAATAGATGCCAAAAATACATTTTAGAAATTCCGTCGGTTCGTCTGTCTGTCAGTTCGCGGCGTAGCTTAAAAACTACTTTCCAGATTGACTTTAAATTTTACGCAAAAATTAAGGGTCATATGGGGATGAACTGGTAGTATTTTGGTAAAAATCTAATATGGCAGAACAATGCTAAAAAATTATTACTAAAAAAACTAATGTACTTCAGATATTGGACAAAAATCAAGTATTAACTTGAAATGAACCGGTAACATTTTCATATGAATCCAAGATAGCAAAACAAAATAGCGATCTAATAAAATATTTAAAAAATCAGCCTGAAAATACTATTTATTAAAGAATTAAGTGTAATATACAGATAAACTGGTAAAGTTGTGGTACGAATTTAAGATGGCGAAACAAAATGGCGGCCAAATATTTTTTTTACAACGTAAGAAAATCTTGTTCAATTGACTGTAACTTTTGCAGAAAAAATAAATGTAAAAATGGGTGTAAAAAGTGATGCAACAAAATGAATATACTACTTATTAAATTTATTTTTAATTATGCCCAAAAGTCAAGTGTGGTATAGGTAGAAGGAAACTGGTAAAATATTGGTAGGAATTCATTAAGATGGATCAAAATGGCGACCAATAAAAAACGTTTGAAAAGACAGTATATCTAACACATATGGAAAAAAATCGTAACAAGGTAAGCTCCGGGTAAACGAAATATGCCGATTTTTTTCTTACGTATGTACCTACATTATTCAGATTTAAATTTAAATTTATTTCATTTACATTAAGTAACTTTTCTGTCCGTAATCGTCGTCACTATTAGATATCGACAAAATTTTCCTTATGAAATTTTTCATGGTTTTTTTTGTTACAAAACGAACCACAAGATAAGTCCCCTCTTCTAAATCGTTCGGGCCGAAGTCGCCGACGCTTCTGCTTCGATTATTTCCATAGTTTCTCTTCATCGTCCCCAATATTGGTTTTGGCTGATGTATGTGTTTGTGACGTCCCTTCGATTAGCTCATAGTTCTCTTCTTCTGTGTCTTTTTCTTCTCTTCTTCATTTTCTTTATTATTCAGATCCTTATATCTGACCGATTTTCCAGATTTAATTTTCAATATTGTTTTCTTGTCCTTGAGTGAGATTAAACCTGATTATTTTTAGATAATCTAATAAAGCACTCTCGATATCCTCGGTTATCGTGCTGCTTAAATCTTTCATTTGACATGTTTCGCTCTGTAAGAATGAAAATGAAAAATTACTGTCCCACGAAAACCGCTTTTTATTATCATTTTGGCATTAATTTTTATTTTATCGATTAATTTCGTTAGAAGTTGCGGAAAAATACTTTTCTCGACACAGTCATTGACGACCGTTTTAATTTTACCTCTGTTAATATGGACCTCAAATCTTGCTTTACTGGTTTTGCGTCGAATTCAGTGGCAGAAAGGCAATTCTGATGTTGTCTTCGACAAGCCCAAACAATATCAATATTAATGTGGCAAGATAAATTGTCTCCAAATATTATATATATATATATATATATATATATATATATATATATATATATATATATATATATATATATATATATATATATATATATATATATATATATATATATAATATATATATATATATATATATATATATATATAATATACTCATTATTGATCCAGTATTCCATAACTTAAGCACCTTTAAATAGAGAGAGTACTGGCAACTTCTCTTTATACCCCATTAAAAATTAGAGTACCACAAAAAGAAATTAAACTTAGTTTATTCGATTCCGTGTGTGAATTATTCGAAAAAATATATTGGAATGACAACACAAACAGGATTAAGTATACTCAAAATGCCCTTATTGTCCTTCACAACACATAACAAAACATGAGTTTAATTTTAATGCAACCGAGATTTTAGACAGGAATTATCGTAAACTAACATTTGAAGAAATGATAGAAGAAACAGAGTAGAGTGAAGCAGTTAATTTTAAAAAATCTTCTTTTCCCTGTAAACTTTTTAACAGAAAATAAACTTGCCTCTGGCAAAACTTTGTATGCTTTATTATCGCAGGAAAACGTTACAATTTTATGGACAAAGCGAAATTTACCTTAAAACAAAAAAAAAAAACAAAATGAAAAAACGTATATATAATATTAATCGAGTCGATAGGTCAATGCAAATATATATATATATATATATATATATATATATATATATATATATATATATATATATATAAATATATATATATATATATATATATATATATATATATATATATGTATATATATATATATATATATATATATGTATATTTAATATATATATATATATATATATATATATATATATAAATATAAATATATATATATATATATATATATATATATATATATATATATATATATATATATATATATATATATATATATATATATATATATATATATATATATATATATATATATATAAATATATATATATATATATATATATATATATATATATAAATATATATATATATATATATATATATATATATATATATATATATATATATATATATATATATATATATATATATATATATATATATATATATATATATATATATATATATATATATATATATATATATATATATATATATATATATATATATATATATATATATATATATATATATATATATATATATATATATATATATATATATATATATATATATATATATATATATATATATATATATATATATATATATATATATATATATATATATATATATATATATATATATATATATATATATATATATATATATATATATATATATATATATATATATATATATATATATATATATATATATATATATATATATATATATATATATATATATATATATATATATATATATATATATATATATATATATATATATATATATATATATATTTATATATACTTAAATTTTTATGTAAATAACAACTACAACGTTCAAGATTCTAAGCTAGACCAATTTTATTAAAAGATTAACAATCGAAATAGTACGTATAATTACATATTGCAATATTGCTGATTCTGCTTAATGAGGTAATTAGTTTGCCGGTGTCGCATGAGGTTATAAGTCATGGTCCAGTGGCGGGTAATATTGGCTAGATAACTCCTCCCCCGTTAGAATGAGGCATCCTCTGGAAGGGTGATGCTGTTCTCCTGAACAGGGATGTCTTGGGAAGTATTCTGGTGTTTCTTGGTTTTCTTATGTATTACGTCATTTGTCTTCTTCCAACAGAGATAAATGCAACCAGCAATTACTACTATATACAGGATGATGCTCCGTAAACTTGGACGTGTAAAGTCTGATAGAGAGTGTGCTTCTTGAATTGGGAACATGGGATTTTCAACTGCTGCTTCAAGGTTTAATTTTTTCAATTCAATACTTATTTTAGGTGGATTCTTCATTTTAAGTTGCAGGTTAGGGGTTTGCATTACTGAGGGGTGCCCAAAACTTTTTTCCTGAAATGGAAGCTCCTGGTTTCTGAATATTATGTTGCAGGCATCTTTATCAGGAAAACGTCTTTCAGTTTTAGGGTCTCCACATGATCTTCATAGTGCACTTGTATACTTTCTTCTCGTGGAAACACAGCCAAATATTGATTGATCTCATAAATTATCTCAATATGATTTTCAGCAATTTTTAACTTTGAATATTGGCAGAGACTAGAGTTGACATGATGAAGGATCCCTTCTTCGCAGGGCACTTTGATGTTGGCTTGTAGTATATTTGGACCATGATATGGTTTGCCTTCGGTACACATGCCATTTAGAGGTTTTATTGGTTTTTTATTTAATTTTAGAAAATATCGCTTACTGGGGATTATCATAACAAATTCTGATTCATAACTTGCAGGAATAGGTAAAATGTGATAGAGTTCAAATTGTTCTTCAAAATCAATTGGTATTGAAAGAAAATGCGTTGTCTTAGTCTGCTGTATATCGCATTTTACTTTAATTATTGATTCGTACTTAGAAATATTTTCAAGAGTGACAGTGAATGGTAGTTGGTTCTTGTAATGAAAAGAGATTCTTTTTATTTCTGCAAAAAGATTTGCAGGTGAAATTATACTAGGGTGTATTATGCCTAATTTGCAAAACGTAATAGAGTTCTCGATATCTTGCAGTGTGCTTAATAACGAGTTATATAAAATAATTAGTTGGTTATACAAGTCTTTTGTAAAAAGAATATCCTGAATGTCAACGTCTTCTCGCAATAGCTGATCCAAAAACAATATTTTAGATCTTGCTTCAACAGTGAAGTTATTGTTCGAAATGCCAGATGTATTATGGTAAAAAAGTTTAATACTGGTGTTGGGTGTCATTAAAAGGTTATTTTGTAAGTCAACTTTTGCTTTAAGGATTTTTAGATTGTCTATTCCTAAAAGACAATCAAAATAATTTTGGAAATTAAACAGATAGAATTTTAGGGGATCTATCTTCACATTAAACATTCTAGCAAGAGGAATTGTGGTGCTAAAATGTTCCGAGGAAGTGCCATGTGCTGTAGATATTTGAAAAGGGTCATTCTTTATAAATTTGCGAAAATATTTTTTTACGATTTCAGGTTGGATGAAAGATTTAGTACTATCTGTGTCTATAAGTATTTTCAAATTTATTTCGGGAAACACTATATAAGGGAGTTGGCTACCGTTAAATGCAAAGGTCATTAGATTAAATCTGGGTGGTTTTTGTCCGAGGCTCCTATCTGAAAAAACTCGGAATTACATGGTTCGGCGGATTCTTCGGGGAATTCAACAAAACCTTCATTGTAGCAATTTCAGTTGTTGATTTTCAGATTCAAGAAAGTGGTCGTTGCCTTCCTGATTTTCAATATTATGCAACTCCTCAAACGCGAATTTTGGATGACTAATGTGAGAATTGTTTTGCCTTAAATTTTGGAAGTTATTATTTTGTGATTGGTTATTCGTAAAATGAGATTTTGTAAACATACTATTTTGATTTGTTTGGGGCCTGAATGTATTTCTTGTAGAAATAGACATTGGTGTGGGTTTCGGTAATGGTTGAGAGTTTGTTTGATTAGGTTTAAACATATTGTAGTTTGAAGGACCGGGGCTGGAATAATTTCTAGGTACAAATCGATTATACACAAGTTGTGCATTATTTGGATTTGTTGTGTACGTAGATGGTCTGGGAGCGAAATTTTGTCTTAAGACCTGCGGTCTGATTTTTTGTGTTCTGTGGGTAACATTTTGAATTTGAAAATCATTTGTTAACATATTCAGAGG
>JAUTXW010001300.1:0-31787 GCA_030620095.1 Kuschelorhynchus macadamiae
TTTCCTATTTTCCTACATGATGTTTCCGGATTCGCTTGAATAAGAACTAAAACATTGACCTCACATTCCTCGTTCTCTTTGTTATAGGCTTGTGGCCGAGGTTTGGAAAGAGACCCATATTATCGTAGATTTGATTGCATTTTTTTAAATATTTTTTTGGGGTTGTCCTCTTTAAGGATATCTCTAACAAAATTAAGATAAAAATAAATTCCAAGATAGATATTTCGATGATAAAAATTAACTAACCTATTAGGCTCTTAGACAATATGAATTATTCATATCACATTTTTCAAAATATTCAGATTTATGGAGCTATATTAACAATCAATGTAACAGAAATAACAAGAACAGCTATAACAGGAACAACAATAAACAATACAACAATAATAATAACACATGGGAACCACAACAACTGTAATGACATAGCAACGTGAGGATTTTGTTCTCGGTAAGCATGGGGAAAACTAACCGGTATTTGGCAAGAAACTAACCCCTTTACCTTTTTTATACCGGTATTTTTTATTTCGGTTTAACCTAATAATCGGTTTTTGTACAGTATAACCGTAACTAAAATAATCGGATTATAAATTTTCTGCGGTCTGCAACGAAATATTTATGCAAAAGTCTTGAACATATATAAGAGGCTTATGTTTTTGACCTACTTAAGGTTATCTCACTCACAAAACACTTAGTTTTTCACGGTTTTTTATACATTAAAGAGAGTAATGATATTTTTGGCAGTAGTTTAGGATATTTAAAACTAGTTCTAGAGAACAGTGGGTTAAGACTTCTGTCAAGGTCAACCAAGTCATCAAGTATTTGATATGCAAACCCTTGTTTTAAGTGTGACATTGTTGGAAATAATCTTAACCTGTAATTCAAGTACACGCATTTTATCAATTGTTTTACAATAATTACTGAAGGGAGAAGGGACAAAATAATAACCGGTTACTTAATTGACGGTATATGTTTCAGGTTAAGTTATTTTTTTTAGATACCGGTTATTCAAAAACCGATTATAAATGAATAACCGCCCCATCTCTAGTTCTCGGCGTTACCATGGTTAAATATCCGTAAAAAAATTGAAAAAAGCATTTTGTGGAGTTATTTATGAAAATAAATATAGACTATGATATATATTTTTAAAGCGTTCAGTAAGCCTGATATCATAAGAGAAAAATATACAGGGTATCCCATTTAAAAGTTATGTCCATATCAAAAAGTATGAGGAAATCTGAGTATGCCACCGGATTCTACGGAAGAAGTTCTATAAAGACCCGTTTCCAGATTTTCAAAATTGACAAATTTTCAAAATAATCAACGTGTATCTCTACTTATAAACGAGAAACACCGTAAAACCTACGAAAACGGGACATCCTGTATACTCTGCATAATTAATTATTTCCGCTGTTCTGTGAACAGTCCTTTAACATTAACAAGTCGTCACAAAAGATCAATTTAAATTTGTCTATTATACGTAAGGAGCTACAAATACACTGCCCAAAACAATTAACGCAACGCCTAAAATTTCGTCTAACTTTGAATGGAAATTTCTCGAGAATGGTTTATCCGATTTTGATGAAGTTTTTATCAAAATTTAGGTTAATTCCTCGTGAATATTCTTTTGATATTAAAATTCAATGTTACTTTGTTCTAGGCAGTAATACAGGGTGAAAAAGAAAGACATGTTTTATTTACCAAAGTTTAAAACACCCTGTAGAATAAATCAGATGGATTCAAGAGATCTAACCAAAAGAATGTTGTAGCCCAGTATGTTTCCAACAAATCGTTTTTTTATTCGCTTCAATAGCACAATTTTTGCCTGAGTTACAGGACTTATTGAAAAGTACTGCATTTACTGTGTTTTAAATGAATTTACCAGTTCAAGTTTGAATTGATTCTGTTGAAGACGTTGCCCGGTAACAAGAGAATACAACTTATACCAGATTGACGTTTAGGCGTCAGTTTCAGTTCGGTTTTAAATTTTTCTTCTTATTGTGTACAGTCATGCCAAGACAAACTAGAAATTTGACCCGCGACGAGTGTGTAATTGCAAGAACTCTTAGAGATGAAGGCTGGAGCTATAGCAGGATAGCGGAACGATTGAATGTTCATAAATCAACTGTACATAGAGTCATGCAGAGACACATGGAGACCGATGATCATTCCAGACGGATTGGACAAGGTCGACAGCGTGTTACCAGTGAGCGTGAAGACCGGTATCTGCGGTTGTCTGCTTTACGACAACGTTTCGTGACGGCAAGGTTTCTGAGGCAGGAAATTCAACACGCGAATGGTCCTCAGGTAAGCACTCAAACAGTGCGGAATCGTTTGAGGGAAGGAAATTTGAGATCACGTGTTCCTGCACGAGGTCCTGCGTTAACAGCAACACATCGGAGAGCCAGGCTAGAATGGGCTAACGACCGTATGAACTGGGCGGAAGCTGATTGGTCGAGAGTGCTGTGGACAGATGAATCGAGATTCTGTCTTTCTAATTGCGATAGACGGGTCCGTGTGTATCGTAGACCAAATGAACGCTATGTACAGGGTGTCCCATTTTCGTAGGTTTTACGGGGTTTCCAGCTTATGAGTAGAGATAGAGAGATGCGGTTTTCGCGACACCGCGCTACTTTTCGATGAAACTAAAGAGGCCGCAAACAGATTTGCCCTACCCATTTTAGTTTCCGTGCTACAGGGTGATTTTGAAAATTTGTCATTTTCGGACACCCCCTGTAACTCAGCTATCGTAAAATATATTTAAAATGTTTCAACTGGTATTTATAGATTTTTTCACGTAGAATTCAGTGGCATACTCAGATTTTTGCTGAGAGTCATAGTTTTTGACATATTGGCATAACCTACTATTTTTTAAATGGGAGACCCTATATATTATTTTTTCATCTTATTCTTCGTGTCGAGAGCTTTTCAAAAACATACCATAAGTCATATTTATTTTCATAAATAACATAACAAAATGCATTTTTCTTTAAACGGATTTATGGCATAGCAGATCAATCGAAATAAGAGAAGGTGGCTGTGGTAGCCATGTCAACGCCAACAAAAATATGATCAGGCAGCCATTACTGCTGTCATTTTTGGCATTATTGCGTTTAAATTTTTCTTGACGTCTATTATAATTATTGTTTTTAATATGGCTCAGAATCAAAAATTTGAATATTTTGAGAAATATGATATGAACGCGTGTTTTATATTGTCTAATGAAGATGCAGATCAGGCGGCAGAGCTTTATCTGAACAGGTTAGTTCTTTTTTATCTTCCTGCATTTTGACTTTATTGGTTCGCTTTATTTTATCTTAGATATCCCGAGAGAAGACAACCAGAAAAAAAAATTTTTCAAAAAATTAAAAATAATCTTTGCCAATATGGATCTTTTAACAAGCCTCGATCGCGAACTTACAATAAAGACAACGAAGAATCTGAGGTCAACGTTTTAGCCCTCGTTCAGACAGCTCCTGAAACATCTTGCAGGAAAATAGACGAAGAGGCGGGTGTACCGAAAACCAAAGTGCAGAAAATTTTGAAAAAGCACAAATTCAAACTTGTGCATCATCTGCATCCTGGTGATGCATAGCGCAGATTGGAGTTCTGCAATTGGTTTATAAATATGAAGGCAGAAGATATCGATTTTGAAAAAAGATTATTTGGTCAGACGAGGCACATTTTACTAGTTCAGGGATTTTAAATAGACACAACACGCGATTTTGGAGTCAAGAAAACAACCATGTTATTTTTCCTAGAGAGCGTCAGGGCAGATTTGGATTCAATGTCTCCTGTTTTATTTTCAACCGAAAAATAGTTTACCAAATATATGAAGGAAATCTGAATTCGATTGGTTACGTGCGAATCCTAGAAGACGCATTAGGAATTTTGGATGATGTTCCCTTGGCTCAACTAAATAGGATTTATTTCCAGCAAGACGGAGCTCCAGCCCACAATGCCAGAATAAGTCAAAACTGGCTTAACGACCATTTTCCTGGAAGATGGATAGGAACACACGGATCTGTTCGATGGCCACCACGATCCCCTGACCTCTCAGTTTTAGATTTCTTTTTGTGGGGTTATTTAGAAAACAAGGTTTATGTAAGGCGATACGAAAACTTAGAACAACTAAGAATGGCCACCGAAAACGCTTTTGCAGAGTTACAAAGACAGTCATTTACAATAGAAAATGCATTAAAAAGAATTTTTAAAGTTTGTCACACTTGTAGGACACATAATGGTCTACAATTTGAACAATATTTGTAGTTTTAATGAAATTATAATTATTACCTTTTACCTACTTTCTAATTTTTTCTGATGCTGTTACTTTGTTATTTCGTTAATAATTATTTGTTAACTTTTTCCATGGCTCCACAGCCACCTTCTCTTATTTCGATTGATCTGCTATGCCATAAATCCGAACGAATAACATGAAAAAATGCATTTTTCTTTAAACGGATTTATGGTATGTTTTTGAAAAGCTCTCGACACGAAGAATAAGATGAAAAAATAATATATAGGGTGTCCCATTTAAAAAATAGTAGGTTATGCCAATATGTCAAAAACTATGACTCTCAGCAAAAATCTGAGTTTGCCACTGAATTCTACGTGAAAAAATCTATAAATACCAGTTGAAACATTTTAAATATATTTTACGATAGCTGAGTTACAGGGGGTGTCCGAAAATGACAAATTTTCAAAATCACCCTGTAGCACGGAAACTAAAATGGTTAGGGCAAATCTGTTTGCGGCCTCTTTAGTTTCATCGAAAAGTAGCACGGTGTCGCGAAAACCGCATCTCTCTATCTCTACTCATAAGCTGGAAACCCCGTAAAACCTACGAAAATGGGACACCCTGTACAGGGGAATTTTGTTAATACCGTAATGTTTGGTGGGGGATCAGTAATGGTTTGGGAAGGGGTATCTTTGAGGGGTCCTGGTTGTACGGAGTTAGTTATTGTGGATGGGAATTTGAATGCGGATCGATATATCAACGAAATACTGGACAATCACGTGAGGCCATTTGCACATAATGTTGGAGCGGAGTTTTTATTAATGCATGACAACGCTCGTCCCCATACAGCACGTGTAGTGCAAAATTACGTTAATAATGTTGGGATCGATGTCATGCAATGACCTGCACGTAGTCCGGACCTGAACCCAATCGAACATGTTTGGGACTTATTGGGCAGGAGATTAAGGGCTAACGAAAGACAGCCAAATAACGTGCAAGAGCTGGGTGAGCTACTCATCGATACTTGGAATGGGCTGGATGAGGTACTCATACGAAATTTGATATTAAGCACGAATAGAAGGTGCGAAGCAGTCATAAGAAACAGAGGGGGAAATACGAAATATTAGTTCAATAGTTATAAAGTTTGTTTTTGTTCGTTTTAGTTCTTAGTGTTTTGTTTTTTTGACTGTCGTGTTCATATCTTAATCTTATCTATTAAAACATGTTTTTCTAACTTCCTGTATTATTGACAAAACTAAACCGATCCTGGCCCTTGATATCACGAAGAAATTATCGTATAACTAAACTAAAATGTAGAATAGCGCCATGTTCAAATATCCGGTAACCGATGCGTTCGTGATTTAAAAAACAGTATAATTTATTTTTCGTTGCACCCTGTATTATTGACTAAACAAAACTAATATTGAATTTTAGTGATCCAAAAAAAAAATCTTCACAACCAAGCTACAAATTACAAACGTCTTCAACAGAATCAATTCAGACATGAACTGGTAAATTCATTTAAAACACAGTAAATGCAGTACTTTTCAATAAGTCCTGTAACTCAGGCAAAAATTGTGCTATTGAAGCGAATAAAAAAACGATTTGTTGGAAACATACTGGGCTACAACATTCTTTTGGTTAGATCTCTTGAATCCATCTGATTTATTCTACAGGGTGTTTTAAACTTTGGTAAATAAAACATGTCTTTCTTTTTCACCCTGTATTATTGCCTAGAACAAAGTAACATTGAATTTTAATATCAAATGAATATTCACTAGGAATTAACCTAAATTTCGATAAAAAACTTCATCAAAATCGGATCAACCACTCTCGAGAAATTTCCGTTCAAAGTTAGACGAAATTTTAGGCGTTGCGTTAATTGTTTTGCGCAGTGTATATTACTCTTACACAATACACGAAACACAAATAAACAAACAATAGCTTCGATATTTGTAGAGCTATGGAAATTTGAGATTTATGACATTTTAATTTGTATTACTACAAATTCCACTTTCGAGTCTCGCAAACATGTTTTTAACAATATTATTCAAATTGCTTTAGAAAATTAAACTGCAAGAAGCAATTATTTTTCAATCGAAATATTAAATTATACAATTTTCTCGATAACGAGATATTTCCGCAAAAAAAGTGAATTTTGTTATAGTTGAATTTCCAATATTAATATTAATTTCAATTAAAATGCGCAACTGAATTTAATAAAATTTTTAAATTCAGATTACTTTCATACAATAAATGTACTTCATTTGCGAATAGTATTGTTTCAAAACTTTAGTTTAATTTGAAGTAAATCTCATAATAAATGGGAATATGTATTTCAAAAACTAAAAATAGTGCCGTTAGTAGCATTAGTTATTTGACAAACATAACGAACGTGTTTATTATTATATTTTACAAACAATGTTAGTATACAGAGCCTGATTTAAATAGATTTTTTTTTGTCCGGAGAAACCTAAAACTAGCAATCCTCCTCTTTTTATGCAAAAAACATTTTATAGGGGGAATTCACGAAAAGCCTGAATTGTAATGTAGCTCGTGGAATCCCATACTTTTTAGAAGCTGCTTTATATGTGATATTATTTTTCAGAATATCGTCTATTGCTTTCAAGATTATAATCTAGTCATATTTTTTAGAGTACCTACGTCAACCCCTCTCTGACTTTGGGCATATTAACCACCTACAAATAACTTGAAAAATAGTGATTGGCACCCCTAAAATTCAGTTATTGGCAATAGGGCCAACAATTGTCTAAATTTGACAATTTTAGAATCTAAACCAATAACTTATAGTTTTTAAGCAAACTGTATGTATAGTGAATATTTCAACATTATTATACTATTGGCACCGAGAATATTTTAAACTAATCATTCAAAAAGTCGTTGAATAACCTCAAATATTCATAATCTATTCTCTAAACACTTAATAATTACTAATACTTACCTTTTGTTGCAGATAATTCACTTAATAAAACCTTTGAAGTTCATTGAGAATCTAAGCGATTTCTTAACAATTGTCTATTATTTCTATTAAATCTTCAATGTCCGAACAAGCTGGACATGCTGACCCACAACAGTTTTAATACTGAACTAAAAATGGAGCGACTAGCTCTGCATATTCTCAATAGATGGCGCTACATATATTTCCATCGAGGTTTTAAAAATTAGAGGTATATTTCTTATTTACTGTAATTTTCTTTAGACAATGTCAATCACTATAGGAGTGGCAGCCACTGTATTGAGTGTATTGTTTACCCTACGTATTTCAAACGTTGTGGCTGACTAAGTTGAAAAAACACGCAAAATGAACAACGGAAAATCATGGCTATCTAGACCTACACACGACGAAAAAATAACATAACTCAATTGTTCACCGCGAATTTCTGCCTTTGGGACCCAAAGGACACTCCCAAAAATTTAAACAATAAAATCGTACGGCAACAATTTTTTGTTGACGATTTCATATGGAATTATGTGAAATTATTATTGTTTTGGATAATTTCTCACAGTAGATGATATAATATATAAAAAAATTTTTTACGCACCTCTTTCTCCCTTCTCACCTCTTGGACCCATCATGCCTTTTTCGCCGGGTCTGCCTGGTTCTCCAGGTAGTCCAGGTATTCCCTCTTTTCCTGGCAAGGACGGAACGGCTGGGGAATACGGTAAACTAACCCCAATGGATCCAAGGATCGAAGTAATGTTGCAGGTGCATGTAGCCTGAAAGAGAGAGATAAAGTAGTTTGTTTTTGCATAATCTTATTTATACGGGCTGTACGGAATCTCCCATCTCTCCATATTAGGAATTAACGCTTTCATTAGCAAAAACAACGGATTGCTGTTTTTGTGAGACGATGCTCTCTTTTTGTAATTTTAACAGTTTCAAGATAGAGCATTGCATTTTGGAATCCTCCTTCTTATCTCGGATGTTTGTAAAAATTGGCGCATATATTTGTTTATGTAAAATCTAAGGTAGTTTTCTGATAATAAATGTCGGTAACCCAAAGTTGCGATTTTTCTTAAATGGGACACTCTGTTTATTTTTAATTAATATTATTCGGTATGTATAACATTTTTCTGACGTCAAAACAGTAAAATGTAACAATTACACTGTAAAATAAAATAAAGTTATTTGAAGTATACTATGTTCTTTGTTAGTTAATATTATAAAATAAATTTAAACTTACGACAGATAAAATTATTATGTGATTAAAATTAAAACACTTAAAACAAATTAAAATTACAAGTACTGCTACAAATCAATAAAACTTAGTATACTTTAAATGCTATTCTACACTCTGTAATGCAAGAGAACACAGGGAGCATCATCCAAGGTAGATTCTTAAAATGTAAAGTCAAGGAATTCTTGGATACCATAAAAAGGGTTTAGGAGTAAAAGATGCTGCACATCTATTTTGAAATGATTTTCAGGCAAACTCCTTATAGGAAGGGGAAGCTAATTCAGTGGCGGCTATTCAGGTGAAGTAGGTGAAGTGCGACTTCACCAGGAAAAATAAACAAGCAAACATCTAACTCTATCTATTATATTTATTATATATCTCTTAAAATTTAAGTTTTTACATTCATTTATTCATCTAATTGGCAAAAAATAAACTGTACATCTCGAATAAATATTTTACTTGACCGTTGGCGGCATGTCTTTTTAAAACTTTCGATCGAACTTTATTATAACAGCTATAACAGTGGCGCAAACCACTTCGACTTTGCTGGAGGTGCCATGTTTAGTTTACGATTTTCCTACTATGTTGCCATGACAACGTGTAAGCGATGACGTCGAGCGCATGGAAGAATAGTGTTAACCAGCGCCATACAACGCTCTCGGTGAACTGCTGTCGCAGTACACTACACCCACGTGTCGTTCAGCTTGGGGTGGTTGTTTACTTTTATTTTCGCGGATTTCGCTGCAACCGGTGAGTTCCTTTGCAGTTTGCTTGACTTTATTTATAGTGTTGTTACAACTTTATTTGGTGTTGGGTTTATTAATGAATCCGATCACGGACGTGGTTTGCATCCATTTAGTCGATGGAAAGAACAAGATCAGAGGGATGTATTAAATGTATGGCAGACAAGGTTTGACTTGACAATTTACGCAAAAAAAGAAATAAAATAAAGTGGCAGAACATGGAATGTAAGTTTTAAGTCATCCTGGTTTTCAGCGTACAAATGATTATGTCAAATATTACAAAAATTGTTTTGCTGGCCTTGTTTAGTATATTCAGTGTGGAATAAGGAAGGATTCTCAGGTATGTTAAATATATCAAGGTCTTTACATATACATGAAGACTCGGTGGAGCATTTAAAATGCGAATTAATGCTAAAAAACTTTGTAAAAAGTCAAAGCGCTATAGCTTACGCTTCAAAAGAACACGCTAAACTGTATAAAATACATTTTAACGAAATGGTAATTGACGCAGTTTTTTTACCTTGCAAAACAAGAGTTAGCCTTTCGCGGCCATGATGAGAGCAGCGAGTCAATAAACAGGGGGAATTTTAAAGAGATTTTAGGTTTATTAATATGGAGAAGTTCCCAAGAACGAAAAGATCATCACGAAAAACTTAAAAATGTTTTCACTGGTGACTCGAAAACTATTTAAAACGAAATAGTTGAATGAATTTCTGATTATTTAAATGATCATGTAAAAAATGAAATAATGAACACACAGTTTTTTTCTGTGCAAGTGAATGACACCACTGATATTAGGCAAACCTCCCAGTGCTCCATAATTTTAAGATACGTTAATGCAGAAGGTTCAGTAGTCGAGAGATTCTTAGGATTTTATAATGTCAGCTCCGACAGCACGTCGGAGAATTTATATTCTGTACTGGATCAAATTTTGGACCAATTTGACTATAAACATAAATTAATAGGGCAATATTACGATAGAGCAAGTGTGATGTCTGGGCATCTAAATGGCCTTCAAAAAAATTAAAAGAAAAAGGCCCGCAGGCTGTTTTTGTTCATTGTCTTGTGCATCGCCTTAACCTTGTGATGCAGCAAAGTCTAAAAAATATTTCTAAATGTCAAATTTTTTTTGCAAGCCTTAGCAATTACAGAAACTCCTTGGTCTTCAAATTTGAAGTTAGTAAATGTGATTGTTCAAGACTGGAATAAATTAAAAGACGTCTTTGAATTTGATACAAACTGTGACAAATCTGAAGAAAAATCAATCCGGCTTGCGAAAGGATTTTTATGTGAGATGAACGATTTTGATTTCACGTTTCTAACATTAGTGTTTAATGACATTTTCTAAATCATGGACATACTATTTGACGTTCTTCAAAAAAAAATTGCTTGACATTCATTTTTGCATATCCAATATGAAACGCTGTCGTGAGGCGCTCTGTAAAAAAAGAAATTAACATTTTTTTAATACCATGTTTCATAAAGCAAATTCTATTACAGAAATAAATCATTACAAACGTCAGCTTGCTAAGCTTTCACCTGAAGAAATTAGCGCTAAGTATAGAACCCTTTTTTATGAAATATTGAATCATATTTTAATGGAAATGACACTAAGGTTTCAAGACCGTAAAAAACTTACATTTTTAAGTTTGGCAGATTCTGTTAAATTTTCCGAATATAGTTTAAATTTTCCGACTAGCCCGTTTGAAAATTTGTTACAGTTATATGGGGAAATATTTTCAAAAAGTCAACTACTTAAAAATGAGCTTGGTCTTATTTTATTTGCCGATGAGAGTAATTGGAATATATCGCTGCAAGAGCAAGTGAAAAAAATTAATGAAAATAAGGATATTTTTACCGAAGCATATAAACTGTTTTCCTTTATTTTGACAATACCGTCGACAAGTGCTTCAGTGGAAAAAAGTTTTTCTTGCCTCAAACGTGTAAAAACTTAAGAAATACAATATCTCAAGAAAGACTTACTTCTCTAGGCAATATTTTAATTCAATTTCTGGAAGAGATTAGGTCATCCATTTTATGAGGATGTTATAAATAAATTTGCTGCTATAAAAGATAGGAGAATTGATTTAGTATACAAAATTAACCTAAGTCGTAAAAAAATATTCTACCCCTTCCACATAAAAAAATTCTGTTAACGTATCTGGTCTGGTATTCATGAAAGAAGCAGTTCAGACTATAGTGAGAGGCATTCCTGTGATAGTTGACGATACATTCATAGATGAGTCTGCAAGGCAGGGACATTATTCTAAGCTGCACGAAGGCCTTCCTAGCGTCAGCTCTATATTCTTTGCTAGCCAGCACCCTGACAGCCCTCTGCTGCAGGCAGACCAAAAATTCGAGATGTGTGCGCCAAGTGATCCCATACCAAGATGCCATAGAAAGCCACTGACTGGGACACCTCATTGAAGATCTGCAAGACACATGATTCTGGCAACATTCGTTGGAGAGACTTTGACCTCCCCAACGTTGTCTTCATCAATTTTTCTTAATCCAAATATGATGTTCTCGGTCTTGGCCTCATTTAGTGCTAGACGATTCGTCCCAAACCGGCCCCTTAGTCTTTCCACACTACCTTTCATCCTCTCGTTCAGACTATCTTCACATACGTCAGCCTGTGGTACAGATACAATACAATACAATACAATACAATAATCCTTTATTACCATCATATTACAATAATTATAGTAATACATATATTAAACTTATAATTAATGAGGTAAAGCGAACTATACCGCGATTTTAAAACCGATAGTACAAGCACAATGCTTGTGTGGTACAGCCCGTAAAAGAGTATAACTTTATAACTAACATGAAACACCGTAAATCAATTTCAAAAGCAAAAAAAAAACAATCAAATTAAGGTTCTTAAACTATGGTACACAGATGCACGACAAGCAGGCAACCAGGGTCAAGGCGAGAAGGCGAGAAGTGGGGAAGAGGGGAACCCAAACAACAGGGGCAGAATGAGTTCAGATTTTACATATAAAATTAAGTTAGGATTAGATCAAGGGTAACACCAGCGATATTTTTTTTTTTGTACTAGGTGGTTTGTTGATTTAATAGAAGACTTTCTATATATTTAGAAAAATTTTGTAGAGAAAATTCTTTTACATTATTTGGTAGATTATTCCACATTTGAACAGCTGAGAAAGAGAAAACTTTTAAAATTTTGCTGTTGTGTGCTGAGGTACTCTAAAACAGTTAGCATTTCTTGTACTGTGGGAATGTGCGAAAGTAATAAATAAATCTTTTAAGTAAGGCGGTTTACCAGTTATTAAGATTTTATAGATAAATACATACATATGAAATTTTCTGCGATTTTCCATGTTTAAAATAGAGTTTTCATTCAAATAAGGAGTAATATGGTTCCTGAAAGGTATATTATAAGAAAATCGCATGCAACTATTCTGTAATTTTTGTATCTTCCAAGAAGCTTCATAGGATAATGAATCTGAATAAACTACATCTCCATAGTCTTAACAATGGCAAAATGAGGGTATTGCAAAGATAATACTTTGTGCTTGGAGGTAAGTTTTTTTTTAATGTATATAATTTTTTTAAGCGCATATATGAAATTTTAAGTTTATTTTGAACATGAGTTTGAAAACTAAGATTTGAGTCTAGAACTATACCTAAATTTTTTCCTTCAGTTACTACAGGAAGAGTGATATTGTTTACTTTGACTATAAAATTATTTAACTTGTTATTAATTAAGCTTTTGTTACTTCCAAAAAAAAGCAACAGATGACTTTGATGCATTTAGTTTTAAATTATGATTTTTTGCAAATTCACTTATGTTTTTCATATCTTCATTGAAAAATTCTTGCGATACCGCTAATGTGGAATTACAAATAGGCATATATATTTGCGAATCGTCTGCATATTGTTGCAGTTTGGAATACTTTACACAGGATTCCATATCAGCCACATAGATTGAAAATAACAAGCGGCCCAATATAGATCCTTGTGGCACTCCACTTGCTAAAGGTAGATAACTTGATTTTACATTTAACTCATTTTTTTTAATTAAAACGCAATGTGAACGATATTTTAAATAAGAATTTATAAAAGCAACTGAAAAACCAAAATACTGTAGTTTAGCCAAAAGCATACTATGGCTAATGGTGTCAAACGCTTTGCTAAAATCCAGAAGGCCATACAGGTTGTTTGTTTGTGCTCTTCACTGGACCGAATATTATTTATAATGCTAACTAAGCTGGTTGTAGTACTATAGTTTCTACGAAAACCTGATTGACAACTTGGTATAACTTGAAAAGAATGGACAAATTCGTCAATCTGATGAGAAATGTGCCTTTCTAAAATCTTTGAAATTGTTGGCAAGATGCTTATTGGCCTTAAATCTTCAATTCTATGCGGGTTAGATATCTTGGGTAAAGGAATAATTATTGCCTTTTTCCATTCATTTGGGAAAAGTTTTCCAAAATGCAGCTATTTAAAATATTTATTAATGGCCCCATACAGAAGGGTAAACACATTTTAAGGTCTCTAATAGATAGTTCGTCTTCTCCAACAGCATTTGTATCAATATTATTAACAATTTTATATACAGTCTCTTCATCAATTAATCTAAAATTTAATTCACTAGTTATGTTTTTGTGTTTATTAGACTTATAAAATTCAATTTTTTCTATTGAAGTGCTGTTTTGAGAACTAATACAACTAACAAAGTAGTTATTAATATTTTCTGCACTACATAAACTATCGGGCAATTCACTTTTTTTATTTTGTGTCAAATTTAGTTTTTTTGCGCTTCTCCAAAATTGCCTACCCTTTTCTAAAGCAAATTGATTAAAATATGCAACTTTTTCCCTTTAGATAGCATGGTTTGTATAGTTCCGAAGTTGTTTGTAATATTGAAGATTTGCTGCAGTTTTTTGTTTATGATATTTACGGTAAGCCTCATCACGTAGTTTTATTAAAAGTTTTATATTATCTGTTATCCAAGGTGTAAAACCTTTTTCTTGAATGGTTTTATTTTTTAAGGGAGCATGCTTGTTAATTAAGAATAAAATATTATTTTTTAAAATAAAAAGTTTTTCATTTATATACTTAGTGTAATAAATACTTTCCCACATCAATTGTAAGGCATCTTCCTGAAATAAATTTATATTGATTTTTGCGTAATCCCTATATTGCACCTTTAAACATTTATTTTGACCCTTGGGTAAATTTAAAATTCCATAAATTAAGTTGTGGTCACTAATATTCTCGGATATAAATAAGGATCCTGCTTTTAAGCACTCTACGGAAGCATTAACAATCATGACATCTATGAGTGTTGATGAATTAGCTGTAATATTTACTCTAGTAGGCTCTTTAATTAACTGGGTTAGGCTAAAAGTTTCTAACAAGGATTGAAATGTATGCTTAGGATTAGAATTTGCCAAAATATCTACATTTAAATCGCCCACACATATCACCCAATCATAAAAAGGTACGGAGAGACTGAGAAGTTCTTCTAGAAAGTCAAGAAAATTTTGGACGTTTGAAGAAGGGGGTCTATAAAAACTTATAATTAGTATATTTTTCCTATTTAAACAAAATTTAATACACATGTACTCGAACTCGTTTGGTAGATTGTTAAATATTACTTGAGTAAATTGTATATATTTCTTTATATAAAAACCGACTCCTCCTCCACGACCCTCTCTATCTTTTCGGACAAGGCTATAGCCAGGACTCTCAAATCTAGTACAATCATCATCAGGCGACAACCAAGTCTCAGATAGGCCCAGAATATCAAAATTGTAGTCGTTTAAATAATTTACAAACTCGTCCCCCCCGTATTCAGCGATCGAACATTTAAATGGCCACATACAAAATTTTCAGATATTTTTCTGTTCTATTAAGTTTATGCTGGTTATCCCTTTCTGTATTCATATTAACCCCCGCCATCCCATCTGCCCCCCCAACCCCCCACAGAACCCCTCAGGCAGCCACCCAGTCGCGCACTAATTATGATGTATCGTCTCCGAATAGCATGACCCCGAAACGCTCGTATGTATGTCATTGATATAAATAAGAAACAGGAGAGGACCCAACACTGAGCCCTGAGGTACTCCCAATGGTATCCCTGCTTCTCTTGATACTTTGAATCTAAAATCAGTAACCTGCGTTCGATCCCCAAAGTAACTGCCCAGTAAAGACACACTAGTCCCGTCAATGCTATATGCCCTCGCTTTCACAACAAAATGTCATGCGGAACACAGTCGAAAGCCTTTGAGAGGTCGCAGCACGTAGAACACACGTACTCCCCCTTCTCAAATGAAATATTTGAGAGATTGAAATAACCTGCTAAGGATGGGTGCCAGTTCAGTTTTTTAGGGCTATGGCCGAAATATTATCAAGGCCAGGGGACTTTTGATAATACGTCATATATTTTTAACCCTGAAGGTAATTTCGTGCATATTGTATGGCAAAGCTAGCGAAGTAAAGAGGAGAGATTAAATTAGAATATGCGGCGAATTGTTATGACAAGAACTCGGCTTTTGCTTTAGAGGTGGGGACGTTTTCTTCATCAGAAGGTAAGGGTGGAATTGAGCTATTGCAGAAGTTGCAAAAGGGCTGGCTACTGCTTTGGCAAGAAAGAATTTTCGTTTTTATGCGTTTGTCGAAGGTATTTTTTGGCGTCAATAATTACGCAGTTGTAATGATTTCGTGCTTCGTTTATAGCCTGTAGGTTTTCTAAAATACGGTTATTAAGCAAAATTTGTATGGCACTATCGCAGAACTTTGAAAAACAAGGCTAATTGTTTAGAGATTTTGATGTCTTATTAATAGAATGTGGTATAAAGGTTCCTATGCCTGATTGGATTACATCAGAAATTTGTAAACAAATTTCGGATAGATCTCTGGAAGAGAAATAAACATCATTTCAAGAGAAGTAAGAGTAGAAATTCCGCAACCCATTCCAATTAGCGATTAGGAAGACTAGTTTTGCCTTGCAGCTTAATAAAGAACCCAGAATTTACTAGCTTTCTTTTCGTTCTAAGAAATACAATGTTGCAAGGTTATTTTTGGTCAGGATATCTACATTTAGAAATACCAGCAGCTGCATGAAAATATATTTTTGAAATCAGGAACGCTGCACTTACCTTAAATATATATATATATATATATATATATATATATATATATATATATATATTCTCTTGATTAGAAAACATTTGTAACATGACTAATCTCTAACTCTATCTAAAATGTATTTGCCTTGATAAAACAGATTGTTGGGTGATTTAAAAAGAGAAAAAATAGACTACATTTTCAAAAAGCTTATTTTGAGGTGAGTAATATAAAATAAAAATATGACATTGGGTTATATCTAAAAAAACGACAGATTTGAAATTAAACAACGAGACTGAATTCCACGTAAGAACTGTATAAGATCAAGTTTTACTTTTCGGTTAAGTTAAATGATATCCGAGATAAGTCCTAACACTGGAACATGTGGTGGAAGATAGATCAAAGTATAAGAGTTCTAACTACACTAAACCACAACTTGTTACGTTCTGGACGCGCGTTTCGCTAACCAAGTTAGCATTATCAGCAGATGATATAAACTGAAGTAACTTATCCTAACCGAGACTATTTATAGGTAAATGTGGTCACACTTGGTTGTACCTGACTGCACCGTTGTCAAGTAAACAATAGAGAGGACTATAGGGAATAGGCCTTCGGTCTTTATTTAGTGCTTTCTTACCACATTTAACTATTTCTATACTCTTAAATGCATCCAATGATCTATTATTAGATACATTTTTAATCAACTCAAAGATTATTTATTCCTATTTGGTGATTGTTTTCCAAAGCATGTTGGGTAACGCTTGACTTTTCGGTTCTTCCGTATCTTAAATGTGCCATATGGTCTTTAAAACGAATGTTTATGGAGCGTTTAGTTTACCCAACATATTTTAGATCGCGGTCATTAGAGCTAATTTCATAGAAGCCACTCCTCTCCTTCAAGTCGTCGTTGTCTTAAGGGTTTCCAAGGAGATTTTTCAAACTGTTCTCCGTTTTGTAGGCTACTCTAAAACCTACGTTTTTAAATACTTTTTCTAGACCTCTCGTATAGGTGTACAGGTGCATCAAGAGTAGTGGCATCTTTTAACATTTTCTTATGGTTATGTCTATTTACTAATTTGTGCACAAAATTATCATTATATCCATTACTTTTGGCTATATTTTTAATCAGATATATTTCATTGTTAAAACGTTCTTTACTTATTGGAAAATTGACTAACCTATGAGTTAAGAAATGAAATGCTGCCATTTTGTGTTGACGGCAATGAAATTAGTCGCATGTTATATACCTATCAGTATTAGTAAATTTCCTATAAATATCAAATTCTAATTTATCGTTATTTCTAATAACTAACGTGTCGAGAAAAGTTAATTGCCCAGTGTTCTCCTTTTTATACGTAAAATTAAAGGAAGGATATTTATTTTTTAATGTTTCTAAGAAAGTGTCCAAATTTTCTGTTTTAGTATCAAAAATAGCAAATATATCGTATACGTATCTATATCACATCCTTGGGAAATACTTGAGTTCTTTTTTGAATTGGGTTTCTAATCTACCCATAAACAAATTTGCAAGGAACGGAGATAAGCAATTGTCCATCGCAGCTCCCTCAAGTTGTTTATAATATTTATATAAATAATAAATTAAAATTTGATATTTATACGAAATTTACTAATACTGATAGGTATATAACTTGCAGTGAACACAAAATGGCAGCATTTCATTTCTTAACTCACAGGTTAGACAATTTTCCATTAAGTAAAGAACGTTTTAACCATGAAATGAATCGGATTAAAAATATAGCTAAAAGTAATGGATATAACGATAATTTTGTACATAAATTAGTAAATAGACATAAGCATAAGAAAATGTTAAAAATGCCACTACTCTTTAAGCACCTGAGGCTCCCAATAAGTTCATAGTAATCCCATATGATCCCAGATATACGAGAGGTTTAGGAAAAGTAATTGAAAACGTAGGTTTTAGAGTAGCCTATAAAACGGAGAACAGTTTGAAAAATCTCCTTGGAAACCCTAAAGACAAAGTCGACTTGAAGGAGGGGAGTGGCATAAAATATGTTGGGTAAACTAAACGCTCCATAAATATTCGTTTTAAAGAACACATGGCACATTTAAGATACGGAAGAACACAAAAATCAGGCATTGTCCAACATGCTTTGGAAAATGATCACCAAATAGGAATAAATAATCTTAAGTTGATTAAAAATGTATTTATTAATAGATTATTGGATGCATTTGAGAGTATAGAAATAGTTAAATGTGGTAAGAAAGCACTAAATAAAGACAGAGTTTATTTAACAACGGTGCAGTCGGGTGCCACCAAGTTTGGCCACATTTACCTATAAATAGTCTCGGTTAGGATAAGTTACTTTAGTTTATATCATCTGCTGATGATGCTAACTTGGTTAGCGAAACGTGCGTCCAGAACGTAACAAGTTGTGGTGTAGTGTGGTTAGAACTCTTGTATTTTGATATATCCGAGATAAAAAAAGAATTTTCGAAAAATTTTCAATTTCACTTCCGGTCTAATCGAATGCGACGCCACGGCCGGAGGCAACATTTTTATGCACAACCCAATTAAATTTCGGTACAAATCCATAGAGCTCTATCTCCTGATTTCAAAAAATTGTAGATTTATATATTTATCTTTTTTCGAGATATCCGCATTTGAATATTACCACAGCCTACTGTTGGGCTAGTAGACTATGTAGTAAAAATCAACGGCGAATATTTCGTAAAAGATAAACATATAAATAATATGTATAACGGCATATCCCCTGTGTTGTTGGAGTAATACTAGAGATAATATGCCGATTGAGCGTTATATGCACGAGTTTCATTAACCTCACCTATTGTTTCACCTTAGAGATCTTTAAAAATCTGTTATTTAGCAAGAATGTTTGACTACATGAAAGGAGGCTTGTCAATCTTTAACTATGGCCCCCGTGACATCCTCAAGTTAATCATATAGAAAGTGTGAGGTGTGAAGATTTTTAACGTTTTTTTAAATTCCACCATTTTAAAATCCTTCCATGTAACTCGCCCTTTCCTTCGGTTGCAAATACATTATTGTGAAAAAGAAATATGCATCTCAAAAACGACCCCGCAGAGTTTTTTTTTGCAAATAAAATTATTGCAACTATCGTCCAGTAAATAAGATTATGTTCAATTGGGGGAAATTTTTAATGGCATTAGTGCTTCTTTGAACATCAGACATATAAAATTATTTTAAATAGAAAAAATCCATATTATTCTAAGTAAAACTGAAGTTCCAAAACATTCCAAAACATTCCAATTATAAATCAGAGATGAATTCCCTGCAACAAACTTAATACTCTCTCGCGAAAAACCTATTTTGAACTTGTTACGCACATACGAAGAAAAGCGTAAAAAGCAGACACAAAATATTTATACGTGACATATATCATCGTAATATGAATTGAAAAACTTCTCGACGGAATTCTGTTTGGAACTAGAACACAAAAGAGAGTTGAGGAAAAGCCATTTAAATATAGAACGTTCCGGGTTTTAATTGATTTTCATAATATATATATAATATATATATATATATATATATATATATATATATATATATATATATATATATATATATATATATATATATATATATATATAAATATATATATATATATATATATATATATATATATATATATATATATATATATATATATATATATATATAATATATGTATATATATATATGTATATATATATATATATATATATATATATATATATATATATATATATATATATATACAGTGTGTCCGAAATTGGTTATGACAGTATTGGGATCTCGGAAACCGTGATAGTTACAAAAACGTTTAAATGGAGAAAGTTTTAGATAATTGTGTTTGTAATTTAACGCCGTTTTGCTCGCGATTCTATCTTTTTTAGTTTTTGAGATATTTTGAAAAAACCAAAAAACTACATTTTCGAAAAAGTCCTATAATTTATTTATTTATGAAAATTTTCAAAATCTGTAAGAGCATTATTAAGGCAACTTTTTACGTAGAGTGCACCTATTAAGTCAGATTTTACATACGACGTTTCGATTTTCTAAAACCATCATCAATTTTGTTTTTTCTTATGGCCGCTATATTCGATTTTAACAGTTTTGAAAAGAGTATTTCTTTAGCTTTTCAACGGTGTATCACACTTTGTAATTAGGTTATTACTAAAGGTGCAAAAAGTGCGTAGAGAAAATATTTAAACGTTTTTTGGAATTATCAAAGTAAAAAATTAAAAATTAATAGTGTTAAAAGGCAATATGTAATTCAACATCCAGTTCTACAAAAAATTAGTAAGAACTACTCAATAACATTGCACAATGTTCACAAATGTTCAAATGACCAGCCGCAGACAACACTAACATCTTTGCTCAAGTAGGCTTTGGTTTTGAAATAATAGAATGCTTTTAATCTGTCAAAAATGCAACGTTTAAGTTTTATTTAACATTCATCGCTGTTTTAATAAGGATTACAATGGCGTTAAACTTTTCTAATGAAGAAATGTTTGATATGTTAGTGTGTTATATTAAAAATGAAAGAAATGCAAACAGGGCCATGGATGTGTATTTTGACTCGTACCCCGAAAGACGGCAGCCTGGCAGAACTTATTTTCAAACGCTGGTTAGAAACTTGCTTGAGTTTGGCAGTTTTAATAAGATTCGCACAAAGAAGTATGCAAAAGACAACGAGCCGCAATAGGCAAATCCTAGAATATTTTAATGAAAATCCGACTTCATCTACAAGAAGAAGCGAAACAGAACTTCAAATTTCAAAATCTACCGTTCATGGCGTCTTAAAAGTAACTAAATATCGTCCTTACAAGCCAACAATTGTGCAAGGACTTTAAGCAGGTGATTTCGAAAGAAGAATTGTTTTTTGTAATTGGTATATCAATAGATGTCGAGAAAATCCCGCTTTTTGCAATAAAGTCATTTGGTCAGATGAGACTCATTTTACAAACTGTGGCATTTTTAATAAAAAAAATCACCATTATTGGGCTATTGAAAATCCGCAACTACGCGATGCACGCAGGCTGCAAGAGCAATTTGGTTTTAATGTCTGGTGCGGGTAGCTTGGTAAAATAAACATAGTCTAATTGAATTGCTTATAATTCAATATTTTCCATAACTTTTTAGGAAATCGTCTCATTGTTCCCTTTATTTTTGATCAGACACTGACAGGCCCAAGATACCTTGCCATGTTACAGAATCAAATAGTTCCTGCCATTCGAGAAGCTGTGCCAGATGATCAGTTTAATAGCTTATGGTTTCAGCAAGACGGTTGTCCTGCACATAACAGCAGGGATGTACAAACCTTTTTAACAACAACTTTTGGTGAAAACGTAATATCCAACAGTGGTCCTGTCCGCTGGCCAGCTAGATCCCCGGATATCACGCCGTTGGATTTTTATTTATGGGGATGTGCGAAAAATGAAATATACGAATTTGACCCCCCAGAAAATAGGCAAGTTCTTGAGCAGCGAACCCGAAATATTCTAGAAAATATAAATAGAAATACCATTCAAGGGGTAATCAGAACAGTTGAAAGGAAATGCGGATACTGCATAGAAAAAAACGGTAAACATTTTTAATCCTAGTATTATGTAGCATTTTTTTATTAATTGTATTGAGTAGGTAGTTCATACTGATTTTCTGTTAATTCTTGTAAGGTTAGTACTTTTAAATCGCCATGAACGGTTGACTTCAGAATGTGAAGTTCTGTTTCAATTCTTCTTATGGAAAAAATCAGATTTTCATTAAAATATTCTAATATTTGCCTATTCCATTCCTTGTCATACTTGCATACTTTCTGTTGCGATTCTTAAAATTGGCTAACCCTAGCAAGCTTCTAATCAGTGCAGCGCTTGAAAAGAAGTTCTGTCGACAGTCGTTCTTCGGGGTACATTATGTGCAGTGCACATAGTATTAATGTTACTGAGTAGAACTTACTAAATTTATGCAGAATTTAATGTCCAATTTAAAAATATTGCTATTTGAAACTATTAAATTTTAATTTATATCGATAATTCGAAAAAATGTTTAAACAGTCTTATTTCAAACGCAAAGCCTACTTGGGCAAAGATGTTAGTGTTATATGCGGGTGGTAGTTTGAACATGTGTGAACATTATGCACGAATCAATTATGTTATTAAGTAGTTTTTACTAATTTTTTGTAGAACTGGATGTTGAATTACATAATGGCTTTTAACACTATTAATTTTGAATTTTTTACCAAAAAACGTTTAAATATTTTCTCTACGCACTTTTTGCACCTTTAGTAATAACCTAATTACAAAGTGTGATACACCGTTGAAAAGCTAAAGAAATACTCTTTTTAAAACTGTTAAAATCGAATATAGCGGCCATAAGAAAAAACAAAATTTATGATGGTCCTAGAAAATCGAAACGTCGTATGTAAAATCTGACTTAATAGGTGCACTCTACGTAAAAAGTTGCCTTAATAATGTTCTTACAGATTTTCAAAATTTTCATAAATAAATAAATTATAGGATTTTTTTGAAAATGCAGTTTTTTGGTTTTTTCAAAATATCTCAAAAACTAAAAAAGATAGAATCGCGAGCAAAACGGCGTTAAATTACAAACATAATTGTCTAAAACTTTCTCCATTTAAACGTTTTTGTAACTATCACGGTTTCCGAGATCCCAATACTGTCATAACCAATTTCGGACACACTATATATATATATATATATATATATATATATATATATATATATATATATATATATATATATATATATATATATATATATATAAATATATATATATATATATATATATATATATATATATATATATATATATACAGTGTGTCCCAGATTCGCTTCTCTATATAGGGATCTCTGCTCCTATTATACCTACAGCAAAGGTTAAATGGGGAAAGTTTTAGAAGAAACTTATTGCATTCGATATCTGGCTTCAGATTTACGATCGATCAATAAGTTTGGGAAATATCGGCGAAAAAACCGAAAATGGCGAATTTCGTTTTTCGCCAGTATATCCAGAACGGTAAATTTGACAGCTGTCAAAATGTGACATTATTCGGACACATTTTTAAGACAAATAAGATGGCGTATACGACACGTCTTCATTGTTTTTTGTTAACCCGCTAAAATTTCCAGTCCAGTGATATCTCACAAGTGCATTAAAGATTTTAGTATCATTAAAATATAACACTTCGTAAATTAGGTTTCAATGTTTTTAAAGCAGGCCATGATTTATTTCTCACAAGATTACATTAATAAGTAAGTAATGTATTGAACGCATTGAATTTTCAATGCAACATGAACGTAAATAACGACTTAAAAAATCTAAATGAGCTTTAACTACTTTGTAAGTGGGTAACATTAATTTACAAATCTGCAAAATGACGTCCCTTTGCATCAAGACATTTTTGACAATTGGTGATTGTTTTTCGTACAACCCTGGTAAGTGTATTTCGGTTAATATTTCAAAATGTGTCCAGAACTCTTTGTCTCAGGCTTTCTATGGTCACGGGGGGATCAAATTCATCGATTTCATTCTTCGTGTGACCCCAGAGGTAGAAATCCAGGGGCGACAGGTCAGGGGATCTAGTAGGCCAAGATATTGGACCATTTAAAGAAATTATTTTTTCGTGAAACTGCTCTCTTAAGAAGTTCCTGACTTGAATGGTATTGTGAGCCGGACATCCGTCTTGTTGAAACCAAGTTCTTCTTAATTCATCTTCCGTTAGAATAGCTCGTAAGGCTGGTACAACCTGGTTTCGCAAAAGCTCTAGGTATCTCTGCCCGTTTAGGTTGTAGTCCAAACAAAAATGGTCCAATAAGTCGATTTCCTGAAATGATTAATAATTTATAAATAGGTGCCCAATAGTCAAGGGCGGCAGAGTCTGCCGGGTGGTACTAGAAACTATAAATTATAAAGGGAAAATTATCTTTATTAAAAAGTAGATATTTTCTTTCCAAAAATAATTATCGAAACATCCCGTAATGAATAAGCTTGTATACAGTTGAAACCTACTCAACTTTATTATGAAAAAGAAAAACATATTTCGTTAGCGGGAAGTAATAGCCGTAATAAATTATTTTGTTGGTATTGCATATTAATTTCGGAAATACTAAATCAATTTATTTCAGTGATATAATAATCTTAAAGAAGTACACCGTGCCTTAATAAAACATAAAATATCAAAAGAACAACCCCGCTTTAAAATTTAAATTATTCGGAAATACAGCTGAACGCCGTTCTATAAATCATAACGAAAATCGAAAAATAATTCGACATTTGATTAATATGGTATTTTTTTAATAACGCAAGAACTAGGCTTCCCGGGTAATAATAAATCATTAAATTCGGACAATCAAAATAATTTTAGAGAATTAGCTAAATCTGCAGAAAATTTAGATAAAGTGTTAATAAATTTATAGAACCCAATTCCATTTTTATAGGTTCTTCGAAACTACAATAAAAAATGATTGAATAAAAATGTAATACAATATCAAAAAAGTAAGTTGACTGACTAGAGCAGAACGTTTTACTTTTTTTTTATTAGATTATACTCTTTTAGTATCATTAAAGAACTAAACGAAAAAAAAAGATTATTATTTGACCTTCATTTGGTGCCTATTTAAAAAAATTGGTTAGATTAACTTACCAATGATCCCACACCAAACGTTACTTCCAAATCAAATCTGATCTGTAGACGTCTCTCTGCCACTTCGTGAGAATTTTGCACAGCCCAATGATGACGGTTGTGCCTATTAAAGACTCGACAATTCGTGAACCTGCTCTCATCGAACCTCATGACATGATTTACAAAATCAGGATTTTCATTACATCTCCCACTATACCACTCACAGAACTGTAGTCGTCTTGGAAAATCAGTTTCCTTAAATCCTTGTACTATTATGGGTTTGTATGGATAGTACTTATTCTTTTTTAAAACTCTCTGTACTATAGATTTTGGCACATTAGTTTCCTGTTCTACAGTTCTTACCGATGCATGCACTAGGGTTTTTGTTGATAGCTTGTAAAATGTTTTTATCTCGATTTTCATTGTTATTATCGTATCCGCTTCTAGGTTGTTCGAAGGCACCATGGTTAATTAAATTAACTACGATTTACCTGAATTGGGTTTTATGAGGCTGCCGTGGTTCGGGGTACATCTCCAAATACCTTGCTGAGGTAACGTCGGCGTTTCTGTATGATTGAAAGTACAGAGCTAACATGTCAACCTTTTCTTCATTTGAATACGGAATGCCGGCCATTTTCTATAGGTTTTGACAATTTATATGTCAGATTTATGATTTTATTGGGATAAAAGCGTACCTACTACTTATTAAAATACAGCTTTGATACTTTCAACTATTTAACTTAACGTCAAAGTCAAAATCCAATTTTGTTACAGATAAATCATGGCCTCCTTAGAAAAGCATTGAGAACTAACATTACTTTAAATCATGACCTCCTTAGAAAAAACTGAAACCTAACTTTATGAAGTGTAATATTTCGATGATACTAAAATCTTTAATGCACTTGGGAGATCTCACTAGACTGCAAATTTTAGGCTCTTTCCAAAAATCGAAAAATCCAATATGGCGGTCATAATAAAAACGAAAGTTGAGGCGAGTTGCGGGTTAACAAAAAACAATGAAGACGTGTCGTATACGTGTCTTAAAAATGTGTCCGAATAATGTCATATTTTGGCAGCTGTCAAATTTACCGTTCTGGATATACTGTCCAAAAACGAAATCCGCCATTTATATTATATATATATATATATATATATATATATATATATAATATATATATATATATATATATATATATATATATATATATATATATATATATATATATATATATATATATATATATATATATATATATATATATATATATATATATATATATATATATATATATATATATATATATTTATATATATATAGAAGAGAAGCAGAAACGTCAATATCTGTGTTGTTCTGGGTCGTAAAAAGTTATACGAAATGAAAGAACTAACGGGGAATTTACTCCTTCACCATTTTGTCGAGAAACGACCAAAACATGACGCTTTGTTTTGTTGTTGCAAAAAATGTTGTCATGGCAGTCGACTTTGCA
Source organism: Kuschelorhynchus macadamiae (assembly GCA_030620095.1). Lineage (NCBI taxonomy): Eukaryota > Metazoa > Arthropoda > Insecta > Coleoptera > Curculionidae > Kuschelorhynchus > Kuschelorhynchus macadamiae. Next base: position 26,413 of record JAUTXW010001300.1, read on the forward strand.
AGTCAATGAAGGAAACCAGTGGCGCCATCTGTAGGTACTATCGCTTAGATGTGACCTACTTTGGAGTACAGGACGACACATCTGTGCATAAATAGAAGAGAAACAGAAACACACAGAAATAGGTATTTCTGTTTCCTTTCTATTTTTGCACAGATGTTTCGTCTTGTGCTCCAAAGTAGGTCGCATCTAAAGCGGCTTAGTTGCATCATTGTACCTACAGATGGCACCACTGCTTGCCTATTTCCCTCATCGACTTGCCAAGTCGAATGACATGACACCTTGTTTGTTTCACGGTTCGGGACCCGGAACGCCACTTTGCGCCTGGTTTCAGCTCTATGGGACATCGCTGAGAAGTGAAATTATATTTGTACTCGATCAGGCACTTGGTGTCCTACCAGATAATTCTGCCGCGACGTATTCGATCCTTCACGTGCGTGAAAAGTCGAAATTTGTAGATTATTGAGCACTTGAACTAGCTTCTAGGGAACAGAATACAGACTTTTAATAAGTTGTTCAGCACTATTCAGGGTATCTGTACCAATTTTTTACTCACAGCGTTTTAGGCCAAGTTTTCCCGCAGTTTTGACTAAATCTACTGGACTAGTGTTAACTAAATGAGACTTTTAAGGAAGTTCTATGGTCAATGTGTATATTAAAAATAAATATCTAAAAGTGTCTTCAACTATGAGGAAGGGCTTTTACAACTACTATTCCGTCAAATGCTTTCAAACATAATAATTAAAGAACCAATAGATTTATTTTAACTCCATCCTTGAACGAGAACATTTTATTAAAAAAAAACTCCATATATATTCTAAAAAGTTCTGGGTTTGTTACAACAGCGTTCTAATTATAAATGGAGAAAGGGAAAATCCTTGCAACAAACTTAATAATACGCTTTCGTGAAAAACATATTTCGAACTTGTTACGAGCATTCAAAGAAAAGGAGAGCGTAAAAAGCAAACTTAGAATATTTATACGTGAGATATAATATCGTAACATGAATGGAAAAAGTTCGCTACGGAGTCCTCTTTGAAACTCAAAACACAAAAGGAAGCTAAGTTAAAGTCATTTAAACATAGAATGTTCCTGGTTTTAATTGCTCTTCATAGCGTAAGCATATGTCATGTACAGTAATTAATATTATATTTTCTTTGTGCGAAAAAGAAGAGAAACTTTTAATTACGTTTTAAGTAAAATAATTAATTTCTGTGTACCTGACACTTAATTTTTCTGGTTGTCATCCATCAAAGGCTGTCGAAGTCGAAAACATGGCAGGATTGAGAAACCATAGACTAAAAAAAACCACCATTTTAGTCAAAAGTTTTCTTTTTTACTTAGACATCTTATTTCGTATTTCGTAACTTCTTGATGGGTGGTAGGCCAAGTTTGTAAAAACATATCTTTTTCTTTAGTTCTATAAATTTATTTCATATAATTTTTTTATTTTTCTTTTGACTAACTTTCTAGAGTGAACCCTTTGCTTTTGCGTCAAATAATTTATTACAGCAGTTTTGCTAAAGTTTAAAAAAATAACAATTAAATCAACTCTCCTTTCAATGTTTTTAAAATAATGAGCACCTGAAAAACCTGCTTTTCGAAAAAAAAATTATTTAAACGCATTTTTTTGTTGATAGCGCATACAAAGAAAAATTTTATAGTCATAGGAAATAAGAAGTTATAGACAATTCAAAGAGCTTTTACACTTAGTATACTGGATGCATCGGAAACATACCATAATAGCAAGTTATTTTTTAAATCACACATCCTGTATATTTTTAAATGTTTTAATTCTGCAGTAAAATGTGTACAAATGCTGCACAATAATGTATTTTGATGATTCTCAAATTATAGGTATTTTTTCTGACATATACTCTCTTAAAACATTTTATTTTATTATTCGAAAAGAAAACATTGAAAATAAAAAGGTTCAAAAAGAATTTCCCTGGAACAAGCTCCTCTATTGATGTACTATTATGTATTCTTTTATAGTGTTTTTTCAAACATATAAAATGAATGGGATAATTTTAGTAACGGTATTTCATCAATATCCCCAAAAGAAAAAAGTGCAGTCATCAGGTCTGGGGAAGGTACTGGCCTTAACTGATATGATGTACGAATGCACATATTTTTCATTCTTATTTCTTCAGTTATATTACCTGCATCATTGTCAGTTATGCGTTTATCATACAAGCAGGAATTAATGTTTAATACTTTGCTAACGTGTCCTAATTTACGGTAACGCCCAACGAAACTGTCGTGAAGCCGTTTCCATTTTCCGTTTTCCAGATAGACAAGAACCATCGCGAATGAGTGTGTTGAACCCAAACTGAGAACAGGGTCATTCCCATTGTATCTTAAGTATGCTAACCTTATAGGATTTTGAGAAACGAAAATATAAATAAGAGTATTTTAGTATACATTTAATAAGTTCCCATGTGCCAACAACCAAATCATTGTAGACGAGGTATGAATTAATAAATCATTAGAATATTTAGGAAAACACACAAATACCACCATTTAAAATTTATCTGCTCCAGGAATATTGACTAAACTTTCAATAGATAGAAAATATAATTTCCATGAAGGTAGTATCTTTTAATTATCAGAACATAACATTTTATGGAGTAATGAGTACTTTTTCTAGAGGAGTAACAACAATCCCTATGGTGTATTTTATCTAGAGCTTTTAGTAAACCTAATTCCGATTAGAAAAGCGGAATTTGTCTTCTAAAAGGAAGATATTCCGCTACCACAATGTCAAACAATGTGATAGCAAAAAGCAGTGCTGTGTGAAATAATTCTGTATCATTATTCCCGAAAGTATATATGTAATAGACATTTTTATTTAGTGACCAGCCCTATCTCCAGTACTGAGCCCTTTGATCGTCCTTTTTTGAGTAGATTTGAAAAATTTCTTTTATGAAACGTCACTTTTAAATTTAGAAACTAGAAACAACATCACTTCCTATGATTAGAGCAGGTTGTTTCAGAAAACGTATAAGGCGCTTTTATGCTAATATTCTTCACAATGGACGTCAATTTGTACATATTTTTCAAACTTAGTAAATTTCTGTTTTTGTTTTCACTGTTTCTTGAAGTAAATAAAATATGTTTCAGACGAAAAGCTATCAAAAAACATGCGCATAACTTGAAAACCGTCAACGCTACGTACAGGATATTTATTGTACAGCAAATGTGTCATCCATAGATTGCAAAAAACAACAAAATACATATTGTGTTATTTAGAAAAACAAAACTTATTGTCCAGATTTTCGACATACCCTGTAGAAAAAATATTCATTGTGAGTGAGTTCTTCGAATTTTATATTTTTACATTTTCCATAATAACGAAGTTATTAACTGTCACATGTATCCATTCCATCCAGACTCGACCAAAACATGACGCTCAGTTTGTTTCAGAACCAAGGAGCCATTCTGCTACCGTGATATCTGCCCCGGCAAGGTCCATCAGGCAGTTTCCTTGGGAAATATCAGTATTAAAACGGAATTACCTAAACATTGAAACAAACAAAGTGACATATCTTTCGACTTTAAAAGCCGATACGGTACACAGGCAACCAGTGGCGCAATCTGTAGGTACTATATTGCACTTAATCGCTTTAGATGCGATTTACATGGGAGCACAAGGCGACATGCATCTGTGCAAAATAAAAGAAAACAGAAATATCAATTTCTGTGCTGTTCTTGGTCGTAAAAGGTTATATGAAAGAACTCAAAATGAGGAATTACATCTTCACCAATGTGTCAAGAAACGACCAAAACATGAAGTTCTGTTTGTTTCAGAACCAAGGAGCCATTCTGCTGACGTGGTATCTGCCCTGACAAAGCTCATTAGGGGATTGGTTCGATCAACGGTGAGTGTTTTGAGGTCCTGCAAATAATTTCTCATAAGGATGGGTCTCTCAAGTGCACTTAGTCTATGAACATCTGAGTGGCAACTTTTATATTTATTCACATCAACTCAATAAGCCACTGATCAATTGAGAATTCCAAAGGTTAACTCATTAAAAAATAAACAAATCTGGGCGTTAACAGCGCTATAACTTGACTACTTAGTAATCACCAATCAGTGTAGTAGTAATAGTAGTAATAGTAGTTACATCTCTATGAATATAACAAGAGGAGGAACTGGGTTGCCTAAAAAAAGCCAATAACGGACTTTATAACCAAACAAATCCTAACACGAGGTTAAGGAAACACAACATTTGATAAAATAAAAATACTAATGAATACGAGAATTATAGAAAAAAACTCACCCAAATGGTGTAAATTAACTTCATTCGATAAATTAATTACAAGGATGATCGAAGATTTCCATGGAAATATGGAATGATTGGATTACTCAGCGTATATCAGAAATAAAACAACCCTGCAGCTGTCTATTAGCTAAAATCGATGCCCTTCAAAAATGAAATCTAGCATATAGTCAAAAGAAGTGTTATCGTGAGGATCATACGATTTACCAACGACAAACTTTTTAAGTATGTTTTTCTTTTATTACGTATAATCATATCCTCAGCATAAAATTCGGAAGATGAATTAGATAGACCTATGATATTTTTATATGAAAAAAGAGGATAAACATATAAATACCAGCAGTTGCAAAAATCTTTGAACGTTGTCACTTCAAGGTCAGATTGACAAGTCAGTGAGAAAATGAGTAATAGAAAGCAATGTTCCGGTTTTTTGCATTCACAAGCGAAAAAAATGGTATTAAATCTATTAATCTAAAATATTACGAAAATGAAAATTCACCGGCCAATATCAGGGGACAGTAGCAAAAGCTCTGGGAATCGGTATAGGGATTGTGTAGAAAATTGTGCACGAAAAAAAGCACAATTTACTACCGAAGAAGATTAAGAAATGTACACGAAAAAAGCCAAAGATAGAAGACTTAAGTGACAATGCATAAATGGATGTTCGTAATGCAATTTACGATTTATACATATCAGAAACTAATATAACCCTTCAAGTTTTAAAAGAAACTTTAAAAAATCGAGGCATATAGGAAATTAGACTAAAATCGTTGTCAAAATTAATAAAAATGTTGGGTTTGCGATATAAAAGGACTATAATCGAAGATTTTTATGCGAGTTGCAACATATAGCAAGTCAGCGTATCCAATTTTTTAAGAAATACACGGAAAATGTTAATTCAAAATTATGAAAAGTGGTATTTTTGGACGAGACTTGGATATTTTCTAATGGAAGTGGTTCGAAATCTTGGCAGGACGAGTCTGTAAAAAGTGTCAAGAGAAAAAAGGGATGTGGGACGGGAAAACGGTTCATCATTTTGCACGCAGGTTCTTCAACAGGATTTCTCCCAGGTGCTAGTTTACGGTTTTCTTCAAC